>JBAPLH010000178.1:0-187594 GCA_037897445.1 Ceriops zippeliana | reverse complement strand
ACCCTTGATTTTGAACTGCATTTCTTATTGATACTTATTTGTTCAATTCAAAATCACAATGAGATTTTCTCCCATCATTTATAGTTAGCAATGTCTCCTCTTTTGATTCCAAAAACACTTTTGATACTTTTATCATTGAAATATAACACATGTGGCTCCTAAACAACCTAGTATATTAATTGATTCAACAAGTATATAAACACCAATTAAAAATCCAAATCTATTTAAATCCATCGGCCAAAGGTGCCATTCATCATGGTTAAGCATTTCGTACAAAATGTTAACTGGCTTAATTCCTAAATAATAAGAATTTCTAATTACCTCATGCTAATTAGGCTCCTCTTGTTGTTTACCAAGACTAGTTTTCATGCAATAACCTTGAAATTAACTTTTGTTTCTTTCTTAATAAACTATATTCATTTTGAAAAAAAATGCCCTTTGACCATCAATTACATGAATTCATTCAATTTAACATTCAATTCATTCCTTGATTTTGAATTGCATTTCTTGTTGATATTATTTGTTGAATTCAAAATTAAAGAGTTGCTCCCATCATTTGTGGTTAACAAGCCTCTTCTTTTGATTCCAAAACACACTTTTTGATACATTGATCATGAAATATAAACACATGTGGCTAAACAACATAGTATATTAATTGATTCAAACAAGTATAAACACCAATAAAAATCCAAATCTATTTAAATCCATCGGCCAAAGGTGCCATTATCCAGGGTTTGCATTTCGTACAAATGTTAACTGGTCTAATTCCTAAATAATGAGAATTTCTAATCACCTCATGTTAATTAGGCTCCTCTTGTTGTTACCAGGACTATATTTTTCATGCAATAACCTTGAAATTAACTTTTGTTTCTTTCTTAATAACCATATTCATTTTGAAAAAAATGGCCGTGGACTATCAATTACATTGAATTCATTCAATTTAACATTCAATTCAGTACATGACTTTGAATTGCATTTCTTGTTGATATTGTTTGTTGAATTCAAAATTAAAGAGTTGCTCCCATTATTTTTGGTTAACAAGCCTCTTCTTTTGATTCCAAACATACTTTTTGATACATTGATCATGAAATATAACACATGTGGCTAAACAACCTAGTATATTAATTGATTCAAACAAGTATAAACACACCAATAAAAATCCAAATCTATTTAAATCCATCGGCCAAAAGGTGCCATTATTCAGGGTTTGCATTTCGTACAAATGTTAACTGGTCTAATTCCTAAATAATGAGAATTTCTAATCACCTCATGTTAATTAGGCTCCTCTTGTTGTTACCAGGGACTATTTTTCATGCAATAACCTTGAAATTAACATTTGTCTTTCTTTCTTAATAACTATATTGATTTTGAAAAAAAATGCCCATGGACCATCAATTACATGAATTCATTCAATTTAACAAAACAATTCAGTCCTTGATTTTGAATTGCATTTCTTATTGATATTATTTGTTGAATTCAAAATTAGAGAGGTTCTCCCATGATCATTTCTAGTTAGCAATTTTCCTCTTTTGATTCCAAACACACTGTTTGATACATTTATCATGAAATATAACACATGTTGCTAAACAACCCTAGTATATCAAACGATTCAAACAAGTATAAACACCAAATAAAAATCCAAATGTATTTAAATCCACAGGCAAAAGGTGCCATTGTTCAGGGTTTGTATTTCGTACAAATATTAACTAGTTTAATTCCTAAATAATGAGAATTTCCAATCACCTCATGTTAATTATTCACCTCTTGTTGTTACCATGACTATTTTTCATGCAATAACTTTGAAATTAAGATTTGTTTCTTTCTTAATAACTATATTCATTTTAAAAAAAATGCCCGTGGACCGTCAATTACATGAATTCATTCAATTTAACAAAAAATTCAGTCCTTGATTTTGAACTACATTTCTTATTGATATTATTTGTTCAATTCAAAATCAGAGAGTTTCTCCCATCATTTCTAGTTAGCAAGTCTCCTCTTTTGATTCCAAAAACACTGTTTGATACATTTATCATGAAATATAACACATGTGGCTAAAACAACCTAGTATATTAATTGATTCAACCAAGTATAAAACACCAATAAAAATCCAAAATCTATTTAAAATCCATCGGCCAAAAGGTGCCATTCATCATGGTTAGCATTTCGTACAAATGTTAACTGGCTTAATTCCTAAATAATAAGAATTTCTAATTACCTCATGCTAATTAGGCTCCTCTTGTTGTTACCAAGACTAGTTTTCATGCAATAACCTTGAAATTAACTTTTGTTTCTTTCTTAATAACTATATTCATTTTCAAAAAAATGCCCGTGGACTATCAATTACATGAATTCATTCAATTTAACATTCAATTCAGTCCATGACTTTGAATTGCATTTCTTGTTGATATTGTTTGTTGAATTCAAAATTAAAGAGTTGCTCCCATTATTTTTGGTTAACAAGCCTCTTCTTTTGATTCCAAACATACTTTTTGATATATTGATCATGAAATATAACACATGTGGCTAAACAACCTAGTATATTAATTGATTCAAACAAGTATAAACACCAATAAAAATCCAAATCTATTTAAATCCATTGGCCAAAGGTGTCATTCATCATGGTTTGCATTTCCTACAAAAGTTAACTGGTTTAATTCCTAAATAATGAGAATTTCTAATCATCTCATGTTAATTATTCTCCTTTTGTTATTACCAAGACTATTTTTCATGCAATAACCTTGAAATTAACATATGTTTCTTTCTTAATAACCATATTCATTTTGAAAAAAATGCCCGTGGACCATCAATTACATGAATTCATTCAATTTAACAAACAATTCAGTCCGTGATTTTGAATTGCATTTCTTATTGATATTATTTGTTGAATTCAAAATTAGAGAGGTTCTCCGATCATTTCTAGTTAGCAAGTTTCCTCTTTTGATTTCAAACACACTATTTGATACATTGATCATGAAATATAACACATGTCGCTAAACAACCTAGTATATTAATTGATTCAAACAAGTAAAAACACCAATAAAAATCCAAATCTATTTAAATCCATCGGCCAAAGGTGCCATTCATCATGGTTAGCATTTTGTACAAATGTTAACTGGCTTAATTCCAAAATAATGAGAATTTCTAATCACCTCATGTTAATTAGGCTCCTCTTGTTGTTACCAGGACTATTTTTAATGCAATAACCTTGAAATTAACTTTTGTTTCTTTCTTAATAACTATATTCATTTTGAAAAAAATGCACGTGGACCATCAATTACATGAATTCATTCAATTTAACAAACAATTTAGTCCTTGATTTTGAATTGCATTTCTTATTGATATTATTTGTTGAATTCAAAATTAAAGAGTTGCTCCCATCTTTTTTGGTTAACAAGCCTCTTCTTTTGATTCCAAACACACTATTTGATACATTGATCATGAAATATAACACATGTGGCTAAACAACCTAGTATATTAATTGATTCAAATTAGTATAAGCACCAATAAAAGTCAAAATCTATTTAAATCCATCGGCCAAAGGTGTCATTCATCAGGGTTTGCATATCGTACAAATGTTAACTGGTTCAATTCCTAAATAATGAGAATTTCTAATCACCTCATGTTAATCAGGCTCCCCTTGTTGTTACCAGGACTATTTTTCATGCAATAACCTTGAAATTAACTTTTGTTTTCTTTCTTAATAAACTATATTCATTTTGAAAAAAAAAAAAGCCCGTGGACCATCAATTACATGAATTTATTCAATTTAACATACAATTCAGTGCTTGATTTTGAATTGCATTTCATATTGATATTACTTGTTGAATTCAAAATTAGAGAGTTGCTCCTATCTTTTTTTGGTTAACAAGTCTCTTCTTTTGATTCGAAACACACTATTTGATACATTGATCAAGAAATATAACACATGTGGCTAAACAACCTAGTATATTAATTGATTCAAACAAGTATAAACACCAATAAAAATCCAAATCTATTTAAATCCATCGGCCAAAGGTGCCATTATCCAGGGTTTGCATTTCGTACAAATGTTAACTGGTCTAATTCCTAAATAATGAGAATTTCTAATCACCTCATGTTAATTAGGCTCCTCTTGTTGTTACCAGGACTATTTTTCATGCAATAACCTTGAAATTAACTTTTGTTTCTTTCTTAATAACCATATTCATTTTGAAAAAAATGGCCGTGGACTATCAAATACATGAATTCATTCAATTTAACATTCAATTCAGTACATGACTTTGAATTGCATTTCTTGTTGATATTGTTTGTTGAATTCAAAATTAAAGAGTTGCTCCCATTATTTTTGGTTAACAAGCCTCATCTTTTGATTCCAAACATACTTTTTGATACATTGATCATGAAATATAACACATGTGGCTAAACAACCTAGTATATTAATTGATTCAAACAAGTATAAACACCAATAAAAATCCAAATCTATTTAAATCCACAGGCAAAAGGTGCCATTCATCAGGGTTGGCATTTCGTACAAATATTAACTAGTTTAATTCCTAAATAATGACAATTTCTAATCACCTAATGTTAATTAGGCTCCTCTTGTTGTTACCAGGTGTATTTTTCATGCAATAACCTTGAAATTAACTTTTGTTTCTTTCTTAATAACTATATTCATTTTGAAAAAAATGCCCGTGGCTCATCAATTACATGAATTCAGTCAATTTAACAAACAATTCAGTCCTTGATTTTGAATTGCATTTCTTGTTGATATTATTTGTTGAATTCAAAATTAAAGAGTTGTTCCCATCATTTGTGGTTAACAAGCCTCTTCTTTTGATTCCAAACACACTTTTTGATACATTGATCATGAAATATAACACATGTGGCTAAACAACCTAGTATATTAATTGATTCAAACAAGTATAAACACCAATAAAAATCCAAATCTATTTAAATCCATCGGCCAAAGGTGTCATTATCCAGGGTTTGCATTTCGTACAAATGTTAACTGGTCTAATTCCTAAATAATGAGAATTTCTAATGACCTAATGTTAATTAGGCTCCTCTTGTTGTTACCAGGACTATTTTTCATGCAATAACGTTGAAATTAACTTTTGTTTCTTTCTTAATAACTATATTCATTTTGAAAAAAATGCCCGTGGACTATCAATTACATGAATTCATTCAATTTAACATTCAATTCAGTCCATGACTTTGAATTGCATTTCTTGTTGATATTGTTTGTTGAATTCAAAATTAAAGAGTTGCTCCCATGATTTTTGGTTAACAAGCCTCTTCTTTTGATTCCAAACATAAAGAGTTGCTCCCATTATTTTCAGTTAACAAGCCTCTTCTTTTGATTCCAAACATACTTTTTGATACATTGATCATGAAATATAACACATGTGGCTAAACAACCTAGTATATTAATTGATTCAAACAAGTATAAACACCAATAAAAATCCAAATCTATTTAAATCCTTAGGCCAAAGATGCCATTATTCAGGGTTTGCATTTCGTACAAATGTTAACTGGTCTAATTCCTAAATAATGAGAATTTCTAATCACCTCATGTTAATCAGGCTCCTGTTGTTGTTACCAGGACTATTTTTCATGCAATAACTTTGAAATTAACTTTTGTTTCTTTCTTAATAACTATATTCATTTTCAAAAAAATGCCCGTGGACCATCAATTACATGAATTCATTCAATTTAACAAACAATTCAGTCCTTGATTTTGAATTGCATTTCTTATTGATATTATTTGTTGAATTCAAAATTAAAGAGTTGCTCCCATCATTTATGGTTAACAAGCCTATTCTTTTGATTCCAAACACACTTTTTGATACATTGATCATCAAGTATAACACATGTGGCTAAACAACCTAGTATATTAATTGATTCAAACAAGTATAAACACCAATAAAAATCCAAATCTATTTAAATCCACAGGCAAAAGGTGCCATTCATCAGGGTTGGCATTTCGTACAAATATTAACTAGTTTAATTCCTAAATAATGACAATTTCTAATCACCTAATGTTAATTAGGCTCCTCTTGTTGTTACCAGGTGTATTTTTCATGCAATAACCTTGAAATTAACTTTTGTTTCTTTCTTAATAACTATATTCATTTTGAAAAAAATGCCCGTGGACCATCAATTACATGAATTCAGTCAATTTAACAAACAATTCAGTCCTTGATTTTGAATTGCATTTCTTGTTGATATTATTTGTTGAATTCAAAATTAAAGAGTTGTTCCCATCATTTGTGGTTAACAAGCCTCTTCTTTTGATTCCAAACACACTTTTTGATACATTGATCATGAAATATAACACATGTGGCTAAACAACCTAGTATATTAATTGATTGAAACAAGTATAAGCACCAATTAAAATCAAAATCTATTTAAATCCGTCGGACAAATGTGCCATTCATGAGGGTTTGCATTTCGTACAAATGTTAACTGGTTTAATTCCTAAATAATGAGAATTTCTAATCACCTCATGTTAATCAGGCTCCTGTTGTTGTTACCAGGACTATTTTTCATGCAATAACTTTGAAATTAACTTTTGTTTCTTTCTTAATAACTATATTCATTTTGAAAAAAATGCCCGTTGACCATCAATTACATGAATTCATTCAATTTAACATTCAATTCAGTCCTTGATATTGAATTGCATTTCTTGTTGATATTATTTGTTGAATTCAAAATTAAAGAGTTGCTCCCATCATTTGTGGTTAACAAGCCTCTTCTTTTGATTCCAAACACACTTTTTGATACATTGATCATGAAATATAACACATGTGGCTAAACAACATAGTATATTAATTGATTCAAACAAGTATAAACACCAATAAAAATCCAAATCTATTTAAATCCATCGGCCAAAGGTGCCATTATCCAGGGTTTGCATTTCGTACAAATGTTAACTGGTCTAATTCCTAAATAATGAAAATTTCTAATCACCTCATGTTAATTAGGCTCCTCTTGTTGTTACCAGGACTATTTTTTCATGCAATAACCTTGAAATTAACTTTTGTTTCTTTCTTAATAACCATATTCATTTTGAAAAAAATGGCACGTGGACTATCAATTACATGAATTCATTCAATTTAACATTCAATTCAGTACATGACTTTTGAATTGCATTTCTTGTTGATATTGTTTGTTGAATTCAAAATTAAAGAGTTGCTCCCATTATTTTTTTGGTTAACAAGCCTCTTCTTTTGATTCCAAACATACTTTTTGATACATTGATCATGAAATATAACACATGTGGCTAAACAACCTAGTATATTAATTGATTCAAACAAGTATAAACACCAATAAAAATCCAAATCTATTTAAATCCATCGGCCAAAGGTGCCATTATTCAGGGTTTGCATTTCGTACAAATGTTAACTGGTCTAATTCCTAAATAATGAGAATTTCTAATCACCTCATGTTAATTAGGCTCCTCTTGTTGTTACCAGGACTATTTTTCATGCAATAACCTTGAAATTAACTTTTGTTTCTTTCTTAATAACTAGTTCATTTTCAAAAAAATGCCCGTGGACCATCAATTACATGAATTCATTCAATTTAACAAACAATTCAGTCCTTGATTTTGAATTGCATTTCTTATTGATATTATTTGTTGAATTCAAAATTAAAGAGTTGCTCCCATCATTTATGGTTAACAAGCCTCTTCTTTTGATTCCAAACACACATTTTGATACATTGATCATCAAGTATAACACATGTGGCTAAACAACCTCGTATATTAATTGATTCAAACAAGTATAAACACCAATAAAAATCCAAATCTATTTAAATCCACAGGCAAAAGGTGCCATTCATCAGGGTTAGCATTTCGTACAAATATTAACTAGTTTAATTCCTAAATAATGACAATTTCTAATCACCTAATGTTAATTAGGCTCCTCTTGTTGTTACCAGGACTATTTTTCATGCAATAATCTTGAAATTAACATATGTTTCTTTCTTAATAACTATATTCATTTTCAAAAAAATGCCCGTGGACCATCAATTACATGAATTCATTCAATTTAACAAACAATTCAGTCCTTGATTTTGAATTGCATTTCTTATTGATATTATTTGTTGAATTCAAAATTAAAGAGTTGCTCCCATCATTTATGGTTAACAAGCCTCTTCTTTTGATTCCAAACACACTTTTTGATAGATTGATCATCAAGTATAACACATGTGGCTAAACAACCTAGTATATTAATTGATTCAAACAAGTATAAACACCAATAAAAATCCAAATCTATTTAAATCCACATGCAAAAGGTGTCATTATTCAGGGTTTGCATTTCGTACAAATGTTAACTGGTCTAATTCCAAAATAATGAGAATTTCTAATCACCTCATGTTAAATATTCTCCTCCTGTTGTTACCAGGATTATTTTTCATACAATTACCGTGAAATTAAGATTTGTTTCTTTTTTAATAACTATATTCATTTGAAAAAAATGCCCGTGGACCATCAATTACATGAATTCATTCAATTTAACATTCAATTCAGTCCTTGATTTTGAATTGCATTTCTTATTGATATTATTTGTTGAATTCAAAATCAGAGAGTTTCTCCCATCATTTCTAGTTAGCAATTTTCCTCTTTTGATTCCAAACACACTGTTTGATACATTTATCATGAAATATAACACATGTGGCTAAACAACCTAATATATCAATTGATTCAAACAAGTATAAACACCAATAAAAATCCAAATCTATTTAAATCCACAGGCAAAAGGTGCCATTGTTCAGGGTTTGTATTTCGTACAAATGTTAACTAGTTTAATTCCTAAATAATGAGAATTTCCAATCACCTCATGTTAATTATTCACCTCTTGTTGTTACCAGGACTATCTTTCATGCAATAACCTTGAAATTAAGATTTGTTTCTTTCTTAATAACTATATTCATTTTGAAAAAAATGCCCGTGGACCATCAATTACATGAATTCATTCAATTTAACATTCATTTCAGTCCTTGATTTTGAATTGCATTTCTTGTTGATATTATTTGTTGAATTCAAAATTAAAGAGTTGCTCCCATTATTTTTGGTTAACAAGCCTCTTCTTTTGATTCCAAACATACTTTTTGATACATTGATCATGAAATATAACACATGTGGCTAAACGACCTAGTATATTAATTTGATTCAAACAAGTATAAACACCAATAAAAATACAAATCTATTTAAATCCATTGGCCAAAGGTGTCATTCATCATGGTTTTCATTTCGTACAAAAGTTAACTAGTTTAATTCCTAAATAATGGGAATTTCTAATCACCTCATGTTAATTATTCTCCTTTTGTTGTTACGAGGACTATTTTTCATGCAATAACCTTGAAATTAACATTTGTTTCTTTCTTAATAACTATATTGATTTTGAAAAAAAATGCCCGTGGACCATCAATTACATGAATTCATTCAATTTAACAAACAATTCAGTCCTTGATTTTCAATTGCATTTCTTATTGATATTATTTGTTGAATTCAAAATCAGAGAGTTTCTCCCATCATTCCTAGTTAGCAAGTTTCCTCTTTTGATTCCAAACACACTGTTTGATACATTTATCATGAAATATAACACATGTGGCTAAACAACCTAATATATTAATTGATTCAAACAAGTATAAACACCAATAAAAATACAAATCTATTTAAATCCATCGGCCATTCATCATGGTTAGCATTTCGTACAAATGTTAACTGACTTAATTCCAAAATAATGAGAATTTCTAATCACCTCATGTTAATTAGGCTCCTCTTGTTGTTTACCAGGACTATTTTTCAAGCAATAACCTTCAAATTAAACTTTTGTTTCTTTCTTAATAACTATATTCATTTTGAAAAAAATGCACGTAGACCATCAATTACATGAATTCATTCAATTTAACAAACAATTCAGTCCTTGATTTTGAATTGCATTTCTTATTGATATTATTTGTTGAATTCAAAATTAAAGAGTTGCTCCCATCTTTTTTGGTTAACAAGCCTCTTCTTTTGATTCCAAACACACTATTTGATACATTGATCATGAAATATAACACATGTGGCTAAACAACCTAGTATATTAATTGATTCAAACAAGTATAAGCACCAATAAAAATCAAAATCTATTTAAATCCATCGGCCAAAGGTGCCATTCATAAGGGTTTGCATTTCATACAAATGTTAACTGGTTTAATTCCTTAATAATGAGGATTTCTAATCACCTCATGTTAATTAGGCTCCTCTTGTTGTTACCAAGACTATATTTCATGCAATAATCTTGAAATTAACTTTTGTTTCTTTCTTAATTACTATATTCATTTTGAAAAAATTGCCCGTGGACCATCAATTACATGAATTCATTCAGTTTAACAAACACTGGAGGGCTTGATTTTGAATTGCATTTCTCATTGATATTAATTATTGAATTCAAAAATAGAGTGTTCCTCCCATCATTTCTGGTTAGCAAGTTTCCTCTTTTGATTCCAAACACACTTTTTCATACATTGATCATGAAATATAGCACATGTGGCTAAACAACCTAGTATATTAATTGATTCAAACAAGTATAAACACCAATAAAAATCTAAATCTATTTAAATCCATTGGCCAAAGGTGTCATTCATCATGGTTTGCATTTCGTACCAAAGTTAACTAGTTCAATTCCTAAATAATGGGAATTTCTAATCACCTCATGTTAATTATTCTCCTTTTGTTGTTACGAGGACTATTTTTCATGAAATAACCTTGAAATTAACATTTGTTTCTTTCTTAATAACTATATTGATTTTGAAAAAAAATGCCCGTGGACCATCAATTACATGAATTCATTCAATTTAACAAACAATTCAGTCCTTGATTTTGAATTGCATTTCTTATTGATATTATTTGTTGAATTCAAAATTAGAGAGGTTCTCCGATCATTTCTAGTTAGCAATTTTCCTCTTTTGATTCCAAACACACTGTTTGATACATTTATCATGAAATATAACACATGTTGCTAAACAACCTAGTATATCAAACGATTCAAACAAGTATAAACACCAATAAAAATCCAAATCTATTTAAATCCACAGGCAAAAGGTGCCATTGTTCAGGGTTTGTATTTCGTACAAATATTAACTAGTTTAATTCCTAAATAATGAGAATTTCCAATCACCTCATGTTAATTATTCACCTCTTGTTGTTACCATGACTATTTTTCATGCAATAACCTTGAAATTAAGATTTGTTTCTTTCTTAATAACTATATTCATTTTGAAAAAAATGCCCGTGCACCGTCAATTACATGAATTCATTCAATTTAACAAAAAATTGAGTCCTTGATTTTGAACTGTATTTCTTATTGATATTATTTGTTCAATTCAAATTCAGAGAGTTTCTCCCATCATTTCTAGTTAGCAAGTCTCCTCTTTCGATTCCAAAAACACTGTTTGATACATTTATCATGAAATATAACACATGTGGCTAAACAACCTAGTATATTAATTGATTCAACCAAGTATAAACACCAATAAAAATCCAAATCTATTTAAATCCATCGGCCAAAGGTGCCATTCATCCTGGTTAGCATTTCGTACAAATGTTAACAGGCTTAATTCCTAAATAATAAGAATTTCTAATTACCTCATGCTAATTAGGCTCCTCTTGTTGTTACCAAGACTAGTTTTCATGCAATAACCTTGAAATTAACTTTTGTTTCTTTCTTAATAACTATATTCATTTTCAAAAAAATGCCCGTGGACTATCAATTACATGAATTCATTCAATTTAACATTCAATTCAGTCCATGACTTTGAATTGCATTTCTTGTTGATATTGTTTGTTGAATTCAAAATTAAAGAGTTGCTCCCCATTATTTTTGGTTAACAAGCCTCTTCTTTTGATTCCAAACATACTTTTTGATATATTGATCATGAAATATAACACATGTGGCTAAACAACCTAGTATATTAATTGATTCAAACAAGTATAAACACCAATAAAAATCCAAATCTATTTAAATCCATTGGCCAAAGGTGTCATTCATCATGGTTAGCATTTCGTACAAATGTTAACTGGCTTAATTTCCAAAATAATGAGAATTTCTAATCACTCTCATGTTAATTAGGCTCCTCTTGTTGTTACCAGGACTATTTTTAATGCAATAACCTTGAAATTAACTTTTGTTTCTTTCTTAATAACTATATTCATTTTGAAAAAAATGCACTTGGACCATCAATTACATGAATTCATTCAATTTAACAAACAATTCAGTCCTTGATTTTGAATTGCATTTCTTATTGATATTATTTGTTGAATTCAAAATTAAAGAGTTGCTCCCATCTTTTTTGGTTAACAAGCCTCTTCTTTTGATTCCAAAAACACTGTTTGATACATTTATCATGAAATATAACACATGTGACTAAACAACCTAGTATATTAATTGATTCAAACAAGTATAAACACCAATAAAAATTCAAATCTATTTAAATTTATCGGCCAAAGGTGCCATTCATCATGGTTAGCATTTCGTACAAATGTTAACTGGCTTAATTCCAAAATAATGAGAATTTCTAATCACCTCATGTTAATTAGGCTCCTCTTGTTGTTACCAGGATTATTTTTAATGCAATAACCTTGAAATTAACTTTTGTTTCTTTCTTAATAACTATATTCATTTTGAAAAAAATGCACGTGGACCATCAATTACATGAATTCATTCAATTTAACAAACAATTCAGTCCTTGATTTTGAATTGCATTTCTTATTGATATTATTTGTTGAATTCAAAATTAAAGAGTTGCTCCCATCTTTTTTGGTTAACAAGCCTCTTCTTTTGATTCCAAACACACTATTTGATACATTGATCATGAAATATAACACATGTGGCTAAACAACCGAGTATATTAATTGATTCAAATAAGTATAAGCACCAATAAAAGTCAAAATCTATTTAAATCCATCGGCCAAAGGTGTCATTCATCAGGGTTTGCATATCGTACAAATGTTAACTGGTTTAATTCCTAAATAATGAGAATTTCTAATCACCTCATGTTAATCAGGCTCCCCTTGTTGTTACCAGGACTATTTTTCATGCAATAACCTTGAAATTAACTTTTGTTTCTGTCTTAATAACTATATTCATTTTGAAAAAAAAGCCCGTGGACCATCAATTACATGAATTTATTCAATTTAACATACAATTCAGTGCTTGATTTTGAATTGCATTTCATATTGATATTACTTGTTGAATTCAAAATTAGAGAGTTGCTCCCATCTTTTTTTGGTTAACAAGTCTCTTCTTTTGATTCGAAACACACTATTTGATACATTGATCATGAAATATAACACATGTGGCTAAACAACCTAGTATATTAATTGATTCAAACAAGTATAAACACCAATAAAAATCCAAATCTATTTAAATCCACAGGCAAAAGGTGTCATTATTCAGGGTTTGCATTTCGTACAAATGTTAACTGGTCTAATTCCAAAATAATGAGAATTTCTAATCACCTCATGTTAATTATTCTCCTCTTGTTGTTACCAGGACTATTTTTCATGCAATAATCTTGAAATTAACATATGTTTCTTTCTTAATAACTATATTCATTTTGAAAAAAATGCCCGTGGACCATCAATTACATGAATTCATTTAATTTAACAAACAATTCAGTCCTTGATTTTGAATTGCATTTCTTATTGATATTATTTGTTGAATTCGAAATCAGAGAGTTTCTCCCATCATTTCTAGTTAGCAAGTTTCCTCTTTTGATTTGGAACACACTGTTTGACACATTGATTATGAAATATAACACATGTGGCTAAAGAACCTAGTATATTAATTGATTCAAACAAGTATAAACACTAATAAAAATCCAAATCTATTTAAATCCATTGGCCAATGGTGCCATTCATCATGGTTTGCATTTCGTAGAAATGTTAACTGGTTTAATTCCTCAATAATGAGAATTTCTAATCACCTCATGTTAAATATTCTCCTCCTGTTGTTACCAGGATTATTTTTCATACAATTACCGTGAAATTAAGATTTGTTTCTTTTTTAATAACTATATTTATTTGAAAAAAATGCCTGTGGACCATCAATTACATGAATTCATACAATTTAACATTCAATTCAGTCCTTGATTTTGAATTGCATTTCTTATTGATATTATTTGTTGAATTCAAAATCAGAGAGTTTCTCCCATCATTTCTAGTTAGCAATTTTCCTCTTTTGATTCCAAACACACTGTTTGATACATTTATCATGAAATATAACACATGTGGCTAAACAACCTAGTATATCAATTGATTCAAACAAGTATAAACACCAATAAAAATCCAAATCTATTTAAATCCACAGGCAAAAGGTGCCATTGTTCAGGGTTTGTATTTCGTACAAACGTTAACTAGTTTAATTCCTAAATAATGAGAATTTCCAATCACCTCATGTTAATTATTCACCTCTTGTTGTTACCAGGACTATCTTTCATGCAATAACCTTGAAATTAACATTTGTTTCTTTCTTAATAACTATATTCATTTTGAAAAAAATGCCCGTGGACCATCAATTACATGAATTCATTCAATTTAACATTCATTTCAGTCCTTGATTTTGAATTGCATTTCTTGTTGATATTATTTGTTGAATTCAAAATTAAAGAGTTGCTCCCATTATTTTTGGTTAACAAGCCTCTTCTTTTGATTCCAAACATACTTTTTGATACATTGATCATGAAATATAACACATGTGGCTAAACGACCTAGTATATTAATTGATTCAAACAAGTATAAACACCAATAAAAATACAAATCTATTTTTAAATCCATTGGCCAAAGGTGTCATTCATCATGGTTTTCATTTCGTACAAAAGTTAACTAGTTTAATTCCTAAATAATGGGAATTTCTAATCACCTCATGTTAATTATTCTCCTTTTGTTTGTTACGAGGACTATTTTTCATGCAATAACCTTGAAATTAACATTTGTTTCTTTCTTAATAACTATATTGATTTTGAAAAAAAATGCCCGTGGACCATCAATTACATGAATTCATTCAATTTAACAAACAATTCAGTCCTTGATTTTGAATTGCATTTCTTATTGATATTATTTGTTGAATTCAAAATCAGAGAGTTTCTCCCATCATTTCTAGTTAGCAAGTTTCCTCTTTTGATTCCAAACACACTGTTTGATACATTTATCATGAAATATAACACATGTGGCTAAACAACCTAATATATTAATTGATTCAAACAAGTATAAACACCAATAAAAATACAAATCTATTTAAATCCATCGGCCATTCATCATGGTTAGCATTTCGTACAAATGTTAACTGGCTTAATTCCAAAATAATGAGAATTTCTAATCACCTCATGTTAATTAGGCTCCTCTTGTTGTTACCAGGACTATTTTTCAAGCAATAACCTTCAAATTAACTTTTGTTTCTTTCTTAATAACTATATTCATTTTGAAAAAAATGCACGTAGACCATCAATTACATGAATTCATTCAATTTAACAAACAATTCAGTCCTTGATTTTGAATTGCATTTCTTATTGATATTATTTGTTGAATTCAAAATTAAAGAGTTGCTCCCATCTTTTTTGGTTAACAAGCCTCTTCTTTTGATTCCAAACACACTATTTGATACATTGATCATGAAATATAACACATGTGGCTAAACAACCTAGTATATTAATTGATTCAAACAAGTATAAGCACCAATAAAAATCAAAATCTATTTAAATTCATCGGCCAAAGGTGCCATTCATAAGGGTTTGCATTTCGTACAAATGTTAACTGGTTTAATTCCTTGATAATGAGGATTTCTAATCACCTCATGTTAATTAGGCTCCTCTTGTTGTTACCAAGACTATATTTCATGCAATAATCTTGAAATTAACTTTTGTTTCTCTCTTAATTACTATATTCATTTTGAAAAAAATGCCTGTGGACCATCAATTACATGAATTCATTCAGTTT
The DNA here is from genome assembly GCA_037897445.1 of Ceriops zippeliana. Lineage (NCBI taxonomy): Eukaryota > Viridiplantae > Streptophyta > Magnoliopsida > Malpighiales > Rhizophoraceae > Ceriops > Ceriops zippeliana. The sequence continues at coordinate 171,630 of JBAPLH010000178.1, read as the reverse complement.
AACAAACAATGGAGGCCTTGATTTTGAATTGCATTTCTCATTGATATTAATTATTGAATTCAAAAATAAAGTGTTCCTCCCATCATTTCTGGTTAGCAAGTTTCCTCTTTTGATTCCAAACACACATTTTCATACATTGATCATGAAATATAGCACATGTGGCTAAACAACCTAGTATATTAATTGATTCAAACAAGTATAAACACCAATAAAAATCTAAATCTATTTAAATCCATTGGCCAAAGGTGTCATTCATCATGGTTTGCATTTCGTACCAAAGTTAACTTGTTCAATTCCTAAATAATGGGAATTTCTAATCACCTCATGTTAATTATTCTCCTTTTGTTGTTACGAGGACTATTTTTTTCATGAAATAACCTTGAAATTAACATTTGTTTCTTTCTTAATAACTATATTGATTTTGAAAAAAAATGCCCGTGGACCATCAATTACATGAATTCATTCAATTTAACAAACAATTCAGTCCTTGATTTTGAATTGCATTTCTTATTGATATTATTTTGTTGAATTCAAAATTAGAGAGGTTCTCCGATCATTTCTAGTTAGCAATTTTCCTCTTTTGATTCCAAACACACTGTTTGATACATTTATCATGAAATATAACACATGTTGCTAAACAACCTAGTATATCAAACGATTCAAACAAGTATAAACACCAATAAAAATCCAAATCTATTTAAATCCACAGGCAAAAGGTGCCATTGTTCAGGGTTTGTATTTCGTACAAATATTAAATAGTTTAATTCCTAAATAATGAGAATTTCCAATCACCTCATGTTAATTATTCACCTCTTGTTGTTACCAGGACTATTTTTCATGCAATAACCTTGAAATTAAGATTTGTTTCTTTCTTAATAACTATATTCATTTTGAAAAAAATGCCCGTGGACCGTCAATTACATGAATTCATTCAATTTAACAAAAAATTCAGTCCTTGATTTTGAACTGCATTTCTTATTGATATTATTTGTTCAATTCAAAATTAGAGAGTTTCTCCCATCATTTCTAGTTAGCAAGTCTCCTCTTTTGATTCCAAAAACACTGTTTTTGATACATTTATCATGAAATATAACACATGTGGCTAAACAACCTAGTATATTAATTGATTCAACCAAGTATAAACAGCAATAAAAATCCAAATCTATTTAAATCCATCGGCCAAAGGTGCCATTCATCATGGTTAGCATTTCGTACAAATGTTAACAGGCTTAATTCCTAAATAATAAGAATTTCTCATTACCTCATGCTAATTAGGCTCCTCTTGTTGTTACCAAGACTAGTTTTCATGCAATAACCTTGAAATTAACTTTTGTTTCTTTCTTAATAACTATATTCATTTTCAAAAAAATGCCCGTGGACTATCAATTACATGAATTCATTCAATTTAACATTCAATTTAGTCCATGACTTTGAATTGCATTTCTTGTTGATATTGTTTGTTGAATTCAAATTTAAAGAGTTGCTCCCATTATTTTTGGTTAACAAGCCTCTTCTTTTGATTCCAAACATACGTTTTGATATATTGATCATGAAATATAACACATGTGGCTAAACAACCTAGTATATTAATTGATTCAAACAAGTATAAACACCAATAAAAATCCAAATCTATTTAAATCCATTGGCCAAAGGTGTCATTCATCATGGTTTGCATTTCCTACAAAAGTTAACTGGTTTAATTCCTAAATAATGAGAATTTCTAATCATCTCATGTTAATTACTCTCCTTTTGTTATTACCAAGACTATTTTTCATGCAATAACCTTGAAATTAACATATGTTTCTTTCTTAATAACCATATTCATTTTGAAAAAATGCCCGTGGACCATCAATTACATGAATTCATTCAATTTAACAAACAATTCAGTCCGTGATTTTGAATTGCATTTCTTATTGATATTATTTGTTGAATTCAAAATTAGAGAGGTTCTCCGATCATTTCTAGTTAGCAAGTTTCCTCTTTTGATTTCAAACACACTATTTGATACATTGATCATGAAATATAACACATGTCGCTAAACAACCTAGTATATTAATTGATTCAAACAAGTATAAACACCAATAAAAATCCAAATCTATTTAAATCCATCGGCCAAAGGTGCCATTCATCATGGTTAGCATTTCGTACAAATGTTAACTGGCTTAATTCCAAAATAATGAGAATTTCTAATCACCTCATGTTAATTAGGCTCCTCTTGTTGTTACCAGGACTATTTTTAATGCAATAACCTTGAAATTAACTTTTGTTTCTTTCATAATAACTATATTCATTTTGAAAAAAATGCACGTGGACCATCAATTACATGAATTCATTCAATTTAACAAACAATTCAGTCCTTGATTTTGAATTGCATTTCTTATTGATATTATTTGTTGAATTCAAAATTAAAGAGTTGCTCCCATCATTTTTGGTTAACAAGCCACTTCTTTTGATTCCAAACACACTTTTTCATACATTGATCATAAAGTATAACCCATGTGGCTAAACAACCTAGTATATTAATTGATTCAAACAAGTATAAACACCAATAAATATCCAAATCTGTTTAAATCCATCGGCCAAAGTTGTCATTCATCATGGTTTGCATTTCGTACAAATGTTAACGAGTTTAATTCCTAAATAATGACAATTTCTAATCACCTAATGTTAAGTAGGCTCCTCTTGTTGTCAGCAGGACTATTTTTCATGCAATAACCTTGAAATTAACTTTTGTTTCTTTCATAATAACTATATTCATTTTGAAAAAAATGCACGTGGACCATCAATTACATGAATTCATTCAATTTAACAAACAATTCAGTCCTTGATTTTGACTTGCATTTCTTATTGATATTATTTGTTGAATTCAAAATTAGAGAGTTGTTCCCATCTTTTTTGGTTAACAAGCCTCTTCTTTTGATTCCAAACACACTATTTGATACATTGATCATGAAATATAACACATGTGTCTAAACAACCTAGTATATTAATTGATTCAAACAAGTATAAGCACCAATAAAAATCAAAATCTATTTCAATCCATCGGCCAAAGGTGCCATTCATGAGGGTTTGCATTTCGTACAAATGTTAACTGGTTTAAATCCTTAATAATGAGGATTTCTAATCACCTCATGTTAATTAGGCTCCTCTTGTTGTTACCAAGACTATTTTTCATGCAATAATCTTGAAATTAACTTTTGTTTCTTTCTTAATAACTATATTCATTTTGAAAACAATGCCCGTGGACCATTAATTACATGAATTCATTCAATTTAACAAACAATGGAGGCCACGATTTCGAATTGCATTTCTCATTGATATTAATTATTGAATTCAAAAATAGAGTGTTGCTCCCATCATTTCTGGTTACCAAGTTTCCTCTTTTGATTCCAAACACACATTTTCATACATTGATCATGATCATGAAATATAGCACATGTGGCTAAACAACCTAGTATATATTAATTGATTCAAACAAGTATAAAAACCAATAAAAATCCAAATCTATTTAAATCCATCGGCCAATGGTGCCATTCATCATGGCTTGCATTTCGTACAAATGTTAACTGGTTTAATTCCTAAATAATGAGAATTTCTAATCACCTAATGTTAATTAGGCTCCTCTTGTTGTTACCAGGACTTTTTTTTCATGCAATAACCTTGAAATTAACTTTTGTTTCTTTCTTAATAACTATATTCATTTTGAAAAAAATGTCCGTGGACCATCAATTACATGAATTCATTCAATTTAACAAACAATTCAGTCCTTGGATTTGAATTGCATTTCTTATTGATATTATTTGTTGAATTCAAAATTGAAGAGTTGCTGCCATCATTTTTGGTTAACAAGCCTCTTCTTTTGATCCCAAACATACATTTTGGTACATTGATCATGAAGTATAACACATGTGGCTAAACAACCTAGTATATTAATTGATTCAAAAAAGTATAAACACCAAAAAAAATCCAAATCTATTTAAATCCATCGGCCAAAGGTGTCATTCATCATGGTTTGCATTTCGTACAAAAGTTAACTGGTTTAATTCCTAAATAATGAGAATTTCTAATCACCTCATGTTAATTAGGCTCCTCCTGTTGTTACCAGGACTTTTTTTTCCTCCAATAACCTTGAAATTAACTTTTGTTTCTTTCTTAATAACTATATTCATTTTGAAAAAAATGCCCGTGGACCATCAATTACATGAATTCATTCACTTTAACAAACAATTCAGTCCTTGATTTTGAATTGCATTTCTTATTGATATTATTTGTCGAATTCAAAATTAAAGAGTTGCTCCCATCATTTTTGGTTAACAAGCCTCCTCTTTTGATCCCAAACACACTTTTTGGTACATTGATCATGAAGTATAACACATGTGGCTAAACAACCTAGTATATTAATTGATTCAAACAAGTATAAACACCAATAAAAATCCAAAACTATTTAAATCCATCGGCCAAAGGTGTCATTCATCATGGTTTGCATTTCGTACAAAAGTTAACTGGTTTAATTCCTAAATAATGAGAATTTCTAATCACCACATGTTAATTATTCTCCTCTTGTTGTTACTAGGACTATTTTTCATGCAATAACCGTGAAATTAAGATTTGTTTCTTTCTTAATAACTATATTCATTTTGAAAAAAATGCCTGTGGACCATCAATTACATGAATTCATTCAATTTAACATTCAATTCAGTCCTTGATTTTGAATTGCATTTCTTATTGATAATATTTGTTGAATTCAAAATCAGAGAGTTTCTCCCATCATTTCTAGTTAGGAATTTTCCTCTTTTGATTCCAAACACACTGTTTGATACATTTATCATGAAATATAACACATGTGGCTAAACAACCTAGTATATTAATTGATTCAAACAAGTATAAACACCAATAAAAATCCAAATCTATTAAAATCCACAGGCAAAAAGTGCCACTGATCAGGGTTTTCGTACAAATGTTAACTAGTTTAATTCCTAAATAATGAGAATTTCTAATCATCTCATGTTAATTATTATCCTTTTGTTATTACCAGGACTATTTTTCATGCAATAACCTTGAAATTAACATTTGTTTCTTTCTTAATAACTATATTGATTTTGAAAAAAAATGCCCGTGGACCATCAATTACATGAATTCATTCAATTTAACAAACAATTCAGTCCTTGATTTTGAATTGCATTTCCTATTGATATTATTTGTTGAATTCAAAATTAGAGAGTTGCTCCTATCTCTTTTGGTTAACAAGCCTCTTCTTTTGATTCCAAACACACTTTTTGGTACATTTATCATGAAATATAACACATGTGGCTAAACAACCTAGTATATTAATTGATTCAAACAAGTATAAACACCAATAAAAATCCAAATCTATTTAAATCCATCGGCCAAAGGTGGCATTCATCATGGTTAGCATTTCGTACAAATGTTAACTGGCTTAATTCCAAAATAATGAGAATTTCTAATCACCTCATGTTAATTAGGCTCCTCTTGTTGTTACCAGGACTATCTTTCAAGCAATAACCTTGAAATTAACTTTTGTTTCTTTCTTAATAACTATATTCATTTTGAAAAAAATGCCCTTGGACCATCAATTACATGAATTCATTCAATTTAACATTCAATTCAGTCCTTGATTTTGAATTGCATTTCTTGTTGATATTATTTGTTGAATTCAAAATTAAAGAGTTGCTCCCATTATTTTTGGTTAACAAGCCTCTTCTTTTGATTCCAAACATACTTTTTGATACATTGATCATGAAATATAACACATGTGGCTAAACGACCTAGTATATTAATTGATTCAAACAAGTATAAACACCAATAAAAATACAAATCTATTTAAATCCATTGGCCAAAGGTGTCATTCATCATGGTTTTCATTTCGTACAAAAGTTAACTAGTTTAATTCCTAAATAATGGGAATTTCTAATCACCTCATGTTAATTATTCTCCTTTTGTTGTTACGAGGACTATTTTTTATGCAATAACCTTGAAATTAACATTTGTTTCTTTCTTAATAACTATATTGATTTTGAAAAAAAATGCCCGTGGACCATCAATTACATGAATTCATTCAATTTAACAAAAAATTCAGTCCTTGATTTTGAATTGCATTTCTCATTGATATTAATTATTGAATTCAAAAATAGAGTGTTCCTCCCATCATTTCTGGTTAGCAAGTTTCCTCTTTTGATTCCAAACACACTTTTTCATACATTGATCATGAAATATAGCACACGTGGCTAAACAACCTTGTATATTAATTGATTCAAAAAAGTATAAACACCAATAAAAATCCAAATCTATTTAAGTCCATTGGCCAAAGGTGTCATTCGTCATGGTTTTCATTTCGTACAAAAGTTAACTAGTTTAATTTCTAAATAATGGGAATTTCTAATCACCTCATGTTAATTATTCTCCTTTTGTTGTTACGAGGACTATTTTTCATGCAATAACCTTGAAATTAAGATTTGTTTCTTTCTTAATAACTATATTGATTTTGAAAAAAAATGCCCGTGGACCATCAATTACATGAATTCATTCAATTTAACAAACAATTCAGTCCTTGATTTTGAATTGCATTTCTAATTGATATTATTTGTTGAATTCAAAATTAGAGAGTTGCTCCTATCTCTTTTGGTTAACAAGCCTCTTCTTTTGATTCCAAACACACTTTTTGGTACATTTATCATGAAATATAACACATGTGGCTAAACAACCTAGTATATTAATTGATTCAAACAAGTATAAACACCAATAAAAATCCAAATCTATTTAAATCCATCGGCCAAAGGTGCCATTCATCATGGTTAGCATTTCGTACAAATGTTAACTGGCTTAATTCCAAAATAATGAGAATTTCTAATCACCTCATGTTAATTAGGCTCCTCTTGTTGTTACCAGGACTATCTTTCAAGCAATAACCTTGAAATTAACTTTTGTTTCTTTCTTAATAACTATATTCATTTTGAAAAAAATGCCCTTGGACCATCAATTACATGAATTCATTCAATTTAACATTCAATTCAGTCCTTCATTTTGAATTGCATTTCTTGTTGATATTATTTGTTGAATTCAAAATTAAAGAGTTGCTCCCATTATTTTTGGTTAACAAGCCTCTTCTTTTGATTCCAAACATACTTTTTGATACATTGATCATGAAATATAACACATGTGGCTAAACGACCTAGTATATTAATTGTTTCAAACAAGTATAAACACCAATAAAAATACAAATCTATTTAAATCCATTGGCCAAAGGTGTCATTCATCATGGTTTTCATTTCGTACAAAAGTTAACTAGTTTAATTCCTAAATAATGGGAATTTCTAATCACCTCATGTTAATTATTCTCCTTTTGTTGTTACGAGGACTATTTTTCATGCAAGAACCTTGAAATTAACATTTGTTTCTTTCTTAATAACTATATTGATTTTGAAAAAAAATGCCCGTGGACCATCAATTACATGAATTCATTCAATTTAACAAACAATTCAGTCCTTGATTTTGAATTGCATTTCTCATTGATATTAATTATTGAATTAAAAAATAGAGTGTTCCTCCCATCATTTCTGGTTAGCAAGTTTCCTCTTTTGATTCCAAACACACTTTTTCATACATTGATCATGAAATATAGCACATGTGGCTAAACAACCTAGTATATTAATTGATTCAAACAAGTATAAACACCAACAAAAATCCAAATCTATTTAAATCCATTGGCCAAAGGTGTCATTCATCATGGTTTTCATTTCGTACAAAAGTTAACTAGTTTAATTCCTAAATAATGGGAATTTCTAATCACCTCATGTTAATTATTCTTTTTTTGTTGTTACGAGGACTATTTTTCATGCAATAACCTTGAAATTAACATTTGTTTCTTTCTTAATAACTATATTGATTTTGAAAAAAAATGCCCGTGGACCATCAATTACATGAATTCATTCAATTTAACAAACAATTCAGTCCTTGATTTTGAATTGCATTTCTTATTGATATTATTTGTTGAATTCAAAAGCAGAGAGTTTCTCCCATCATTTCTAGTTAGCAAGTTTCCTCTTTTGATTCCAAACACACTGTTTGATACATTTATCATGAAAATATAACACTTGTGGCTAAACAACCTAATATATTAATTGATTCAAACAAGTATAAACACCAATAAAAATACAAATCTATTTAAATCCATCGGCCATTCATCATGGTTAGCATTTCGTACAAATGTTAACTGACTTAATTCCAAAATAATGAGAATTTCTAATCACCTCATGTTAATTAGGCTCCTCTTGTTATTACCAGGACTATTTTTCAAGCAATAACCTTGAAATTAACTTTTGTTTCTTACTTAATAACTATATTCATTTTGAAAAAAATGCACGTAGACCATCAATTACATGAATTCATTCAATTTAACAAACAATTCAGTCCTTGATTTTGAATTGCATTTCATATTGATATTATTTGTTGATTTCGAAATTAGAGAGTTTCTCCCATCATTTCTAGTTAGTAAGTTTCCTCTTTTGATTCCAAACACACTGTTTGATACATGTATCATGAAATATAACGCATGTGGCTAAACAACCTAGTATATTAATTGATTCAAAGAAGTATAAACACCAATAAAAATCCAAATCTATTTAAATCCATCGGCCATTCATCATGGTTAGCATTTCACACAAATGTTAACTGGCTTAATTCCAAAATAATGAGAATTTCTAATCACCTCAAGTTAATTAGGCTCCTCTTGTTGTTACCAGGACTATTTTTCAAGCAATAACCTTGAAGTTAACTTTTGTTTCTTTCTTAATAACTATATTCATTTTGAAAAAAATGCACGTAGACCATCAATTACATGAATTCATTCAATTTAACAAACAATTCAGTCCTTGATTTTGAATTGCATTTCTTATTGATATTATTTGTTGAATTCAAAATTAAAGAGTTGCTCCCATCTTTTTTGGTTAACAAGCCTCTTCTTTTGATTCCAAACACACTATTTGATACATTGATCATGAAATATTACACATGTGGCTAAACAACCTAGTATATTAATTGATTCAAACAAGTATAAGCACCAATAAAAATCAAAATCTATTTAAATCCATCGGCCAAAGGTGCCATTCATAAGGGTTTGCATTTCGTACAAATGTTAACTGGTTTAATTCCTTGATAATGAGGATTTCTAATCACCTCATGTTAATTAGGCTCCTCTTGTTGTTACCAAGACTATATTTCATGCAATAATCTTGAAATTAACTTTTGTTTCTTTCTTAATTACAATATTCATTTTGAAAAAAATTCTCGTGGACCATCAATTACATGAATTCATTCAGTTTAACAAACAATGGAGGCCTTGATTTTGAATTGCATTTCTCATTGATATTAATTATTGAATTCAAAAATAGAGTGTTCCTCCCATCATTTCTGGTTAGCAAGTTTCCTCTTTTGATTCCAAACACACTTTTTCATACATTGATCATGAAATATAGCACATGTGGCTAAACAACCTAGTATATTAATTGATTCAAACAAGTATAAACACCAATAAAAATCTAAATCTATTTAAATCCATTGGCCAAAGGTGTCATTCATCATGGTTTGCATTTCGTACAAAAGTTAACTAGTTCAATTCCTAAATAATGGGAATTTCTAATCACCTAATGTTAATTATTCTCCTTTTGTTGTTACGAGGACAATTTTTCATGAAATAACCTTGAAATTAACATTTGTTTCTTTCTTAATAACTATATTGATTTTGAAAAAAAATGCCCGTGGACCATCAATTACATGAATTCATTCAATTTAACAAACAATTCAGTCCTTGATTTTGAATTGCATTTCATATTGATATTATTTGTTGATTTCAAAATTAGAGAGTTTCTCCCATCATTTCTAGTTAGCAAGTTTCCTCTTTTGATTCCAAACACACTGTTTGATACATGTATCATGAAATATAACGCATGTGGCTAAACAACCTAGTATATTAATTGATTCAAAGAAGTATAAACACCAATAAAAATCCAAATCTATTTAAATCCATCGGCCATTCATCATGGTTAGCATTTCATACAAATGTTAACTGGCTTAATTCCAAAATAATGAGAATTTCTAATCACCTCAAGTTAATTAGGCTCCTCTTGTTGTTACCAGGACTATTTTTCAAGCAATAACCTTGAAGTTAACTTTTGTTTCTTTCTTAATAACTATATTCATTTTGAAAAAAATGCACGTAGACCATCAATTACATGAATTCATTCAATTTAACAAACAATTCAGTCCTTGATTTTGAATTGCATTTCTTATTGATATTATTTGTTGAATTCAAAATTAAAGAGTTGCTCCCATCTTTTTTGGTTAACAAGCCTCTTCTTTTGATTCCAAACACACTATTTGATACATTGATCATGAAATATAACACATGTGGCTAAACAACCTAGTATATTAATTGATTCAAACAAGTATAAGCACCAATAAAAATCAAAATCTATTTAAATCCATCGGCCAAAAGTGCCATTCATAAGGGTTTGCATTTCGTACAAATGTTAACTGGTTTAATTCCTTAATAATGAGGATTTCTAATCACCTCATGTTAATTAGGCTCCTTTTGTTGTTACCAGGACTATTTTTCATGCAATAACCTTGAAATTAACATTTGTTTCTTTCTTAATAACTATATTGATTTTGAAAAAAAATGCCCGTGGACCATCAATTACATGAATTCATTCAATTTAACAAACAATGGAGGGCTTGATTTTGAATTGCATTTCTCAATGATATTAATTATTGAATTCAAAAATAGAGTGTTCCTCCCATCATTTCTGGTTAGCAAGTTTCCTCTTTTGATTCCAAACACACTTTTTCATACATTGATCATGAAATATAGCACATGTAGTAAACAACCTATTATATTAATTGATTCAAACAAGTATAAATACTAATAAAAATCCAAATCTATTTAAATCCATTGGCCAAAGGTGTCATTCATCATGGTTTGCATTTCGTACAAAAGTTAACTAGTTTAATTCCTAAATAATGGGAATTTCTAATCACCACATGTTAATTATTCTCCTTTTGTTGTTACCAGGACTATTTTTCATGCAATAACCTTGAAATTAACATTTGTTTCTTTCTTAATAACTATATTGATTTTGAAAAAAAATGCCCGTGGACCATCAATTACATGAATTCATTCAATTTAACAAACAATGGAGGCCTTGATTTTGAATTTCATTTCTCATTGATATTAATTATTGAATTCAAAAATAGAGTGTTCCTCCCATCATTTCCGGTTAGCAAGTTTCCTCTTTTGATTCCAAACACACTTTTTCATACATTGATCATGAAATATAGCACATGTGGCTAAACAACCTAGTATATTGATTGATTGAAACAAGTATAAACACCAATAAATATCCAAATCTATTTAAATCCATTGGCCAAAGGTGTCATTCATCATGGTTTTCATTTCGTACAAATGTTAACTGGTTTAATTCCTAAATAATGGGAATTTCTAATCACCTCATGTTAATTATTCTCCTTTTGTTGTTACCAGGACTATTTTTCATGCAATAACCTTGAAATTAATATTTGTTTCTTTCTTAATAACTATATTGATTTTGAAAAAAATGCCCGTGGACCATCAATTACATGAATTCATTCAATTTAACCAACAATTCTGTCCTTGATTTTGAATTTTATTTCTTATTGATATTATTTGTTGAATTCAAAATGAGAGAGGTTCTCTGATCATTTCTAGTTAGCAAGTTTCCTCTTTTGATTTCAAACACACTATTTGATACATTGATCATGAAATATAACACACGTGGCTAAACAACCTAGTATATTAATTGATTCAAACAAGTATAAAGACCAATTAAAATTCAAATCTATTTAAATCTACAGGAAAAAGGAGCCATTCATCAGGGTTTGCATTTGGTACTAATGTTAACTGGTTTAATTCCTAAATAATGAGAATTTCTAATCACCTCATGTTAATCAGGCTCCTCTTGTTGTTACCAGGACTATTTTTCATGCAATAACCTTGAAATTAACTTTTGTTTCTTTCTTCATAACTATATTCATTTTGAAAAAAATGCCTGTGGACCATCAATTACATGAATTCATTCAATTTAACAAACAATTCAGTCCTTGATTTTGAATTGCATTTCTTATTGATATTATTTGTTGAATTCAAAATTAAAGAGTTGCTCCCATCATTTTTGGTTAACAAGCCTCTTCTTTTGATTCCAAACACACTTTTTGATACATTGATCAAGAAATATAACACATATGGCTAAACAACATAGTATATTAATTGATTCAAACAAGTAGAAACACCAATAAAAATCCAAATCTATTTAAATCCATCGGCCAAAGGTGCCATTATTCAGGGTTTGCATTTCGTACAAATGTTAACTGGTTTAATTCCTAAATAATGAGGATTTCTAATCACCTCATGTTAATTAGGATCCTCTTGTTGTTACCAAGACTATTTTTCATGCAATAATCTTGAAATTAACTTTTGTTTCTTTCTTAATTACTATATTCATTGTGAAAAAAATGCCCGTGGACCATCAATTACATGAATTCATTCAATTTAACGAACAATGGAGGCCTTGATTTTGAATTGCATTTCTCATTGATATTAATTATTGAATTCAAAAATAGAGTGTTCCTCCCATCATTTCTGGTTAGCAAGTTTCCTCTTTTGATTCCAAACACACTTTTTCATACATTGATCATGAAATATAGCACATGTGGCTAAACAACCTAGTATATTAATTGATTCAAACAAGTATAAACACCAATAAAAATCGAAATCTATTTAAATCCATTGGCCAAAGGTGTCATTCATCATGGTTTGCATTTCGTACAAAAGTTAACTAGTTTAATTCCTAAATAATGGGAATTTCTAATCACCTAATGTTAATTATTCTCCTTTTGTTGTTACCAGGACTATTTTTCATGCAATAACCTTAAAATTAACATTTTTTTCTTTCTTAATAATTATATTCATTTTGAAAAAAATGCCCGTGGACCATCAATTACATGAATTCATTCAATTTAACCAACAATTCAGTCCTTGATTTTGAATTACATTTCTTATTGATATTATTTGTTGAATTCAAAATGAGAGAGGTTCTCTGATCATTTCTAGTTAGCAAGTTTCCTCTTTTGATTTCAAATACACTATTTGATACATTGATCATGAAATATAACACACGTGGCTAAACAACCTAGTATATTAATTGATTCAAACAAGTATAAACACCAATAAAAATTCAAATCTATTTAAATCCACAGGCAAAAGGAGCCATTCATCAGGGTGCGCATTTCGTACAAAAGTTAACTTGTTTAATTCCTAAATAATGAGAATTTCTAATCATCTCATGTTAATTATTCTCCTCTTGTTGTTACTAGGACTATTTTTCATGCAATCACCTTGAAATTAACATATGTTTCTTTCTTAATAACTATATTCATTTTCAAAAAAATGCCCGTGGACCATCAATTATATGAATTCATTCAATTGAACAAACAATTCAGTCCTTGATTTTGAATTGCATTTCTTATTGATATTATTTGTTGAATTCAAAATCAGAGAGTTTCTCCCATCATTTCTAGTTAGCAAGTGTCCTCTTGTGATTTGAAACACACTGTTTGGCAAATTGATCATGAAATATAACACATGTGGCTAAACAACCTAGTATATTAATTGATTCAAACAAGTATAAACACTAATAAAAATCCAAATCTATTTAAATCCATCAGCCAATGGTGCCATTCATCATGGTTTGCATTTCGTATAAATGTTAACTGGTTTAATTCCTAAATAATGAGAATTTCTAATCACCTAATGTTAATTAGGCTCCTCTTGTTGTTACCAGGACTTTTTTTTCATGCAATAAACTTGAAAATAACTTTTGTTTCTTTCTTAATAACTATATTCATTTTGAAAAAAATGCCCGTGGACCATCAATTACATGAATTCATTCAATTTAACAAACAATTCAGTCCTTGATTTTGAATTGCATTTCTTATTGATATTATTTGTTGAATTCAAAATTAAAGAGTTGCTCCCATCATTTTTGGTTAACAAGCCTCTTCTTTTGATTCCAAACACACTTTTTGGTACATTGATCATGAAGTATAACACATGTGGCTAAACAACCTAGTATATTAATTGATTCAAACAAGTATAAACACCAATAAAAATCCAAATCTATTTAAATCCATCGGCCAAAGGTGTCATTCATCATGGTTTGCATTTCGTACAAAAGTTAACTGGTTTAATTCCTAAATGATGAGAATTTCTAATCAGCTCGTGTTAATTATTCTCCTCTTGTTGTTACCAGGACTATTTTTCATGCAATAACCTTGAAATTAACATATGTTTCTTTCTTACTAACCATATTCATTTTGAAAAAAATGCCTGTGGACCATCAATTACATGAATTCATTCAATTTAACAAACAATTCAGTCCTTGATTTTGAATTGCATTTCTTATTGATATTATTTATTGAATTCAAAATTAGAGAGTTTCTCCGATAATTTCTAGTTAGCAAGTTTCCTCTTTTGATTCCAAACACACTGTTTGATACATTTATCATGAAATATAACACATGTGGCCAAACAACCTAGTATATTAATTGATTCAAACAAGTATAAACAGCAATAAAAATCCAAATCTAATTAAATCCACAGGCAAAACCTGCCATTCATCAAGGTTTGCATTTCGTACAAATGTTAACGAGTTTAATTCCTAAATAATGACAATTTCTAATCACCTAATGTTAAGTAGGCTCCTCTTGTTGTCACCAGGACTATTTTTCATGCAATAACCTTGAAATTAACTTTTGTTTCTTTCTTAATAACTATATTCATTTTGAAAAGAATGTACGTGGACCATCAATTACATGAATTCATTCAATTTAACAAACAATTCTGTCCTTGATTTTGAATTGCATTTCTTGTTGATATTATTTGTTGAATTCAAAATTAAAGAGTTGCTCCCATCATTTGTGGTTAACAAGCCTCTTTTTGTTGATTCCAAACAACACACTTTTTGATACATTGATCATGAAATATAACACATGTGGCTAAACAACCTAGTATATTAATTGATTCAAACAAGTATAAACACCAATAAAAAAATCCAAATCTATTTAAATCCATCGGCCAAAGGTGCCATTCATCATGGTTAGCATTTCGTACAAATGTTAACTGGCTTAATTCCAAAAATAATGAGAATTTTCTAATCACCTCATGTTAATTAGGCTCCTCTTGTTGTTACCAGGACTATTTTTCATGCAATAACCTTGAAATTAAGATTTGTTTCTTTCTTAATAACTATATTTATTTTGAAAAAAATGCACGTGGACCATCAATTACATGAATTCATTCAATTTAACATTCATTTCAGTCCTTGATTTTGAATTGCATTTCTTGTTGATATATTATTTGTTGAATTCAAAAATTAAAGACTTGCTCCCATTATTTTTGGTTAACAAGCCTCTTCTTTTGATTCCAAAACATACTTTTTGATACAATGATCATGAAATATAACACATGTGGCTAAACAACCTACTATATTAATTGATTCAAACAAGTATAAACACCAATAAAAATCCAAATCTATTTAAATCCATCGGCCAAAGGTGCCATTCATCATGGTTTGCATTTCGTACAAAAGTTAGCTGGTTTAATTCCTAAATAATGAGAATTTCTAATCACCTCATGTTAATTAGGCTCCACTTGTTGCTACCAGGACTATTTTTCATGCAATAACCTTGAAATTAACTTTTGTTTCTTTCTTAATAACTATATTCATTTTCAAAAAAAAAAAATGCCCGTGGACCATCAATTACATGAATTCATTCAATTGAACAAACAATTCAGTCCTTGATTTTGAATTGCATTTCTTATTGATATTATTTGTTGAATTCAAAATTAAAGAGTTGCTCCCATCATTTTTGGTTAACAAGCCACTTCTTTTGATTCCAAACACACTTTTTTCATACATTGATCATAAAGTATAACCCATGTGGCTAAACAACCTAGTATATTAATTGATTCAAACAAGTATAAACACCAATAAATATCCAAATCTGTTTAAATCCATCGGCCAAAGTTGTCATTCATCATGGTTTGCATTTCGTACAAATGTTAACGAGTTTAATTCCTAAATAATGACAATTTCTAATCACCTAATGTTAAGTAGGCTCCTCTTGTTGTCAGCAGGACTATTTTTCATGCAATAACCTTGAAATTAACTTTTGTTTCTTTCTTAATAACTATATTCATTTTGAAAAGAATGTACGTGGACCATCAATTACATGAATTCATTCAATTTAACAAACAATTCTGTCCTTGATTTTGAATTGCATTTCTTGTTGATATTATTTGTTGAATTCAAAATTAAAAGAGTTGCTCCCATCATTTGTGGTTAACAAGCCTCTCTTCTGTTGATTCCAAACACACTTTTTGATACATTGATCATGAAATATAAACATGTGGCTAAACAACCTAGTATATTAATTGATTCAAACAAGTATAAACACCAATAAAAAATCCAAATCTGTTTAAATCCATCGGCCAAAGGTGCCATTCATCATGGTTAGCATTTCGTACAAATGTTAACTGGCTTAATTCCAAAATAATGAGAATTTCTAATCACCTCATGTTAATTAGGCTCCTCTTGTTGTTACCAGGACTATTTTTCATGCAATAACCTTGAAATTAAGATTTGTTTCTTTCTTAATAACTATATTTATTTTGAAAAAAATGCACGTGGACCATCAATTACATGAATTCATTCAATTTAACATTCATTTCAGTCCTTGATTTTGAATTGCATTTCTTGTTGATATTATTTGTTGAATTCAAAATTAAAGACTTGCTCCCATTATTTTTGGTTAACAAGCCTCTTCTTTTGATTCCAAACATACTTTTTGATACAATGATCATGAAATATAACACATGTGGCTAAACAACCTACTATATTAATTGATTCAAACAAGTATAAACACCAATAAAAATCCAAATCTATTTAAATCCATCGGCCAAAGGTGCCATTCATCATGGTTTGCATTTCGTACAAAAGTTAGCTGGTTTAATTCCTAAATAATGAGAATTTCTAATCACCTCATGTTAATTAGGCTCCACTTGTTGCTACCAGGACTATTTTTCATGCAATAACCTTGAAATTAACTTTTGTTTCTTTCTTAATAACTATATTCATTTTCAAAAAAAAAAAATGCCCGTGGACCATCAATTACATGAATTCATTCAATTGAACAAACAATTCAGTCCTTGATTTTGAATTGCATTTCTTATTGATATTATTTGTTGAATTCAAAATTAAAGAGTTGCTCCCATCATTTTTGGTTAACAAGCCACTTCTTTTGATTCCAAACACACTTTTTCATACATTGATCATAAAGTATAACCCATGTGGCTAAACAACCTAGTATATTAATTGATTCAAACAAGTATAAACACCAATAAATATCCAAATCTGTTTAAATCCATCGGCCAAAAGTTGTCATTCATCATGGTTTGCATTTCGTACAAATGTTAACGAGTTTTAATTCCTAAATAATGACAATTTCTAATCACCTAATGTTAAGTAGGCTCCTCTTGTTGTCAGCAGGACTATTTTTCATGCAATAACCTTGAAATTAACTTTTGTTTCTTTCTTAATAAACTATATTCATTTTGAAAAGAATGTACGTGGACCATCAATTACATGAATTCATTCAATTTAACAAAACAATTCTGTCCTTGATTTTGAATTGCATTTCTTGTTGATATTATTTGTTGAATTCAAAATTAAAGAGTTGCTCCCATCATTTTTGTGGTTAACAAGCCTCTTCTGTTGATTCCAAACACACTTTTTGATACATTGATCATGAAATATAACACATGTGGCTAAACAACCTAGTATATTAATTGATTCAAACAAGTATAAACACCAATAAAAATCCAAATCTGTTTAAATCCATCGGCCAAAGGTGCCATTCATCATGGTTAGCATTTCGTACAAATGTTAACTGGCTTAATTCCAAAATAATGAGAATTTCTAATCACCTCATGTTAATTAGGCTCCTCTTGTTGTTACCAGGACTATTTTTCATGCAATAACCTTGAAATTAAGATTTGTTTCTTTCTTAATAACTATATTTATTTTGAAAAAAATGCACGTGGACCATCAATTACATGAATTCATTCAATTTAACATTCATTTCAGTCCTTGATTTTGAATTGCATTTCTTGTTGATATTATTTGTTGAATTCAAAATTAAAGACTTGCTCCCATTATTTTTGGTTAACAAGCCTCTTCTTTTGATTCCAAACATACTTTTTGATACAATGATCATGAAATATAACACATGTGGCTAAACAACCTACTATATTAATTGATTCAAACAAGTATAAACACCAATAAAAATCCAAATCTATTTAAATCCATCGGCCAAAGGTGCCATTCATCATGGTTTGCATTTCGTACAAAAGTTAGCTGGTTTAATTCCTAAATAATGAGAATTTCTAATCACCTCATGTTAATTAGGCTCCACTTGTTGCTACCAGGACTATTTTTCATGCAATAACCTTGAAATTAACTTTTGTTTCTTTCTTAATAACTATATTCATTTTCAAAAAAAAAAATGCCCGTGGACCATCAATTACATGAATTCATTCAATTGAACAAACAATTCAGTCCTTGATTTTGAATTGCATTTCTTATTGATATTATTTGTTGAATTCAAAATTAAAGAGTTGCTCCCATCATTTTTGGTTAACAAGCCACTTCTTTTGATTCCAAACACACTTTTTCATACATTGATCATAAAGTATAACCCATGTGGCTAAACAACCTAGTATATTAATTGATTCAAACAAGTATAAACACCAATAAATATCCAAATCTGTTTAAATCCATCGGCCAAAGTTGTCATTCATCATGGTTTGCATTTCGTACAAATGTTAACGAGTTTAATTCCTAAATAATGACAATTTCTAATCACCTAATGTTAAGTAGGCTCCTCTTGTTGTCAGCAGGACTATTTTTCATGCAATAACCTTGAAATTAACTTTTGTTTCTTTCTTAATAACTATATTCATTTTGAAAAGAATGTACGTGGACCATCAATTACATGAATTCATTCAATTTAACAAACAATTCTGTCCTTGATTTTGAATTGCATTTCTTGTTGATATTATTTGTTGAATTCAAAATTAAAGAGTTGCTCCCATCATTTGTGGTTAACAAGCCTCTTCTGTTGATTCCAAACACACTTTTTGATACATTGATCATGAAATATAACACATGTGGCTAAACAACCTAGTATATTAATTGATTCAAACAAGTATAAACACCAATAAAAATCCAAATCTATTTAAATCCATCGGCCAAAGGTGCCATTCATCATGGTTAGCATTTCGTACAAATGTTAACTGGCTTAATTCCAAAATAATGAGAATTTCTAATCACCTCATGTTAATTAGGCTCCTCTTGTTGTTACCAGGACTATTTTTCATGCAATAACCTTGAAATTAAGATTTGTTTCTTTCTTAATAACTATATTTATTTTGAAAAAAATGCCCGTGGACCATCAATTACATGAATTCATTCAATTTAACATTCATTTCAGTCCTTGATTTTGAATTGCATTTCTTGTTGATATTATTTGTTGAATTCAAAATTAAAGACTTGCTCCCATTATTTTTGGTTAACAAGCCTCTTCTTTTGATTCCAAACATACTTTTTGATACAATGATCATGAAATATAACACATGTGGCTAAACAACCTACTATATTAAATTGATTCAAACAAGTATAAACACCAATAAAAATCCAAATCTATTTAAATCCATCGGCCAAAGGTGCCATTCATCATGGTTTGCATTTCGTACAAAAGTTAGCTGGTTTAATTCCTAAATAATGAGAATTTCTAATCACCTCATGTTAATTAGGCTCCACTTATTGCTACCAGGACTATTTTTCATGCAATAACCTTGAAATTAACTTTTGTTTCTTTCTTAATAACTATATTCATTTTCAAAAAAAAAAATGCCCGTGGACCATCAATTACATGAATTCATTCAATTGAACAAAAACAATTCAGTCCTTGATTTTGAATTGCATTTCTTATTGATATTATTTGTTGAATTCAAAATTAAAGAGTTGCTCCCATCATTTTTGGTTAACAAGCCACTTCTTTTGATTCCAAACACACTTTTTCATACATTGATCATAAAGTATAACCCATGTGGCTAAACAACCTAGTATATTAATTGATTCAAACAAGTATAAACACCAATAAATATCCAAATCTGTTTAAATCCATCGGCCAAAGTTGTCATTCATCATGGTTTGCATTTCGTACAAAAGTTAACTAGTTTAATTCCTAAATAATGAAAATTTCTAATCACCTCATGTTAATTATTCTCCACTTGTTGTTACCAGGACTATTTTTCATGCAATAACCTTGAAAATATGATTTGTTTCTTTCTTAATAACTATATTCATTTTGAAAAAAATGCCCGCGGACCATCAATTACGTGAATTCATTAAATTTAACAAATAATTCAGTCCTTGATTTTGAATTGCATTTCTTATTGATATTATTTGTTGAATTCAAAATCAGAGAGTTTCTCCCATCATTTCTAGTTAGCAAGTCTCCTCTTTTGATTCCAAACACACTGTTTGGTACATTTATCTTGAAATATAACACATGTGGCTAAACAAGCTAGTATATTAATTGATTCAAACAAGTATAAACACCAATAAAAATCCAAATCTATTTAAATCTATCGGCCAAAGTTGCCATTCATCATGGTTAGCATTTCGTACAAATGTTAACTGGCTTATTTCCTAAATAATGAGAATTTCTATTTACCTCATGCTAATTAGGCCCCTCTTGTTGTTACCAAGACTATTTTTCATGCAATAACCTTCAAATTAACTTTTGTTTCTTTCTTAATAACTATATTCATTTTGAAAAAAATGCCCGTGGACCATCAATTACATGAATTCATTCAATTTAACAAACAATTCAGTCCTTGATTTTGAATTGCATTTCTTATTGATCTAATTTGTTGAATTCAAAATCAGAGAGTTTCACCCATCATTTATAGTTAGCAAGTCTCCTGTTTTGATTCCAAACACACTGTTTGGTACATTTATCATGAAATATAACACATGTGGCTAAACAACCTAGTATATTAATTGATTCAAACAAGTATAAACACCAATAAAAATCCAAATCTTTTTAAATCTATCGGCCAAAGTTGCCATTCATCATGGTTAGCATTTCGTACAAATGTTAATTGGCTTAATTCCTAAATAATCAGAATTTCTAATTACCTCATGCTAATTAGGCTCCTCTTGTTGTTACCAAGACTATTTTTCATGCAATAACCTTGAAATTAACTTTTGTTTCTTTCTTAATAACTATATTCATTTTTTGAAAAAAATGCTCGTGGACCATCAATTACATGAATTCATTCAATTTAACTTTCAATTCAGTCCTTGATTTTGAATTGCATTTCTTGTTGATATTATTTGTTGAATTCAAAATCAGAGAGTTTCTCCCATCATTTCTAGTTAGCAAGTCTCCTCTTTTGATTCCAAACACACTATTTGGTACATTTATCATGAAATATAACACATGTGGCCAAACAACCTAGTATATTAATTGATTCAGACAAGTATAAACACCAATAAAAATCCAAATCTATTTATATCCATCGGCCAAAGGTGCCATTCATCATGGTTTGCATTTCGTACAAAAGTTAACTGGTTTAATTCATAAATAATGAGAATTTCTAATCACCTCATGTTAATTAGGCTCCACTTGTTGTTACCAGGACTATTTTTTATGCAATAACCTTGAAATTAAGTTTTGTTTCTTTCTTAATAACTATATTCATTTTCAAAAAAAATGCCCGTGGACCATCAATTAATGAATTCATTCAATTTAACATTCAATTCAGTCCTTGATTTTGAATTGCATTTCTTATTGATATTATTTGTTGAATTAAAAATTAAAGAGTTGCTCCCATCATTTTTGGTTAACAAGCGACTTCTGTTGATTCCAAACACACTTTTTGATACATTGATCATGAAGTATAACACATGTGGCTAAACAACCTAGTATATTAATTGACTCAAACAAGTATAAACACCAATAAAAATCCAAATCTGTTTAAATCCACCGGCCAAAGGTGTCATTCATCATGGTTTGCATTTCGTACAAAAGTTAACTGTTTAACTCCTAAATAATGAGAATTTCTAATCACCTCATGTTAATTATTCTCCTCTTGTTGTTACCAGGACTATTTTTAATGCAATAACCTTGAAATTAAGATTTGTTTCTTTCTTAATAACTATATTCATTTTGAAAAAAATGCCCGTGGACCATCAATTACATGAATTCATTCAATTTAAGATTCAATTCAGTCCTTGACTTTGAATTGCATTTCTTGTTGATATTATTTGTTGAATTCAAAATTAAAGAGTTGCTCCCATTATTTTTGGTTAACAAGCCTCTCTTTTGATTCCAAACATAAAGAGTTGCTCCCATTATTTTCGATTAACAAGCCTCTTCTTTTGATTCCAAACATACTTTTTGATACATTGATCATGAAATATAACACATGTGGCTAAACAACCTAGTATATTAATTGATTCAAACAAGTATAAACACCAATAAAAATCCAAATCTCTTTAAATCCATCCGCCAAGGTGCCATTCATTATGGTTTGCATTTCGTACAAAAGTTAACTAGTTTAATTCCTAAATAATGAGAATTTCTAATCACCTCATGTTAATTAGGCTCCACTTGATGTTACCAGGACTATTTTTCATGCAATAACCTTGAAATTAACTTCTGTTTCTTTCTTAATAACTATATTCATTTACAAAAAAAAATGCCCGTGGACCATCAATTACATGAATTCATTCAATTTAACAAACAATTCAGTCCTTGATTTTGAATTGCATTTCTTATTGATATTATTTGTTGAATTCAAAATTAAAGAGTTGCTCCCATCATTTTTGGTAAACAAGCCACTTCTTTTGATTCCAAACACACTTATTCATACATTGATCATGAAGTATAACCCATGTGGCTAAACAACCTAGTATATTAATTGATTCAAAAAAGTATAAACACCAATAAAAATCCAAATCTGTTTAAATCCATCGGCCAAAGGTGTCATTCATCATGGTTTGCATTTCGTACAAAAGTTAACTGGTTTAATTGCTAAATAATGAGAATTTCTAATCACCTCATGTTAATTATTCTCCACTTGTTGTTACCAGGACTATTTTTCATGCAATAACCTTGAAATTATGATTTGTTTCTTTCTTAATAAGTATATTCATTTTGAAAAAAATACCTGTGGACCATCAATTACGTGAATTCATTCAATTTAACAAAAAATTCAGTCCTTGATTTTGAATTGCATTTCTTATTGATATTATTTGTTGAATTCAAAATCAGAGAGTTTCTCCCATCATTTCTAGTTAGCAAGTCTCCTCTTTTGATTCCAAACACACTGTTTGGTACTTTTATCATGAAATATAACACATGTGGCTAAATAACCTAGTATATTAATTGATTCAAACAAGTATAAACACCAATAAAAATCCAAATCTATTTAAATCTATCGACCAAAGTTGCCATTCATCATGGTTAGCATTTCGTACAAATGTTAACTGGCTTAATTCCTAAATAATGAGAATTTCTATTTACCTCATGCTAATTAGGCTCCTCTTGTTGTTACCAAGACTATTTTTCATGCAATAACCTTAAAATTAACTTTTGTTTCTTTCTTAATAACTATATTCATTTTGAAAAAAATGCCCGTGGACCATCAATTACATGAATTCATTCAATTTAACAAACAATTCAGTCCTTGATTTTGAATTGCATTTCTTATTGATATTATTTGTTGAATTCAAAATCAGAGAGTTTCTCCCACCATTTCTAGTTAGCAAGTCTCCTCTTTTGATTCCAAACACACTGTTTGATAGATTGATCATGAAATATAACACATGTGGCTAAACAACCTAGTATATTAATTGATTCAAACAAGTATAAACACTAATAAAAATCCAAATCTATTTAAATCCATCGGCCAGTGGTGCCCTTCATCATGGTTTGCATTTCGTACAAATGTTAACTGGTTTAATTCCTAAATAATGCGAATTTCTAATCACCTTATGTTAATTAGGTTCCTCTTGTTGTTACCAGGACTATTTTTCCTGCAATAACCTTGAAATTAACTTTTGTTTCTTTCTTAATAAATATATTCATTTTGAAACAAATGCCTATGGACCATCAATTACATGAATTCATTCAATTTAACAAACAATGGAGGCCTTGATTTTTAATTGCATTTCTTCTTGATATTAATTATTGAATTCAAAAATACAGTGTTCCTCCGATCATATCTGGTTAGCAAGTTTCCTCTTTTGATTCCAAACACACTTTTTCATACATTGATTATGAAATATAGCACATGTAGCTAAACAACCTAGTATATTAATTGAATCAAACAAGTATAAACACCAATAAAAATCCAAATATATTTAAATCCATCGGCCAAAGGTGCCATTCATCATAGTTTGCATTTCGTACAAAAGTTAACTGGTTTAATTCCTAAATAATGAGAATTTCTAATCACCTCATTTTAATTAGGCTCCACTTGTTGTTACCAGGACTTTTTTTCATGCAATAACGTTGAAATTAAGATTTGTTTCTTTCTTGATAACTATATTCATTTTGAAAAAAATGCCAGTGGACCATCAATTACGTGAATTCATTCAATTTAACAAACAATTCAATCCTTGATTTTGAATTGCATTTCTTATTGATATTATTTGTGGAATTCAAAATCAGAGAGTTTTTCCCATCATTTCTAGTTAGCAAGTCTCCTCTTTTGATTCCAAACACACTGTTTGGTACATTTATCATGAAATATAACACATGTGGCTAAACAACCTAGTATATTAATTGATTCAAACAAGTATAAACACCAATAAAAATCCAAATCTATTTAAATCCATCCGCCAAAGGTGCCATTATTCAGGGTTTGCATTTCGTACAAATGTTAACTGGTTTAATTCCAAAATAATGAGAATTTCTAATCACCTCATGTTAATTAGGCTCCTCTTGTTGTTACCAGGACTATTTTTCATGCAATAACCTTGAAATTAACTTTTGTTTCTTTCTTAATAAATATATTCATTTTGAAACAAATGCCTATGGACCATCAATTACATGAATTCATTCAATTTAACAAAAAATGGAGGCCTTGATTTTTAATTGCATTTCTTCTTGATATTAATTATTGAATTCAAAAATACAGTGTTCCTCCGATCATATCTGGTTAGCAAGTTTCCTCTTTTGATTCCAAACACACTTTTTCATACATTGATTATGAAATATAGCACATGTAGCTAAACAACCTAGTATATTAATTGAATCAAACAAGTATAAACACCAATAAAAATCCAAATATATTTAAATCCATCGGCCAAAGTTGTCATTCATCATGGTTTGCATTTCGTACAAAAGTTAACTGGTTTAATTCCTAAATAATGAGAATTTTTAATCACCTCATGTTAATTAGGCTCCACTTGTTGTTACCAGGACTATTTTTCATGCAATAACGTTGAAATTAAGATTTGTTTCTTTCTTGATAACTATATTCATTTTGAAAAAAATGCCAGTGGACCATCAATTACGTGAATTCATTCAATTTAACAAACAATTCAATCCTTGATTTTGAATTGCATTTCTTATTGATATTATTTGTGGAATTCAAAATCAGAGAGTTTTTCCCATCATTTCTAGTTAGCAAGTCTCCTCTTTTGATTCCAAACACACTGTTTGGTACATTTATCATGAAATATAACACATGTGGCTAAACAACCTAGTATATTAATTGATTCAAACAAATATAAACACCCATAAAAATCCAAATCTATTTAAATCTATCAACCAAAGTTGCCATTCATCATGGTTAGCATTTCGTACAAATGTTAACTGGCTTAATTCCTAAATAATGAGAATTTCTATTTACCTCATGCTAATTAGGCTCCTCTTGTTGTTACCAAGACTATTTTTCATGCAATAACCTTGAAATTAACTTTTGTTTCTTTCTTAATAACTATATTCATTTTGAAAAAAAAGCCCGTGGACCATCAATTACATGAATTCATTCAATTTAACAAACAATTCAGTCCTTGATTTTGAATTGCATTTCTTATTGATATTATTTGTCGAATTCAAAATCAGAGAGTTTCTCCCATCATTTCTAGTTAGCAATTCTCCTCTTTTGATTCCAAACACATTGTTTGATACATTGATCATGAAATATAACACATGTGGCTAAACAACCTAGTATATTAATTGATTCAAACAAGTATAAACACTAATAAAAATCCAAATCTAATTAAATCCATCGGCCAATGGTGCCATTCATCATGGTTTGCATTTCGTACAAATGTTAACTGGTTTAATTCCTAAATAATGCGAATTTCTAATCACCTTATGTTAATTAGGTTCCTCTTGTTGTTACCAGCACTATTTTTCCTGCAATAACCTTGAAATTAACTTTTGTTTCTTTCTTAATAAATATATTCATTTTGAAACAAATGCCTATGGACCATCAATTACATGAATTCATTCAATTTAACAAACAATGGAGGCCTTGATTTTTAATTGCATTTCTTCTTGATATTAATTATTGAATTCAAAAATACAGTGTTCCTCCGATCAAATCTGGTTAGGAAGTTTCCTCTTTTGATTCCACACACACTTTTTCATACATTGATCATGAAATATAGCACATGTGGCTAAACAACCTAGTATATTAATTGAATCAAACAAGTATAAACACCAATAAAAATCCACAAATATTTAAATCCATCGGCCAAAGGTGCCATTCATCATGGTTTGCATTTCGTACAAAAGTTAACTGGTTTAATTCCTAAATAATGAGAATTTCTAATCACCTCATGTTAATTAGGCTCCACTTGTTGATACCAGGACTATTTTTCATGCAATAACCTTGAAATTAACTTTTGTTTCTTTCTTTATTAATATATTCATTTTGAAACAAATGCCTATGGACCATCAATTACATGAATTCATTCAATTTAACAAACAATGGAGGACTTGATTTTTAATTGCATTTCTTCTTGATATTAATTATTGAATTAAAAAATACAATGTTCCTCCGATCATATCTGGTTAGCAAGTTTCCTCTTTTGATTCCAAACACACTTTTTCATACACTGATCATGAAATATAGCACATGTGGCTAAACAACCTAGTATATTAATTGAATCAAACAAGTATAAACACCAATAAAAATCCACAAATATTTAAATCCATCGGCCAAAGGTGCCATTCATCATGGTTTGCATTTCATACAAAAGTTAACTGGTTTAATTCCTAAATAATGAGAATTTCTAATCACCTCATGTTAATTAGGCTCCAATTGTTGTTACCAGGACTATTTTTCATGCAATAACCTTGAAATTAACTTTTGTTTCTTTCTTAATAACTATATTCATTTTCAAAAAAAATGCCCGTGGACCATCAATTACATGAATTCATTTAATTGAACAAACAATGGAGTCCTTGATTTTTAATTGCATTTCTTCTTGATATTAATTTTTCAATTCAAAAATACAGTGTTCCTCCGATCATATCTGGTTAGCAAGTTTCCTCTTTTGATTCCAAACACACTTTTTGATACATTGATCATGAAATATAACACATGTGACTAAACAACATAGTATATTAATTGATTCAAACAAGTATAAACACCAATAAAAATCCAAATCTATTTAAATCCATCAGCCAAAGGTGCCATTATTCAGGGTTTGCATTTCGTACAAATGTTAACTGGTTTAATTCCAAAATAATGAGAATTTCTAATCACCTCATGTTAATTAGGCTCCTCTTGTTGTTACCAGGACTATTTTTCATGCAATAACCTTGAAATTAACTTTTGTTTCTTTCTTTATAAATATATTCATTTTGAAACAAATGCCTATGGACCATCAATTACATGAATTCATTCAATTTAACAAACAATGGAGGACTTGATTTTTAATTGCATTTCTTCTTGATATTAATTATTGAATTAAAAAATACAATGTTCCTCCGATCATATCTGGTTAGCAAGTTTCCTCTTTTGATTCCAAACACACTTTTTCATACATTGATCATGAAATATAGCACATGTGGCTAAACAACCTAGTATATTAATTGAATCAAACAAGTATAAACACCAATAAAAATCCAAATATATTTAAATCCATCTGCCAATGGTGCCATTCATCATGGTTTGCATTTCATACAAAAGTTAACTTGTTTAATTCCTAAATAATGAGAATTTCTAATCACCTCATGTTAATTAGGCTCCACTTGTTGTTACCAGGACTATTTTTCATGCAATAACGTTGAAATTAAGATTTGTTTCTTTCTTGATAACTATATTCATTTTGAAAAAAATGCCAGTGGACCATCAATTACGTGAATTCATTCAATTTAACAAACAATTCAATCCTTGATTTTGAATTGCATTTCTTATTGATATTATTTGTGGAATTCAAAATCAGAGAGTTTTTCCCATCATTTCTAGTTAGCAAGTCTCCTCTTTTGATTCCAAACACACTGTTTGGTACATTTCTCATGAAATATAACACATGTGGCTAAACAACCTAGTATATTAATTGATTCAAACAAGTATAAACACCAATAAAAATCCAAATCTATTTAAATCTATCGACCAAAGTTGCCATCCATCATGGTTAGCATTTCGTACAAATGTTAACTGGCTTAATTCCTAAATAATGAGAATTTCTATTTACCTCATGCTAATTAGGCTCCTCTTGTTGTTACCAAGACTATTTTTCATGCAATAACCTTAAAATTAACTTTTGTTTCTTTCTTAATAACTATATTCATTTTGAAAAAAATGCCCGTGGACCATCAATTACATGAATTCATTCAATTTAACAAACAATTCAGTCCTTGATTTTGAATTGCATTTCTTATTAATATTATTTGTTGAATTCAAAATCAGAGAGTTTCACCCATCATTTCTAGTTAGCAAGTCTCCTTTTTTGATTCCAAACACACTGTTTGATACATTGATCATGAAATGTAACACATGTGGCTAAACAACCTAGTATACTAATTGATTCAAACAAGTATAAACACTAATAAAAATCCAAATCTATTTAAATCCATCGGCCAATGGTGCCATTCATCATGGTTTGCATTTCGTACAAATGTTAACTGGTTTAATTCCTAAATAATGCGAATTTCTAATCACCTTATGTTAATTAGGTTCCTCTTGTTGTTACCAGGACTATTTTTCCTGCAATAACCTTGAAATTAACTTTTGTTTCTTTCTTAATAAATATATTCATTTTGAAACAAATGCCTATGGACCATCAATTACATGAATTCATTCAATTTAACAAACAATGGAGGCCTTGATTTTTAATTGCATTTCTTCTTGATATTAATTATTGAATTCAAAAATACAGTGTTCGTCCGATCATATCTGGTTAGCAAGTTTCCTCTTTTGATTCCAAACACACTTTTTCATACATTGATCATGAAATATAGCACATGTGGCTAAACAAAACCTAGTATATTAATTGAATCAAACAAGTATAAACACCAATAAAAATCCACAAATATTTAAATCCATCGGCCAAAGGTGCCATTCATCATGGTTTGCATTTCTTACAAAAGTTAATTGGTTTAATTCCTAAATAATGAGAATTTCTAATCACCTCATGTTAATTAGGCTCCACTTGTTGTTACCAGGACTATTTTTCATGCAATAACCTTGAAATTAACTTTTGTTTCTTTCTTAATAACTATATTCATTTTCAAAAAAAATGCCCGTGGACCATCAATTACATGAATTCATTTAATTGAACAAACAATGGAGTCCTTGATTTTTAATTGCATTTCTTCTTGATATTAATTATTCAATTCAAAAATACAGTGTTCCTCCGATCATATCTGGTTACCAAGTTTCCTCTTTTGATTCCAAACACACTTTTTGATACATTGATCATGAAATATAACACATGTGACTAAACAACATAGTATATTAATTGATTCAAACAAGTATAAACACCAATAAAAGTCCAAATCTATTTAAATCCATCAGCCAAAGGTGCCATTATTCAGGGTTTGCATTTCGTACAAATGTTAACTGGTTTAATTCCAAAATAATGAGAATTTCTAATCACCTCATGTTAATTAGGCTCCTCTTGTTGTTACCAGGACTATTTTTCATGCAATAACCTTGAAATTAACTTTTGTTTCTTTCTTAATAAATATATTCATTTTGAAACAAATGCCTATGGACCATCAATTACATGAATTCATTCAATTTAACAAACAATGGAGGCCTTGATTTTTAATTGCATTTCTTCTTGATATTAATTATTGAATTCAAAAATACAGTGTTCGTCCGATCATATCTGGTTAGCAAGTTTCCTCTTTTGATTCCAAACACACTTTTTCATACATTGATCATGAAATATAGCACATGTGGCTAAACAACCTAGTATATTAATTGAATCAAACAAGTATAAACACCAATAAAAATCCACAAATATTTAAATCCATCGGCCAAAGGTGCCATTCATCATGGTTTGCATTTCATACAAAAGTTAATTGGTTTAATTCCTAAATAATGAGAATTTCTAATCACCTCATGTTAATTAGGCTCCACTTGTTGTTACCAGGACTATTTTTCATGCAATAACCTTGAAATTAACTTTTGTTTCTTTCTTAATAACTATATTCATTTTCAAAAAAAATGCCCGTGGACCATCAATTACATGAATTCATTTAATTGAACAAACAATGGAGTCCTTGATTTTTAATTGCATTTCTTCTTGATATTAATTTTTCAATTCAAAAATACAGTGTTCCTCCGATCATATCTGGTTAGCAAGTTTCCTCTTTTGATTCCAAACACACTTTTTGATACATTGATCATGAAATATAACACATGTGACTAAACAACATAGTATATTAATTGATTCAAACAAGTATAAACACCAATAAAAATCCAAATATATTTAAATCCATCAGCCAAAGGTGCCACTCATCATGGTTTGCATTTCGTACAAAAGTTAACTGGTTTAATTCCTAAATAATGAGAATTTCTAATCACCTCATGTTAATTAGGCTCCACTTGTTGTTACCAGGACTATTTTTCATGCAATAACGTTGAAATTAAGATTTGTTTCTTTCTTGATAACTATATTCATTTTGAAAAAAATGCCAGTGGACCATCAATTACGTGAATTCATTCAATTTAACAATTTTGAATTGCATTTCTATCCTTGATTTTGAATTGCATTTCTTATTGATATTATTTGTGGAATTCAAAATCAGAGAGTTTTTCCCATCATTTCTAGTTAGCAAGTCTCCTCTTTTGATTCCAAACACACTGTTTGGTACATTTATCATGAAATATAACACATGTGGCTAAACAACCTAGTATATTAATTGATTCAAACAAGTATAAACACCAATAAAAATCCAAATCTATTTAAATCTATCGACCAAAGTTGCCATTCATCATGGTTAGCATTTCGTACAAATGTTAACTGGCTTAATTCCTAAATAATGAGAATTTCTATTTACCTCATGCTAATTAGGCTCCTCTTGTTGTTACCAAGACTATTTTTCATGCAATAACATTGAAATTAACTTTTGTTTCTTTCTTAATAACTATATTCATTTTGAAAAAAATGCCCGTGGACCATCAATTACATGAATTCATTCAATTTAACAAACAATTCAGTCCTTGATTTTGAATTGCATTTCTTATTGATATTATTTGTTGAATTCAAAATCAGAGAGTTTCTCCCATCATTTCTAGTTAGCAAGTCTCCTCTTTTGATTCCAAACACACTGTTTGATACATTGATCATGAAATATAACACATGTGGCTAAACAACCTAGTATATTAATTGATTCAAACAAGTATAAACACTAATAAAAATCCAAATCTATTTAAATCCATCGGCCAATGGTGCCATTCATCATGGTTTGCATTTCGTACAAATGTTAACTGGTTTAATTCCTAAATAATGCGAATTTCTAATCACCTTATGTTAATTAGGTTCCTCTTGTTGTTACCAGGACTATTTTTCCTGCAATAACCTTGAAATTAACTTTTGTTTCTTTCTTAATAAATATATTCATTTTGAAACAAATGTCTATGGACCATCAATTACATGAATTCATTCAATTTAACAAACAATGGAGGCCTTGATTTTTAATGGCATTTCTTCTTGATATTAATTATTGAATTCAAAAATACAGTGTTCGTCCGATCATATCTGGTTAGCAAGTTTCCTCTTTTGATTCCAAACACACTTTTTCATACATTGATCATGAAATATAGCACATGTGGCTAAACAACCTAGTATATTAATTGAATCAAACAAGTATAAACACCAATAAAAATCCACAAATATTTAAATCCATCGGCCAAAGGTGCCATTCATCATGGTTTGCATTTTGTACAAAAGTTAACTGGTTGAATTCCTAAATAATGAGAATTTCTAATCACCTCATGTTAATTAGGCTCCACTTGTTGATACCAGGACTATTTTTCATGCAATAACCTTGAAATTAACTTTTGTTTCTTTCTTAATAAATATATTCATTTTGAAACAAATGCCTATGGACCATCAATTACATGAATTCATTCAATTTAACAAACAATGGAGGCCTTGATTTTTAATTGCATTTCTTCTTGATATTAATTATTGAATTAAAAAATACAATGTTCCTCCGATCATATCTGGTTAGCAAGTTTCCTCTTTTGATTCCAAACACACTTTTTCATACATTGATGATGAAATATAGCACATGTGGCTAAACAACCTAGTATATTAATT
The DNA here is from genome assembly GCA_037897445.1 of Ceriops zippeliana. Taxonomy (NCBI): domain Eukaryota; kingdom Viridiplantae; phylum Streptophyta; class Magnoliopsida; order Malpighiales; family Rhizophoraceae; genus Ceriops; species Ceriops zippeliana. The sequence continues at coordinate 138,649 of JBAPLH010000178.1, read as the reverse complement.
GAATCAAACAAGTATAAACACCAATAAAAATCCAAATATATTTAAATCCATCGGCCAAAGGTGTCATTCATCATGGTTTGCATTTCATACAAAAGTTAACTGGTTTAATTCCTAAATAATGAGAATTTCTAATCACCTCATGTTAATTAGGCTCCACTTGTTGTTACCAGGACTATTTTTCATGCAATAACCTTGAAATTAACTTTTGTTTCTTTCTTAATAACTATATTCATTTTCAAAAAAAATGCCCGTGGACCATCAATTACATGAATTCATTTAATTGAACAAACAATGGAGTCCTTGATTTTTAATTGCATTTCTTCTTGATATTAATTTTTCAATTCAAAAATACAATGTTCCTCCGATCATATCTGGTTAGCAAGTTTCCTCTTGTGATTCCAAACACACTTTTTGATACATTGATCATGAAATATAACACATGTGACTAAACAACATAGTATATTAATTGATTCAAACAAGTATAAACACCAATAAAAATCCAAATCTATTTAAATCCATCAGCCAAAGGTGCCATTATTCAGGGTTTGCATTTCGCACAAATGTTAACTGGTTTAATTCCAAAATAATGAGAATTTCTAATCACCTCATGTTAATTAGGCTCCTCTTGTTGTTATCAGGACTATTTTTCATGCAATAACCTTGAAATTAACTTTTGTTTCTTTCTTAATAAATATATTCATTTTGAAACAAATGCCTATGGACCATCAATTACATGAATTCATTCAATTTAACAAACAATGGAGGCCTTGATTTTTAATTGCATTTCTTCTTGATATTAATTATTGAATTCAAAAATACAGTGTTCCTCCGATCATATCTGGTTAGCAAGTTTCCTCTTTTGATTCCAAACACACTTTTTCATACATTGATTATGAAATATAGCACATGTAGCTAAACAACCTAGTATATTAATTGAATCAAACAAGTATAAACACCAATAAAAATCCAAATATATTTAAATCCATCGGCCAAAGGTGCCATTCATCATGGTTTGCATTTCGTACAAAAGTTAACTGGTTTAAATCCTAAATAATGAGAATTTCTAATCACCTCATGTCAATTAGGCTCCACTTGTTGTTACCAGGACTATTTTTCATGCAATAACGTTGAAATTAAGATTTGTTTCTTTCTTGATAACTATATTAATTTTGAAAAAAATGCCAGTGGACCATCAATTACGTGAATTCATTCAATTTAACAAACAATTCAATCCTTGATTTTGAATTGCATTTCTTATTGATATTATTTGTGGAATTCAAAATCAGAGAGTTTTTCCCATCATTTCTAGTTAGCAAGTCTCCTCTTTTGATTCCAAACACAATGTTTGGTACATTTATCATGAAATATAACACATGTGGCTAAACAACCTAATATATTAATTGATTCAAACAAGTATAAACACCAATAAAAATCGAAATCTATTTAAATCTATCGACCAAAGTTGCCATTCATCATGGTTAGCATTTCGTACAAATGTTAACTGGCTTAATTCCTAAATAATGAGAATTTCTATTTACCTCATGCTAATTATGCTCCTCTTGTTGTTACCAAGACTATTTTTCATGCAATAACCTTGAAATTAACTTTTGTTTCTTTCTTAATAACTATATTCATTTTGAAAAAAATGCCCGTGGACCATCAATTACATGAATTCATTCAATTTAACAAACAATTCAGTCCTTGATTTTGAATTGCATTTCTTATTGATATTATTTGTTGAATTCAAAATCAGAGAGTTTCTCCCATCATTTCTAGTTAGCAAGTCTCCTCTTTTGATTCCAAACACACTGTTTGATACATTGATCATGAAATATAACACATGTGGCTAAACAACCTAGTATATTAATTGATTCAAACAAGTATAAACACTAATAAAAATCCAAATCTATTTAAATCCATCGGCCAATGGTGCCAGTCATCATGGTTTGCATTTCGTACAAATGTTAACTGGTTTAATTCCAAAATAATGCGAATTTCTAATCACCTCATGTTAATTAGGTTCCTCTTGTTGTTACCAAGACTATTTTTCCTGCAATAACCTTGAAATTAACTTTTGTTTCTTTCTTAATAAATATATTCATTTTCAAACAAATGCCTATGGACCATCAATTACATGAATTCATTCAATTTAACAAACAATGGAGGCCTTGATTTTTAATTGCATTTCTTCTTGATATTAATTATTGAATTCAAAAATACAGTGTTCCTCCGATCATATCTGGTTAGCAAGTTTCCTCTTTTGATTCCAAACACACTTTTTCATACATTGATTATGAAATATAGCACATGTAGCTAAACAACCTAGTATATTAATTGAATCAAACAAGTATAAACACCAATAAAAAATCCAAATATATTTAAATCCATCGGCCAAAGGTGCCATTCATCATGGTTTGCATTTCGTACAAAAGTTAACTGGTTTAAATCCTAAATAATGAGAATTTCTAATCACCTCATGTCAATTAGGCTCCACTTGTTGTTACCAGGGACTATTTTTCATGCAATAACGTTGAAATTAAGATTTGTTTCTTTCTTGATAACTATATTAATTTTTTGAAAAAAAATGCCAGTGGGACCATCAATTACGTGAATTCATTCAATTTAACAAACAATTCAATCCTTGATTTTGAATTGCATTTCTTATTGATATTATTTGTGGAATTCAAAATCAGAGAGAGTTTTCCCATCATTTCTAGTTAGCAAGTCTCCTCTTTTGATTCCAAACACAATGTTTGGTACATTTATCATGAAATATAACACATGTGGCTAAACAACCTAGTATATTAAGTGATTCAAACAAGTATAAACACCAATAAAAATCGAAATCTATTTAAATCTATCGACCAAAGTTGCCATTCATCATGGTTAGCATTTCGTACAAATGTTAACTGGCTTAATTCCTAAATAATGAGAATTTCTATTTACCTCATGCTAATTATGCTCCTCTTGTTGTTACCAAGACTATTTTTCATGCAATAACCTTGAAATTAACTTTTGTTTCTTTCTTAATAACTATATTCATTTTGAAAAAAATGCCCGTGGACCATCAATTACATGAATTCATTCAATTTAACAAACAATTCAGTCCTTGATTTTGAATTGCATTTCTTATTGATATTATTTGTTGAATTCAAAATCAGAGAGTTTCTCCCATCATTTCTAGTTAGCAAGTCTCCTCTTTTGATTCCAAACACACTGTTTGATACATTGATCATGAAATATAACACATGTGGCTAAACAACCTAGTATATTAATTGATTCAAACAAGTATAAACACTAATAAAAATCCAAATCTATTTAAATCCATCGGCCAATGGTGCCAGTCATCATGGTTTGCATTTCGTACAAATGTTAACTGGTTTAATTCCTAAATAATGCGAATTTCTAATCACCTTATGTTAATTAGGTTCCTCTTGTTGTTACCAGGACTATTTTTCCTGCAATAACCTTGAAATTAACTTTTGTTTCTTTCTTAATAAATATATTCATTTTGAAACAAATGCCTATGGACCATCAATTACATGAATTCATTCAATTTAACAAACAATGGAGGCCTTGATTTTTAATTGCATTTCTTCTTGATATTAATTATTGAATTCAAAAATACAGTGTTCCTCCGATCATATCTGGTTAGCAAGTTTCCTCTTTTGATTCCAAACACACTTTTTCATACATTGATTATGAAATATAGCACATGTAGCTAAACAACCTAGTATATTAATTGAATCAAACAAGTATAAACACCAATAAAAATCCAAATATATTTAAATCCATCGGCCAAAGGTGCCATTCATCATGGTTTGCATTTCGTACAAAAGTTAACTGGTTTAATTCCTAAATAATGAGAATTTCTAATCACCTCATGTTAATTAGGCTCCACTTGTTGTTACCAGGACTATTTTTCATGCAATAACGTTGAAATTAAGATTTGTTTCTTTCTTGATAACTATATTCATTTTGAAAAAAATGCCAGTGGACCATCAATTACGTGAATTCATTCAATTTAACAAACAATTCAATCCTTGATTTTGAATTGCATTTCTTATTGATATTATTTGTGGAATTCAAAATCAGAGAGTTTTTCCCATCATTTCTAGTTAGCAATTCTCCTCTTTTGATTCCAAACACACTGTTTGGTACATTTATCATGAAATATAACACATGTGGCTAAACAACCTAGTATATTAATTGATTCAAACAAGTATAAACACCAATAAAAATCCAAATCTATTTAAAATCTATCGACCAAAGTTGCCATTCATCATGGTTAGCATTTCGTACAAAATGTTAACTGGCTTAATTCCTAAATAATGAGAATTTCTATTTACCTCATGCTAATTAGGCTCCTCTTGTTGTTACCAAGACTATTTTTCATGCAATAACCTTGAAATTAACTTTTGTTTCTTTCTTAATAACTATATTCATTTTGAAAAAAATGCCCGTGGACCATCAATTACATGAATTCATTCAATTTAACAAACAATTCAGTCCTTGATTTTGAATTGCATTTCTTATTGATATTATTTGTTGAATTCAAAATCAGAGAGTTTCTCCCATCATTTCTAGTTAGCAAGTCTCCTCTTTTGATTCCAAACACACTGTTTGATACATTGATCATGAAATATAACACATGTGGCTAAACAACCTAGTATATTAATTGATTCAAACAATTATAAACACTAATAAAAATCCAAATCTATTTAAATCCATCGGCCAATGGTGCCATTCATCATGGTTTGCATTTCGTACAAATGTTAACTGGTTTAATTCCAAAATAATGAGAATTTCTAATCACCTCATGTTAATTAGGCTCCTCTTGTTGTTACCAGGACTATTTTTCATGCAATAACCTTGAAATTAACTTTTGTTTCTTTCTTAATAAATATATTCATTTTGAAACAAATGCCTATGGACCATCAATTACATGAATTCATTCAATTTAACAAACAATGGAGGCCTTGATTTTTAATTGCATTTCTTCTTGATATTAATTATTGAATTCAAAAATACAGTGTTCCTCCGATCATATCTGGTTAGCAAGTTTCCTCTTTTGATTCCAAACACACTTTTTCATACATTGATTATGAAATATAGCACATGTAGCTAAACAACCTAGTATATTAATTGAATCAAACAAGTATAAACACCAATAAAAATCCAAATATATTTAAATCCATCCATCGGCCAAAGGTGCCATTCATCATGGTTTGCATTTCGTACAAAAGTTAACTGGTTTAAATTCCTAAATAATGAGAATTTCTAATCACCTCATGTCAATTAGGCTCCACTTGTTGTTACCAGGACTATTTTTCATGCAATAACGTTGAAATTAAGATTTGTTTCTTTCTTGATAACTATATTATTTTGAAAAAAAAATGCCAGTGGACCATCAATTACGTGAATTCATTCAATTTAACAAACAATTCAATCCTTGATTTTGAATTGCATTTCTTATTGATATTATTTGTGGAATTCAAAATCAGAGAGTTTTTCCCATCATTTCTAGTTAGCAAGTCTCCTCTTTTGATTCCAAACACACTGTTTGGTACATTTATCATGAAATATAAACACATGTGGCTAAACAACCTAGTATATTAATTGATTCAAACAAGTATAAACACCAATAAAAATCCAAATCTATTTAAATCTATCGACCAAAGTTGCCATTCATCATGGTTAGCATTTCGTACAAATGTTAACTGGCTTAATTTCCTAAATAATGAGAATTTCTATTTTACCTCATGCTAATTATGCTCCTCTTGTTGTTACCAAGACTATTTTTCATGCAATAACCTTGAAATTAACTTTTGTTTCTTTCTTAATAACTATATTCATTTTGAAAAAAATGCCCCGTGGACCATCAATTACATGAATTCATTCAATTTAACAAACAATTCAGTCCTTGATTTTGAATTGCATTTCTTATTGATATTATTTGTTGAATTCAAAATCAGAGAGTTTCTCCCCATCATTTCTAGTTAGCAAGTCTCCTCTTTTGATTCCAAACACACTGTTTGATACATTGATCATGAAATATAACACATGTGGCTAAACAACCTAGTATATTAATTGATTCAAACAAGTATAAAACACTAATAAAAATCCAAATCTATTTAAATCCATCGGCCAATGGTGCCATTCATCATGGTTTGCATTTCGTACAAATGTTAACTGGTTTAATTCCTAAATAATGCGAATTTCTAATCACCTTATGTTAATTAGGTTCCTCTTGTTGTTACCAGGACTATTTTTCCATGCAATAACCTTGAAATTAACTTTTGTTTCTTTCTTAATAAATATATTCATTTTGAAAACAAATGCCTATGGACCATCAATTACATGAATTCATTCAATTTAACAAACAATGGAGGCCTTGATTTTTAATTGCATTTCTTCTTGATATATTAATTATTGAATTCAAAAATACAGTGTTCCTCCCCGATCATATCTGGTTAGCAAGTTTCCTCTTTTGATTCCAAACACACTTTTTCATACATTGATTATGAAATATAGCACATGTAGCTAAACAACCTAGTATATTAATTGAATCAAAACAAGTATAAACACCAATAAAAATCCAAAATATATTTAAATCCATCGGCCAAAGGGTGCCATTCATCATGGTTTGCATTTCGTACAAAAGTTAACTGGTTTAAATTCCTAAATAATGAGAATTTCTAATCACCTCATGTTAATTAGGCTCCACTTGTTGTTACCAGGACTATTTTTCATGCAATAACGTTGAAATTAAAGATTTGTTTCTTTCTTGATAACTATATTCATTTTGAAAAAAAATGCCAGTGGACCATCAATTACGTGAATTCATTCATTCAATTTAACAAACAATTCAATCCTTGATTTTGAATTGCATTTCTTATTGATATTATTTGTTGAATTCAAAATCAGAGAGTTTTTCCCATCATTTCTAGTTAGCAAGTTCTCCTCTTTTGATTCCAAACACACTGTTTGATACATTTATCATGAAATATAACACATGTGGCTAAAACAACCTAGTATAGTATATTAATTGATTCAAACAAGTATAAACACCAATAAAAATCCAAATCTATTTAAATCTATCGACCAAAGTTGCCATTCATCATGGTTTGCATTTCGTACAAATGTTAACTGGCTTAATTCCTAAATAATGAGAAATTTTTCTATTTACCTCATGCTAATTAGGCTCCTCTTGTTGTTACCAAGACTATTTTTCATGCAATAACCTTGAAATTAACTTTTGTTTCTTTCTTAATAATAACTATATTCATTTTGAAAAAAAAAAATGCCCGTGGACCATCAATTACATGAATTCATTCAATTTAACAAACAATTCAGTCCTTGATTTTTGAATTGCATTTCTTATTGATATTATTTGTTGAATTCAAAATCAGAGAGTTTCTCCCATCATTTCTAGTTAGCAAGTCTCCTTCTTTTGATTCCAAACACACTGTTTGATACATTGATCATGAAATATAACACATGTGGCTAAACAACCTAGTATATTAATTGATTCAAACAAGTATAAACACTAATAAAAAAAATCCAAATCTATTTAAATCCATCGGCCAATGGTGCCATTCATCATGGTTTGCATTTCGTACAAATGTTAACTGGTTTAATTCCAAAATAATGAGAATTTCTAATCACCTCATGTTAATTAGGCTCCTCTTGTTGTTACCAGGACTATTTTTCATGCAATAACCTTGAAATTAACTTTTGTTTCTTTCTTAATAAATATATTCATTTTGAAAAAAAAATGCCTATGGACCATCAATTACATGAATTCATTCAATTTAACAAACAATGGAGGCCTTGATTTTTAATTGCATTTCTTCTTGATATTAATTATTGAATTCAAAAATACAGTGTTCCTCCGATCATTTCTGGTTAGCAAGTTTCCTCTTTTGATTCCAAACACACTTTTTTCATACATTGATTATGAAATATAGCACATGTAGCTAAACAACCTAGTATATTAATTGAATTCAAACAAGTATAAAACACCAATAAAAATATCCAAATATATTTAAATCCATCGGCCAAAGGTGCCATTCATCATGGTTTGCATTTCGTACAAAAGTTAACTGGTTTAATTCCTAAATAATGAGAATTTCTAATCACCTCATGTTAATTAGGCTCCACTTGTTGTTACCAGGACTATTTTTCATGCAATAACGTTGAAATTAAGATTTGTTTCTTTCTTGATAACTATATTCTTTTTGAAAAAAATGCCAGTGGACCATCAATTATGTGAATTCATTCAATTTAACAAACAATTCAATCCTTGATTTTGAATTGCATTTCTTATTGATATTATTTGTAGAATTCAAAATCAGAGAGTTTTTCCCATCATTTCTAGTTAGCAAGTCTCCTCTTTTGATTCCAAACACACTGTTTGGTACATTTATCATGAAATATAACACATGTGGCTAAACAACCTAGTATATTAATTGATTCAAACAAGTATAAACACCAATAAAAATCCAAATCTATTTAAATCTATCGACCAAAGTTGCCATTCATCATGGTTTGCATTTCGTACAAATGTTAACTGGCTTAATTCCTAAATAATGAGAATTTCTATTTACCTCATGCTAATTAGGCTCCTCTTGTTGTTACCAAGACTATTTTTTTCATGCAATAACCTTGAAATTAACTTTTGTTTCTTTCTTTAATAACTATATTCATTTTGAAAAAAAAATGCCCGTGGACCATCAATTACATGAATTCATTCAATTTAACAAACAATTCAGTCCTTGATTTTGAATTGCATTTCTTATTGATATTATTTGTTGAATTCAAAAATCAGAGAGTTTCTCCCATCATTTCTAGTTAGCAAGTCTCCTCTTTTGATTCCAAACACACTGTTTGATACATTGATCATGAAATATAACACATGTGGCTAAACAACCTAGTATATTAATTGATTCAAACAAGTATAAACACTAATAAAAATCCCAAATCTATTTAAATCCATCGGCCAATGGTGCCATTCATCATGGTTTGCATTTCGTACAAAATGTTAACTGGTTTAATTCCTAAATAATGCGAATTTCTAATCACCTTATGTTAATTAGGTTCCTCTTGTTGTTACCAGGACTATTTTTTCATGCAATAACCTTGAAATTAACTTTTGTTTCTTTCTTAATAAATATATATTCATTTTTGAAACAAATGCCTATGGACCATCAATTACATGAATTCATTCAATTTAACAAACAATGGAGGCCCTTGATTTTTAATTGCATTTCTTCTTGATATTAATTATTGAATTCAAAAATACAGTGTTCGTCCGATCATATCTGGTTAGCAAGTTTCCTCTTTTGATTCCAAACACACTTTTTCATACATTGATCATGAAATATAGCACATGTGGCTAAACAACCTAGTATATTAATTGAATCAAAACAAGTATAAACACCAATAAAAATCCACAATCTATTTAAATCCATCGGCCAAAGGTGCCATTCATCATGGTTTGCATTTCGTACAAAAGTTAACTGGTTTAATTCCTAAATAATGAGAATTTCTAATCACCTCATGTTAATTAGGCTCCACTTGTTGATACCAGGACTATTTTTCATGCAATAACCTTGAAATTAACTTTTTGTTTCTTTCTTAATAAATATATTCATTTTGAAACAAAATGCCTATGGACCATCAATTACATGAATTCATTCAATTTAACAAAAACAATGGAGGCCTTGATTTTTAATTGCATTTCTTCTTGATATTAATTATTGAATTCAAAAAATACAGTGTTCCTCCCGATCATATCTGGTTAGCAAGTTTCCTCTTTTTTGATTCCAAACACACTTTTTCATACATTGATCATGAAATATAGCACATGTAGCTAAACAACCTAGTATATTTAATTGAATCAAACAAGTATAAACACCAATAAAAAATCCAAATATATTTAAATCCATCGGCCAAAGGTGCCATTCATCATGGTTTGCATTTCGTACAAAAGTTAACTGGTTTTTAAATTCCTAAATAATGAGAATTTCTAATCACCTCATGTTAATTAGGCTCCTCTTGTTGTTACCAGGACTATTTTTCATGCAATAACGTTGAAATTAAGATTTGTTTCTTTCTTGATAACTATATTCATTTTGAAAAAAATGCCAGTGGACCATCAATTACATGAATTCATTCAATTTAACAAACAATTCAATCCTTGATTTTGAATTGCATTTCTTATTGATATTATTTGTGGAATTCAAAATCAGAGAGTTTTCCCATCATTTCTAGTTAGCAAGTCTCTCTTTTGATTCCAAACACACTGTTTTTGGTACATTTATCATGAAATATAACACATGTGGCTAAACAACCTAGTATATTAATTGATTCAAACAAGTATAAACACCAATAAAAATCCAAATCTATTTAAATCTATCGGCCAAAGGTGCCATTCATCATGGTTTGCATTTCGTACAAATGTTAACTGGCTTAATTCCTAAATAATGAGAATTTCTATTTACCTCATGCTAATTAGGCTCCTCTTGTTGTTACCAAGGACTATTTTTCATGCAATAACCTTGAAATTAACTTTTGTTTCTTTCTTAATAAACTATATTCATTTTGAAAAAAATGCCCGTGGACCATCAATTACATGAATTCATTCAATTTAACAAACAATTCAGTCCTTGATTTTGAATTGCATTTTTCTTATTGATATTATTTGTTGAATTCAAAAATCAGAGAGTTTCTCCTCATCATTTCTAGTTAGCAAGTCTCCTCTTTTGATTCCAAACACACTGTTTTTTGATACATTTATCATGAAATATAACACATGTGGCTAAACAACCTAGTATATTAATTGATTCAAACAAGTATAAAAACACTAATAAAAATCCAAATCTATTTAAATCCATCGGCCAATGGTGCCATTCATCATGGTTTTTGCATTTCGTACAAATGTTAAACTGGTTTAATTCCTAAATAATGCGAATTTCTAATCACCTCATGTTAATTAGGTTCCTCTTGTTGTTACCAAGACTATTTTTTTCATGCAATAATAACCTTGAAATTAACTTTTGTTTCTTTCTTAATAACTATATTCATTTTGAAACAAATGCCCGTGGACCATCAATTACATGAATTCATTCAATTTAACAAACAATGGAGGCCTTGATTTTTAATTGCATTTCTTCTTGATATTAATTGTTGAATTCAAAAAAATACAGTGTTCGTCTCCCATCATATTTGGGTTAGCAAGTTTCCTCTTTTTTGATTCCAAACACACTTTTTTGATACATTTGATCATGAAAAATACATAACACATGTGGCTAAACAACCTAGTATATTAATTGAATCAAACAAGTATAAACACCAATAAAAATCCACAAATCTATTTAAATCCATCGGCCAAAGGTGCCATTCATCATGGTTTGCATTTCGTACAAAAGTTTAACTGGTTTAATTCCTAAATAATGAGAATTTCTAATCACCTCATGTTAATTAGGCTCCACTTGTTGTTACCAGGACTATTTTTTCATGCAATAACCTTGAAATTAACTTTTGTTTCTTTCTTAATAAATATATTCATTTTGAAAAAAATGCCTATGGACCATCAATTACATGAATTCATTCAATTTAACAAACAATGGAGGCCTTGATTTTTAATTGCATTTCTTCTTGATATTATTTGTTGAATTCAAAAATTATACAGTGTTCGTCCCATCATCATTTTGGTTAGCAAGTTTCCTCTTTTGATTCCAAACACACTTTTTGATACATTGATCATGAAATATAACACATGTGGCTAAACAACCTAGTATATTAATTGATTCAAACAAGTATAAACACCAATAAAAATCCAAATCTATTTAAATCCATCAGCCAAAGGTGCCATTCATTCAGGGTTTGCATTTCGTACAAATGTTAACTGGTTTTAATTCCAAAAATAATGAGAATTTTTCTAATCACCTCATGTTAATTAGGCTCCTCTTGTTGTTACCAGGACTATTTTTTCATGCAATAACCTTGAAATTAACTTTTGTTTCTTTCTTAATAAATATATTCATTTTGAAAAAAATGCCCCGTGGACCATCAATTACATGAATTCATTCAATTTAACAAACAATGGAGGCCTTGATTTTTTAATTGCATTTCTTATTTGATATTATTTGTTGAATTCAAAATTACAAGAGTTCCTCCCATCATTTCTGGTTAGCAAGTTTCCTCTTTTGATTCCAAACACACTTTTTTTTGATACATTGATCATGAAATATAACACATGTAGCTAAACAACCTAGTATATTAATTGATTCAAACAAGTATAAACACACCAATAAAAATCCAAATCTATTTAAAATCCATCGGCCAAAGGTGCCATTCATCATGGTTTTGCATTTCGTAAAAAAGTTAAACTGGTTTAATTCCTAAATAATGAGAATTTTCTAATCACCTCATGTTAATTAGGCTCCACTTGTTGTTACCAGGGACTATTTTTCATGCAATAAACCTTGAAATTAACTTTTTTGTTTCTTTCTTAATAACTATATTCATTTTGAAAAAAAAATGCCCGTGGACCATCAATTACATGAATTCATTCAATTTAACAAACAATTCAGTCCTTGATTTTGAATTGCATTTCTTATTGATATTTATTTGTTGAATTCAAAATTAGAGAGTTGCTCCCATCATTTTAGGTTAACAAGTCTCCTCTTTTGATTCCAAACACACTTTTTTGATACATTGATCATGAAATATAACACATGTGGCTAAACAACCTAGTATATTAATTGATTCAAACAAGTATAAACACCAATAAAAATCCAAATCTATTTAAATCCATCGGCCAAAGGTGCCATTCATCATCATGGTTTGCATTTCGTACAAATGTTAACTGGTTTTAAATTCCTAAATAATGAGAATTTCTAATCACCTCATGTTAATTAGGCTCCTCTTTGTTGTTACCAGGACCTATTTTTCATGCAATAACCTTGAAATTAACTTTTGTTTCTTTCTTAATAACTATATTCATTTTGAAAAAAATGCCCGTGGACCATCAATTACATGAATTCATTCAATTTAACAAACAATTCAGTCCTTGATTTTTAATTGCATTTCTTATTGATATTATTTGTTGAATTCAAAATTAGAGAGAGTTCTCCCATCATTTCTGGTTAGCAAGTTTCCTCTTTTGATTCCAAACACACTTTTTGATACATTGATCATGAAATATAAACACATGTGGCTAAACAACCTAGTATATTAATTGATTCAAACAAGTATAAACACCAATAAAAAATCCAAATATATTTAAATCCATCGGCCAAAGGTGCCATTCATCATGGTTTGCATTTCGTACAAAAGTTAACTGGTTTAATTCCTAAATAATGAGAATTTCTAATCACCTCATGTTAATTAGGATCCACTTGTTGTTACCAGGACTATTTTTCATGCAATAACGTTGAAATTAAGATTTGTTTCTTTCTTGATAACTATATTCATTTTGAACAAAATGCCCGTGGACCATCAATTACGTGAATTCATTCAATTTAACAAACAATTCAATCCTTGATTTTGAATTGCATTTCTTATTGATATTATTTGTGGAATTCAAAATCAGAGAGTTTTCTCCATCATTTCTAGTTAGCAAGTCTCCTCTTTTGATTCCAAACACACTGTTTTGATACATTTATCATGAAATATAAACACATGTGGCTAAACAACCTAGTATATTAATTGATTCAAACAAGTATAAACACACCAATAAAAATCGAAAATCTATTTAAATCCATCGGCCAAAGGTGCCATTCATCATGATTTGCATTTCGTACAAATGTTAACTGGTTTAATTCCTAAATAATAAGAATTTCTAATTACCTCAAGCAAATTAGGCTCCTCTTGTTGTTACCAAGACTAGTTTTCATGCAATAACCTTGAAATTAACTTTTGTTTCTTTCTTAATAACTATATTCATTTTGAAAAAAATTCCCGTGGACTATTAATTACTTGAATTCATTCAATTTAACATTCAATTCAGTCCTTCATTTTGAATTGCATTTCTTGTTGATATTATTTGTTGAATTCAAAATTAAAGAGTTGCTCCCATTATTTTTGGTTAGCAAGCCTCTTCTTTTGATTCCAAACATACTTTTTGATACATTGATCATGAAATATAACACATGTGGCTAAACAACCTAGTATATTAATTGATTCAAACAAGTATAAATACCAATAAAAATCCAAATCTATTTAAATCCATTGGCCAAAGGTGTCATTCATCATGGTTTGCATTTCGTACAAAAGTTTACTGGTTTAATTCCTAAATAATGAGAATTTCTAATCATCTAATGTTAATTATTCTCCTCTTGTTGTTACCAGGACTATTTTTTATGCAATAACCTTGAAATTAACATATGTTTCTTTCTTAATAACCATATTCATTTTGCAAAAAAATGCCCATGGACCATCAATTACATGAATTCATTCAATTTCACAAACAATTCAATCCTTGATTTTGAATTGCATTTCTTATTGATATTATTTGTGGAATTCAAAATCAGAGAGTTTCTCCCATCATTTCTAGTTAGCAAGTCTCCTCTTTTGATTCCAAACACACTGTTTGATACATTTATCATGAAATATAACACATGTGGCCAAACAACCTAGTATATTAATTGATTCAAACAAGTATAAACACCAATAAAAATCCAAATCTATTTAAATCCATCGGCCAAAGGTGCCATTCATCATGGTTTGCATTTCGTACAAAAGTTAACTGGTTTAATTCCTAAATAATGAGAATTTCTAATCACCTCATGTTAATTAGGTCCACTTGTTGTTACCAGGACTATTTTTCATGCAATAACCTTGAAATTAACTTTTGTTTCTTTCTTAATAACTATATTCATTTTCAAAAAAAATGCCCGTGGACCATCAATTACATGAATTCATTCAATTTAACAAACAATTCAGTCCTTGATTTTGAATTGCATTTCTTATTGATATTATTTGTTGAATTCAAAATTAGAGAGTTGCTCCCATCATTTTTAGTTAGCAAGTCTCTTCTTTTGATTCCAAACACACTTTTTGATACATTGATCATGAAATATATAACACATGTGGCTAAACAACCTAGTATATTAATTGATTCAAACAAGTATAAACACCAATAAAAATCCAAATCTATTTAAATCCATCGGCCAAAAGGTGCCATTCATCATGGTTTGCATTTCGTACAAATGTTAACTGGTTTAATTCCTAAATAATGCGAATTTCTAATCACCTTATGTTAATTAGGTTCCTCTTTGTTGTTACCAGGACTATTTTTCCCTGCAATAACCTTGAAATTAACTTTTGTTTCTTTCTTAATAAATATATTCATTTTGAAACAAATGCCTATGGACCATCAATTACATGAATTCATTCAATTTAACAAACAATGGAGGCCTTGATTTTTAATTGCATTTCTTCTTGATATTAATTATTGAATTCAAAAAATACAGTGTTCGTCCGATCATATCTGGTTAGCAAGTTTCCTCTTTTGATTCCAAACACACTTTTTCATACATTGATCATGAAATATAGCACATGTGGCTAAACAACCTAACCTAGTATATTAATTGAATCAAACAAGTATAAACACCAATAAAAAATCCACAAATATTTAAATCCATCGGCCAAAGGTGCCATTCATCATGGTTTGCATTTCGTACAAAAGTTAAACTGGTTTAATTCCTAAATAATGAGAATTTCTAATCACCTCATGTTAATTAGGCTCCACTTGTTGTTACCACCAGGACTATTTTTTTCATGCAATAACCTTGAAATTAACTTTTGTTTCTTTCTTAATAACTATATTCATTTTGAAAAAAAATGCCCCGTGGACCATCAATTACATGAATTCATTCAATTTAACAAACAATGGAGGGCCTTGATTTTTAATTGCATTTCTTCTTGATATTAATTATTGAATTCAAAAATACAGTGTTCCTCTCCGATCATATCTGGTTAGCAAGTTTCCTCTTTTGATTCCAAACACACTTTTTCAAACATTGATTATGAAATATAGCACATGTGGCTAAACTACCTAGTATATTAATTGATTCAAACAAGTATAAACACCAATAAAAATCCAAATCTATTTAAATCCATCAGCCAAAGGTGCCATTATTCAGGGTTTGCATTCCGTACAAATGTTAACTGGTTTAATTCCAAAATAATGAGAATTTCTAATCACCTCATGTTAATTAGGCTCCTCTTGTTGTTACCAGGACTATTTTTCATGCAATAACCTTGAAATTAACTTTTGTTTCTTTCTTAATAAATATATTCATTTTGAAACAAATGCCTATGGACCATCAATTACATGAATTCATTCAATTTAACAAACAATGGAGGCCTTGATTTTTAAATTGCATTTCTTCTTGATATTAATTATTGAATTCAAAAATACAGTGTTCCTCTCCCATCATATCTGGTTAGCAAGTTTCCTCTTTTTTGATTCCAAACACACTTTTTTCATACATTGATTATGAAATATAGCACATGTAGCTACACAACCTAGTATATTAATTGAATTCAAACAAGTATAAACACCAATAAAAATCCAAATATATTTTAAATCCATCGGCCAAAGGTGCCATTCATCATGGTTTGCATTTCGTACAAAAGTTAACTGGTTTAATTCCTAAATAATGAGAATTTCTAATCACCTCATGTTAATTAGGATCCACTTGTTGTTACCAGGACTATTTTTCATGCAATAACGTTGAAATTAAGATTTGTTTCTTTCTTGATAACTATATTCATTTTGAACAAAATGCCCGTGGACCATCAATTACGTGAATTCATTCAATTTAACAAACAATTCAATCCTTGATTTTGAATTGCATTTCTTATTGATATTATTTGTGGAATTCAAAATCAGAGAGTTTCTCCCATCATTTCTAGTTAGCAAGTCTCCTCTTTTGATTCCAAACACACTGTTTGATACATTTATCATGAAATATAACACATGTGGTCAAACAACCTAGTATATTAATTGATTCAAACAAGTATAAACACCAATAAAAATCGAAATCTATTTAAATCCATCGGCCAAAGGTGCCATTCATCATGATTAGCATTTCGTACAAATGTTAACTGGCTTAATTCCTAAATAATAAGAATTTCTAATTACCTCAAGCAAATTAGGCTCCTCTTGTTGTTACCAAGACTAGTTTTCATGCAATAACCGTGAAATTAACTTTTGTTTCTTTCTTAATAACTATATTCATTTTGAAAAAAATTCCCGTGGACTATTAATTACTTGAATTCATTCAATTTAACATTCAATTCAGTCCTTCATTTTGAATTGCATTTCTTGTTGATATTATTTGTTGAATTCAAAATTAAAGAGTTGCTCCCATTATTTTTGGTTAGCAAGCCTCTTCTTTTGATTCCAAACATACTTTTTGATACATTGATCATGAAATATAACACATGTGGCTAAACAACCTAGTATATTAATTGATTCAAACAAGTATAAAATACCAATAAAAATCCAAATCTATTTAAATCCATTGGCCAAAGGTGTCATTCATCATGGTTTGCATTTCGTACAAAAGTTTAACTGGTTTCATTCCTAAATAATGAGAATTTCTAATCATCTAATGTTAATTATTCTCCTCTTGTTGTTACCAGGACTATTTTTTATGCAATAACCTTGAAATTAACATATGTTTCTTTCTTAATAACCATATTCATTTTGCAAAAAAATGCCTATGGACCATCAATTACATGAATTCATTCAATTTCACAAACAATTCAATCCTTGATTTTGAAATTGCATTTCTTATTGATATTATTTGTGGAATTCAAAATCAGAGAGTTTCTCCCCATCATTTCTAGTTAGCAAGTCTCCTCTTTTGATTCCAAACACACTGTTTGATACATTTATCATGAAATATAACACATGTGGCCAAACAACCTAGTATATTAATTGATTCAAACAAGTATAAACACCAATAAAAATCCAAATCTATTTAAATCCATCGGCCAAAGGTGCCATTCATCATGGTTTGCATTTCGTACAAAAGTTAACCGGTTTAATTCCTAAATAATGAGAATTTCTAATCACCTCATGTTAATTAGGTCCACTTGTTGTTACCAGGACTATTTTTTCATGCAATAACCTTGAAATTAACTTTTGTTTCTTTCTTAATAACTATATTCATTTTCAAAAAAAAAATGCCCGTGGACCATCAATTACA
Organism: Ceriops zippeliana; assembly: GCA_037897445.1. NCBI lineage: Eukaryota > Viridiplantae > Streptophyta > Magnoliopsida > Malpighiales > Rhizophoraceae > Ceriops > Ceriops zippeliana. The sequence goes on along the minus strand of JBAPLH010000178.1, from coordinate 120,419 downwards.
TGAATTCATTCAATTTAACAAACAATTCAGTCCTTGATTTTGAATTGCATTTCTTATTGATATTATTTGTTGAATTCAAAATTAAAGAGTTGCTCCCATCATTTTTGGTTAACAAGCCACTTCTTTTGATTCCAAACACACTTTTTGATACATTGATCATGAAATATATAACACATGTAGCTAAACGACATAGTATATTAATTGATTCAAACAAGTATAAACACCAATAAAAATCCAAATCTGTTAAAATCCATCGGCCAAAGGTGTCATTCATCATGGTTTGCATTTCGTACAAAAGTTAACTGGTTGAATTCCTATATAATGAGAATTTCTAATCACCTCATGTTAATTATTCTCCTCTTGTTGTTACCAGGACTCTTTTTCATGCAATAACCTTGAAATTTAGATTTGTTTCTTTCTTAATAACTATATTCATTTTGAAAAAAATGCCCGTGGACCATCAATTACATGAATTCATTCAATTTAACAAACAATTCAGTCCTTGATTTTGAATTGCATTTCTTATTGATCTAATTTGTTGAATTCAAAATCAGAGAGTTTCTCCCATCATTTCTAGTTAGCAAGTCTCCTCTTTTGATTCCAAACACACTGTTTGGTACATTTATCACGAAATATAACACATGTGGCTAAACAACCTAGTATATTAATTGATTCAAACAAGTATAAACACCAATAAAAATCCAAATCTTTTTAACTCTATCGGCCAAAGTTGCCATTCATCATGGTCAGCATTTCGTACAAATGTTAACTGGCTTAATTCCTAAATAATGAGAATTTCTAATTACCTCATGCTAATTAGGCTCCTCTTGTTGTTACCAAGACTATTTTTCATGCAATAACCTTGAAATTAACTTTTGTTTCTTTCTTAATAACTATATTCATTTTGAAAAAAATGCCCGTGGACCATCAATTACATGAATTCATTCAATTTAACATTCAATTCAGTCCTTGATTTTGAATTGCATTTCTTGTTGGTATTATTTGTTGAATTCAAAATCAGAGAGTTTCTCCCCATCATTTCTAGTTAGCAAGTCTCCTCTTTTGATTCCAAACACACTGTTTTGGTACATTTATCATGAAATATAACACATGTGGCTAAACAACCTAGTATATTAATTGATTCAAACAAGTATAAACACCAATAAAAATCCAAATCTATTTAAATCCATCGGCCAAAGGTGCCATTCATCATGGTTTGCATTTCGTACAAAAGTTAACTGGTTTAATTCCTAAATAATGAGAATTTCTAATCACCTCATGTTAATTAGGCTCCACTTGTTGTTATCAGGACTATTTTTCATGCAATAACCCTGAAATTAAGATTTGTTTCTTTCTTGATAACTATATTCATTTTGAAAAAAATGCCCGTGGACCATCAATTACATGAATTCATTCAAATTAACAAACAATTCAATCCTTGATTTTGAATTGCATTTCTTATTGATATTATTTGTGGAATTCAAAATCAGAGAGTTTCTCCCATCATTTCTAGTTAGCAAGTCTCCTCTTTTGATTCCAAACACACTGTTTGATACATTTATCATGAAATATAACACATGTGGCCAAACAACCTAGTATATTAATTGATTCAAACAAGTATAAACACCAATAAAAATCCAAATCTATTTAAATCCATCGGCCAAAGGTGCCATTCATCATGGTTTGCATTTCGTACAAAAGTTAACTGGTTTAATTCCTAAATAATGAGAATTTCTAATCACCTCATGTTAATTAGGTCCACTTGTTGTTACCAGGACTATTTTTCATGCAATAACCTTGAAATTAACTTTTGTTTCTTTCTTAATAACTATATTCATTTTGAAAAAAATGCCCGTGGACCATCAATTACATGAATTCATTCAATTTAACATTCAATTCAGTCCTTGATTTTGAATTGCATTTCTTGTAGATATTATTTGTTGAATTCAAAATCAGAGAGTTTCTCTCCATCATTTCTAGTTAGCAAGTCTCCTCTTTTGATTCCAAACACACTGTTTGGTACATTTATCATGAAATATAACACATGTGGCTAAACAACCTAGTATATTAATTGATTCAAACAAGTATAAACACCAATAAAAATCCAAATCTATTTAAAAATCATCGGCCAAAGGTGCCATTCATCATGGTTTGCATTTCGTACAAAAGTTAACTGGTTTAATTCCTAAATAATGAGAATTTCTAATCACCTCATGTTAATTAGGCTCCACTTGTTGTTATCAGGACTATTTTTCATGCAATAACCCTGAAATTAAGATTTGTTTCTTTCTTGATAACTATATTCATTTTGAAAAAAATGCCCGTGGACCATCAATTACATGAATTCATTCAAATTAACAAACAATTCAATCCTTGATTTTGAATTGCATTTCTTATTGATATTATTTGTTGAATTCAAAATTAAAGAGTTGCTCCCATCATTTTTGGTTAACAAGCCACTTCTTTTGATTCCAAACACACTTTTTGATACATTGATCATGAAGTATAACACATGTAGCTAAACGACATAGTATATTAATTGATTCAAACAAGTATAAACACCAATAAAAATCCAAATCTGTTAAAATCCATCGGCCAAAGGTGTCATTCATCATGGTTTGCATTTCGTACAAAAGTTAACTGGTTGAATTCCTATATAATGAGAATTTCTAATCACCTCATGTTAATTATTCTCCTCTTGTTGTTACCAGGACTCTTTTTCATGCAATAACCTTGAAATTTAGATTTGTTTCTTTCTTAATAACTATATTCATTTTGAAAAAAATGCCCGTGGACCATCAATTACATGAATTCATTCAATTTAACAAACAATTCAGTCCTTGATTTTGAATTGCATTTCTTATTGATATAATTTGTTGAATTCAAAATCAGAGAGTTTCTCCCCATCATTTTTAGTTAGCAAGTCTCCTCTTTTTGATTCCAAACACACTGTTTGGTACATTTATCACGAAATATAACACATGTGGCTAAACAACCTAGTATATTAATTGATTCAAACAAGTATAAACACCAATAAAAATCCAAATCTTTTTAACTCTATCGGCCAAAGTTGCCATTCATCATGGTTAGCATTTCGTACAAATGTTAACTGGCTTAATTCCTAAATAATGAGAATTTCTAATTACCTCATGCTAATTAGGCTCCTCTTGTTGTTACCAAGACTATTTTTCATGCAATAACCTTGAAATTAACTTTTGTTTCTTTCTTAATAACTATATTCATTTTGAAAAAAATGCCCGTGGACCATCAATTACATGAATTCATTCAATTTAACATTCAATTCAGTCCTTGATTTTGAATTGCATTTCTTGTAGGTATTATTTGTTGAATTCAAAATCAGAGAGTTTCTCCCATCATTTCTAGTTAGCAAGTCTCCTCTTTTGATTCCAAACACACTGTTTGGTACATTTATCATGAAATATAACACATGTGGCTAAACAACCTAGTATATTAATTGATTCAAACAAGTATAAACACCAATAAAAATCCAAATCTATTTCCATCGGCCAAAGGTGCCATTCATCATGGTTTGCATTTCGTACAAAAGTTAACTGGTTTAATTCCTAAATAATGAGAATTTCTAATCACCTCATGTTAATTAGGCTCCACTTGTTGTTATCAGGACTATTTTTCATGCAATAACCCTGAAATTAAGATTTGTTTCTTTCTTGATAACTATATTCATTTTGAAAAAAATGCCCGTGGACCATCAATTACATGAATTCATTCAAATTAACAAACAATTCAATCCTTGATTTTGAATTGCATTTCTTATTGATATTATTTGTTGAATTCAAAATCAGAGAGTTTTCTCCCATCATTTCTAGTTAGCAAAGTCTCCTCTTTTGATTCCAAACACACTGTTTGATACATTTATCATGAAATATAACACATGTGGCTAAACAACCTAGCATATTAATTGATTCAAACAAGTATAAACACCAATAAAAAATCGAAATCTATTTAAATCAATCGGCCTAAAGGTGCCATTCATCATGATTAGCATTTCGTACAAATGTTAACTGGCTTAATTCCTAAATAATAAGAATTTCTAATTACCTCATGCTAATTAGGCTCCTCTTGTTGTTACCAAGACTAGTTTTTTCATGCAATAACCTTGAAATTAACTTTTATTTCTTTCTTAATAACTATATTCATTTTGAAAAAAATGCCGGTGGACTATTAAATTACATGAATTCATTCAATTTAACATTCAATTCAGTCCTTCATTTTGAATTGCATTTCTTGTTGATATTTATTTGTTGAATTGAAAATTAAAGAGTTGCTCCCATTATTTTTTGGTTAGCAAGCCTCTTCTTTTGATTCCAAACATACTTTTTGATACATTGATCATGAAATATAACACATGTGGCTAAACAACCCTAGTACATTAATTGATTCAAACAAGTATAAAATACCAATAAAAATCCAAATCTATTTAAAAATCCATTGGCCAAAGGTGTCATTCAACATGGTTTGCATTTCGTACAAAAGTTTAACTGGTTTAATTCCTAAATAATGAGAATTTCTAATCATCCTCATGTTAATTATTCTCCTCTTGTTGTTACCAGGACTATTTTTTATGCAATAACCTTGAAATTAACATATTGTTTCTTTCTTAATAACCATATTCATTTTGCAAAAAAATGCCCATGGACCATCAATTACATGAATTCATTCAATTTAACAAACAATTCAATCCTTGATTTTGAATTGCATTTCTTATTGATATTATTTGTTGAATTCAAAATTAAAGAGTTTCTCCCATCATTTCTAGTTAGCAAGTCTCCTCTTTTAATTCCAAACACACTGTTTGATACATTTATCATGAAATATAACACATGTGGCCAAACAACAACCTAGTATATTAATTGATTCAAACAAGTATAAACACCAATAAAAATCCAAATCTATTTAAATCCATCGGCCAATGGTGCCATTCAACATGGTTTGCATTTCGTACAAAAGTTAACTGGTTTAATTCCTAAATAATGAGAATTTCTAATCACCTCATGTTAATTAGGCTCCACATGTTGTTACCAGGACTATTTTTTATGCAATAACCTTGAAATTAACATATGTTTCTTTCTTAATAACCATATTCATTTTGAAAAAAATGCCCGTGGACCATCAATTATATGAATTCATTCAATTTAACAAACAATTCAGTCCTTGATTTTGAATTGCATTTCATATTGATATTATTTGTTGAATTCAAAATTAGAGAGTTTCTCCGATAATTTCTAGTTAGCAAGTTTCCTCTTTTGATTCCAAACACACTGTTTGATACATTTATCATGAAATATAACACATGTGGCTAAAAAACCTAGTATATTAATTGATTCAAACAAGTATAAGTACCAATAAAAATCAAAATCTATTTAAATCCATCGGCCAAAGGTGCCATTCATTAGGGTTTGCATTTCGTACAAATCTTAACTGGTTTAATTCCTAAAAAATGAGAATTTCTAATCACCTCTTAATTAGGCTCCTCTTGTTGTTACCAGGACTATTTTTCATGCAATAACTTTGAAATTAACTTTTGTTTCTTTCTTAATAACTATATTCATTTTGAAAAAAAAATGCCCGTGGACCATCGATTACATGAATTCATTCAATTTAACATTCAATTCAGTCCTTGATTTTGAATTGCATTTCTTGTTGATATATTATTTGTTGAATTCAAAATTAAAGAGTTGCTCCCATCATTTTTGGTTAACAAGTTTCTTCTTTTGATTCCAAACACACTTTTTGATACATTGATCATGAAATATAACTCACATGTGGGTAAACAACATAGTATATTAATTGATTCAAACAAGTATAAACACCAATAAAAATCCAAATCTATTTAAATCCATTAGCCAAAGGTGCCATTATTCATGGTTTGCATTTCGTACAAATGTTAACTGGTTTAATTCCTAAATAATGAGAATTTCTAATCACCTCATGTTAATTAGGCTCCTCTTGTTGTTACAAGACTATTTTTCATGCAATAACCTTGAAATTAACTTTTGTTTCTTTCTTAATAAATATATTCATTTTTGAAAAAAATGCCTCTGGACCATCAATTACATGAATTCATTCAATTTAACAAACAATGGAGGCCTTGATTTTTAATTGCATTTCTTCTTGATATTAATTATTGAATTCAAAAATACAGTGTTCGCTCCCATCATTTTTCTGGTTAGCAAGTTTCCTCTTTTGATTCCAAACACACTTTTTGATACATTGATCATGAAATATAACACATGTGGCTAAACAACATAGTATATTAATTGAATCAAACAAGTATAAACACCAATAAAAATCCAAATCTATTTAAATCCATCGGCCAAAGGTGCCATTCATCAGGGTTTGCATTTCGTACAAAAGTTAACTGGTTTAATTCCTAAATAATGAGAATTTCTAATCACCTCATGTTAATTATTCTCCTCTTGTTGTTACCAGGACTATTTTTCATGCAATAACCTTGAAATTAAGATTTGTTTCTTTCTTAATAACTATATTCATTTTGAAAAAAAATGCCCGTGGACCATCAATTACATGAATTCATTCAATTTAACAAACAATTCAGTCCTTGATTTTGAATTGCATTTCTTATTGATATTATTTGTTGAATTCAAAATTAGAGAGTTGCTCCCATCTTTTTTGGTTAACAAGCCTCTTCTTTTGATTCCAAACACACTATTTGATACATTGATCATGAAATATAACACATGTGGCTAAACAACCTAGTATATTAATTGATTCAAACAAGTATAAACACCAATAAAAATCCAAAATCTATTTAAATCCATCGGCCAAAGGTGCCATTCATCAGGGTTTGCATTTCGTACAAATGTTAACTGGTTTAATTCCTAAAAAATGAGAATTTCTAATCACCTCATGTTAATTAGGCTCCCTTTGTTGTTACCAGGACTATTTTTCATGCAATAACCCTTGAAATTAACTTTTGTTTCTTTCTTAATAACTATATTCATTTTGAAAAAAAATGCCTGTGGACCATCAATTACATGAATTCATTCAATTTAAACATGCAATTCAGTCCTTGATTTTGAATTGCATTTCTTGTTGATATTATTTGTTGAATTCAAAATTAAAGAGTTGCTCCCATCATTTTTTGGTTAACAAGCCTCTTCTTTTGATTCCAAACACACTTTTTGATACATTGATCATGAAATATAACACATGTGGCTAAACAACATAGTATATTAATTGATTCAAACAAGTATAAACACCAATAAAAATCCAAATCTATTTAAATCCATCGGCCAAAGGTGCCATTCATCAGGGTTTGCATTTCGTACAAATGTTAACTGGTTTAATTCCAAAATAATGAGAATTTCTAATCACCTCATGTTAATTAGGGGCCTCTTGTTGTTACCAAGACTATTTTTCATGCAATAACCTTGAAATTAACTTTTGTTTCTTTTCTTAATAAATATATTCATTTTGAAAAAATGCCCATGGACCATCAATTACATGAATTCATTTAATTTAACAAACAATTCAGTCCTTGAATTTTAATTGCATTTCTTCTTGATATTAATTATTGAATTTCAAAAATTACAGTGTTCCTCCCATCATTTTTGGTTAGCAAGTTTCCTCTTTTGATTCCAAACACACTTTTTTCATACATTGATCATGAAATATAACACATGTGGCTAAACAACCTAGTATATTAATTGAATCAAACAAGTATAAACACCAATAAAAATCCAAATCTATTTAAATCCATCGGCCAAAGGTGCCATTCATCATGGTTTGCATTTCGTACAAAAGTTAACTGGTTTAATTCCTAAATAATGAGAATTTCTAATCACCTCATGTTAATTAGGCTCCACTTGTTGTTACCAGGACTATTTTTCATGCAATAACCTTGAAATTAACTTTTGTTTCTTTCTTAATAACTATATTCATTTTCAAAAAAAATGCCCGTGGACCATCAATTACATGAATTCATTCAATTTAACAAACAATTCAGTCCTTGATTTTGAATTGCATTTCTTATTGATATTATTTGTTGAATTCAAAATTAAAGAGTTGCTCCCATCATTTTTGGTTAACAAGCCACTTCTTTTGATTCCAAACACACTTTTTGATACATTGATCATGAAGTATAACACATGTAGCTAAACGACATAGTATATTAATTGAATCAAACAAGTATAAACACCAATAAAAATCCAAATCTCTTTAAATCCATCGGCCAAAGGTGTCATTCATCATGGTTTGCATTTCGTACAAAAGTTAACTGGTTTAATTCCTAAATAATGAGAATTTCTAATCACCTCATGTTAATTATTCTCCTCTTGTTGTTACCAAGACTATTTTTCATGCAATAACCTTGAAATTTAGATTTGTTTCTTTCTTAATAACTACATTCATTTTGAAAAAAATGCTCGTGGACCATCAATTACATGAATTCATTCAATTTAACAAACAATTCAGTACCTTGATTTTGAATTGCATTTCTTATTGATATAATTTGTTGAATTCAAAATTAAAGAGTTGCTCCCATCATTTTTGTTTAACAAGCCTCCTCTTTTGATTCCAAACACACTTTTTGATACATTTATCATGAAAATATAACACATGTGGCTAAACAACCTAGTATATTAATTGATTCAAACAAGTATAAACACCAATAAAAATCCAAATCTATTTAAATCCATCGGCCAAAGGTGCCATTCATCATGGTTAGCATTTCGTACAAATGTTAACTGGCTTAATTCCTAAATAATGAGAATTTCTAATCACCTCATGTTAATTAGGCTCCTCTTGTTGTTACCAAGACTATTTTTCATGCAATAACCTTGAAATTAACTTTTGTTTCTTTCTTAATAACTATATTCATTTTGAAAAAAAAATGCCCGTGGACCATCAATTACATGAATTCATTCAATTTAACATTCAATTCAGTCCTTGATTTTGAATTGCATTTCTTGTTGATATTATTTGTTGAATTCAAAATTAAAGAGTTGCTCCCCATCATTTTTAGTTAGCAAGCTCTTCTTTTGATTCCAAACACACTTTTTGATACATTTTATCATGAAATATAACACATGTGGCTAAACAACCTAGTATATTAATTGATTCAAACAAGTATAAACACCAATAAAAATCCAAATCTATTTAAATCCATCGGCCAAAGGTGCCATTCATCATGGTTTGCATTTCGTACAAAAGTTAACTGGTTTAATTCCTAAATAATGAGAATTTCTAATCACCTCATGTTAATTAGGCTCCTCTTGTTGTTACCAAGACTATTTTTCATGCAATAACCTTGAAATTAACTTTTGTTTCTTTCTTAATAACTATATTCATTTTGAAAAAAATGCCCGTGGACCATCAATTACATGAATTCATTCAATTTAACAAACAATTCAGTCCTTGATTTTGAATTGCATTTCTTGTTGATATTATTTGTTGAATTCAAAATTAAAGAGTTGCTCCCATCATTTTTGGTTAACAAGCCTCTTCTTTTGATTCCAAACACACTTTTTGATACATTGATCATGAAATATAACACATGTGGCTAAACAACCTAGTATATTAATTGATTCAAACAAGTATAAACACCAATAAAAATCCAAATCTATTTAAAATCCATCGGCCAAAGGTGCCATTCATCATGGTGTTAAAACACATTTCTGTACAAAAGTTGCATGGTTTAATTCCTAAATAATGAGAATTTCATCAATCACCTCATGCTAATAGGCTTGACCTCTTGTTGTTACCAAAGACTAGTTTTCATGCAAAATAACCTTTTCAATTAACTTTTGTTTTAGTTCTTAATAACTATATTCATTTTGAAAAAAAATTTGCAGCCCTTAGTGGACGATCAATTACATGAATTCATTCAATTTAACATTCAATTCAGTCCAATGATTTTGAATTGCATTTCTTGCTGATATATTATTTGTTGAAAATCAAAAATTAAAGAGTTGCTCCCATTTTTTTTGTTAACAAGCCTCTTCTTTTGATGCCAAACACACTTTTTGATTCATTGATCATGAAGTATAACACATGTGGCTAAAAAACCTAGTATATTAAATTGATTCAAACAAGTATAAAAACCAATAAAAATTAATTCTATTTAAATCCATCGGCCAAAGGTGCCATTCATCATGGTTTGCATTTCGTAGACAAAGTTGTGTAAAACCTTTTAATTCCGTCTCTCCTAAATAATGAGAAATATGGATCTCAAATCCGCCTCATGTTAATTAGATCAGTATGTTGTTACCAGGACTATTTTTCATGCAATAACCTTGAAATTAACGTTTGTTAGTCCTTTCTTAATAAAACTATGATTCAAACGAAAAAAATGCAAGACATGTGGACCATCATCGATTACATGATTTTGCAATTTAACACAAAATTCAGTCCTTCATTTTGAATTTGCATTTCTTTATTGATATTATTTGTTGAATTCAAAATCAGAGAGTTTCTCCCATCATATTTAATGTTATAAGTCAGTTCTTAGTTGGTGTCCAAACACACTTTTTGATAATAATAATCATCAAATACTAACACATGTGGCTAAACAACCCAGTAATATATTAATTGATTCAAACAAGTATAAACACCAATAAAATCCAAATCTATTTAAATCCATCGGCCAAAGGTGCCATTCATCATGATTTAGCATTTCGTACAAATGTTAACTGGTTTAATTCCCTAAATAATAAGAATTTCTAATCACCTAATGTTAATTAGGCTCCTCTTGTTGTTACCAAGACTATTTTTCATGCAATAACCTTGAAATTAACTTTTGTTTCTTTCTTAATAAACTATATTCATTTTGAAAAAAAAATGCCCGTGGACCATCAATTACATGAATTCATTCAATTTAACAAACAATTCAGTCCTTGATTTTGAATTGCATTTCTTGTTGATATTATTTTGTTGAATTCAAAAATTAAAGAGTTGCTCCCATCTTTTTTGGTTAACAAGCTTCTTCTTTTGATTCCAAACACACTTTTTGATACATTGATCATGAAATATAACACATGTGGCTAAAAAACCTAGTATATTAATTGATTGAAACAAATATAAACACCAATAAAAATCCAAATCTATTTAAATCCATTGGCCAAAGGTGCCATTCATCATGGTTTGCATTTCGTACAAATGTTAACTGGTTTAATTCCTAAATAATAAGAATTTCTAATCACCTCATGTTAATTAGGCTCCTCTTGTTGTTACCAAGACTAGTTTTCATGCAATAACCTTGAAATTAACTTTTGTTTCTTTCTTAATAACTATATTCATTTTGAAAAAAATGCCCGTGGACTATCAATTACATGAATTCATTCAATTTAACATTCAATTCAGTCCTTGATTTTGAATTGCATTTCTTGTGATATTATTTTGTTGAATTCAAAATTAAAGAGTTGCTCCCATTATTTTTTTTGTTAACAAGCCTCTTCTTTTGATTCCAAACATACTTTTTGATACATTGATCATGAAGTATAACACATGTGGCTAAACAACCTAGTATATTAATTGATTCAAACAAGTATAAACACCAATAAAAATCCAAATCTATTTAAATCCATCGGCCAAAAGGTGTCATTCATCATGGTTTGCATTTCGTACAAAAGTTAACTGGTTTAATTCCTAAATAATGAGAATTTCTAATCACCTCATGTTAATTAGGCTCCTCTTGTTGTTACCAGGACTAATTTTTCATGCAAGAACCTTGAAATTAACTTTTGTTTCTTTCTTAATAACTATATTCATTTTGAAAAAAATGCCCGTGGACGATCAATTACATCAATTCATTCAATTTAACATTCAATTCAGTCCTTGATTTTGAATTGCATTTCTTATTGATATTATTTGTTGAATTCAAAATCAGAGAGTTGCTCCCATTATTTTTTGTTAACAAGCCTCTTCTTTTGATGCCAAACATACTTTTTGATTCATTGATCATGAAGTATAACACATGTGGCTAAAAAACCTAGTATATTAATTGATTCAAACAAGTATAAACACCAATAAAAATCCAAACCTATTTAAATCCATCGGCCAAAGGTGCCATTCATCATGGTTTGCATTTCGTAGAAAAGTTAACTGGTTTAATTCCTAAATAATGAGAATTTCTAATCACCTCATGTTAATTAGGCTCCACTTGTTGTTACCAGGACTATTTTTCATGCAATAACCTTGAAATTAACTTTTGTTTCTTTCTTAATAACTATATTCATTTTCAAAAAAAATGCCCGTGGACCATCGATTACATGAATTCATTCAATTTAACACATAATTCAGTCCTTCATTTCGAATTGCATTTCTTATTGATATTATTTGTTGAATTCAAAATCAGAGAGTTTCTCCCATCATTTCTAGTTAGCAAGTCTCCTCTTTTGATTCCAAACACACTGTTTGATACATTTATCATCAAATATAACACATGTGGCTAAACAACGTAGTATATTAATTGATTCAAACAAGTATAAACACCAATAAAAATCCAAATCTATTTAAATCCATCGGGCAAAGGTGCCATTCATCATGGTTAGCATTTCGTACAAATGTTAACCGGCTTAATCCCTAAATAATAAGAATTTCTAACTACCTAATGCTAATTAGGCTCCTCTTGTTGTTACCAAGACTAGTTTTCATGCAATAACCTTTAAATTAACTTTTGTTTCTTTCTTAATAACTATATTCATTTTGAAAAAAATGCCCGTGGACGATCAATTAAATGAATTCATTGAATTTAACATTCAATTCAGTCCTTGATTTTGAATTGGATTTCTTGTTGATATTATTTGTTGAATTCAAAATTAAAGAGTTGCTCCCATCATTTGTGGTTAACAACCCTCTTCTTTTGATTCCAAACACATTTTTTGATACATTGATCATGAAATATAACACATGTGGCTAAACAACATAGTATATTAATTGATTCAAACAAGTATGAACACCAATAAAAATCCAAATCTATTTAAATCCATCAGCCAAAGGTGCCATTCTTCAGGGTTTGCATTTCGTACAAATGTTAACAGGTTTAATTCCAAAATAATGAGAATTTCTAATCACCTCATGTTAAGTAGGCTCCTCTTGTTGTTACCAAGACTAGTTTTCATGCAATAACCTTTAAATTAACTTTTGTTTCTTTCTTAATAACTATATTCATTTTGAAAAAAATGCCCGTGGACCATCAATTAAATGAATTCATTGAATTTAACATTCAATTCAGTCCTTGATTTTGAATTGGATTTCTTGTTGATATTATTTGTTGAATTCAAAATTAAAGAGTTGCTCCCATCATTTTTGGTTAACAAGCCTCTTCTTTTGATTCTAAACACACTTTTTGATACATTGATCATGAAGTATAACATATGTGGCTAAACAACCTAGTATATTAATTGCATCAAACAAGTATAAACACCAATAAAAATCCAAATCTGTTTAAATCCATCGGCCAAAGATGTCATTCATCATGGTTTCCATTTCTTACAAAAGTTAACTGGTTTAATTCCTAAATAATGAGAATTTCTAATCACCTCATGTTAATTATTCTCCTCTTGTTGTTACCAGGACTATTTTTCATGCAATAACCGTGAAATTAAGATCTGTTTCTTTCTTAATAACTATATTCATTTTGAAAAAAATGCCCGTGGACCATCAATTACATGGATTCATTCAATTTAACAAACAATTCAGTCCTTGGTTTTGAATTGCATTTCTTATTGATAATATTTGTTGACTTCAAAATCAGAGAGTTTCTCCCATCATTTCTAGTTAGCAAGTCTCCTCTTTTGATTCCAAACACACTGTTTGGTACATTTATCGTGAAATATAACACATGTGGCTAAACAACCTAGTATATTAATTGATTCAAACAAGTATACACACCAATAAAAATCCAAATCTATTTAAATCTATCGGCCAAAATTGCCATTCATCATGATTAGCATTTCGTACAAATGTTAACTGGTCTAATTCCTAAATAATGAGAATTTCTAATCACCTCATGTTAATTAGGCTCCACTTGTTGTTACCAGGACTATTTTTCATGCAATAACCTTGAAATTAACTTTTGTTTCTTTCTTAATAACTATATTCATTTTGAAAAAAAATGCCCGTGGACCATCAATTACATGAATTCATTCAATTTAACAAACAATTCAGTCCTTGATTTTGAATTGCATTTCTTATTGATATTATTTGTTGAATTCCAAGTTAATGAGTTGCTCCCATCATTTTTGGTTAACAAGCCTCTTCTTTTGATTCCAAACACACTTTTTGATACATTGATCATGAAGTATAACACATGTGGCTAAACAACCTAGTATATTAATTGCATCAAACAAGTATAAACACCAATAAAAATCCAAATCTATTTAAATCCATCGGCCAAAGGTGTCATTCATCATGGTTTGCATTTCTTACAAAATTTAACTGGTTTAATTCCTAAATAATGAGAATTTCTAATCACCTCATGTTAATTATTCTCCTCTTATTGTTACCAGGACTGTTTTTCATGCAATAACCGTGAAATTAAGATTTGTTTCTTTCTTAATAACTATATTCATTTTGAAAAAAATGCCCGTGGACCATCAATTACATGAATTCATTCAATTTAACAAACGATAGAGGCCTTGATTTTGAATTGCATTTCTTGTTGATATTATTTGTTGAATACAAAATTAAAGAGTTGCTCCCATCATTTGTGGTTAACAAGCCTCTTCTTTTGATTCCAAACACACTTTTTCATACATTGATCATGAAATATAACGCATGTGGCTAAACAAGATAGTATATTAATTGATTCAAACAAGTATAAACACCAATAAAAATCCAAATCTATTTAAAGCCATCGGCCAAAGGTGTCATTATTCAGGGTTTGCATTTCGTACAAATGTTAACTGGTCTAATTCCTAAATAATGAGAATTTCTAATCTCCTCATGTTAATTAGGCTCCTCTTGTTGTTACCAGGACTATTTTTCATGCAATAACCTTGAAATTAACATTTGTTTCTTTCTTAATAACTATATTGATTTTCAAAAAAATGCACGTGGACCATCAATTACATGAATTCACTCAATTTAACAAACAATTCAGTCCTTGATTTTGAATTGCATTTCTTATTGATATTATTTGTTGAATTCAAAAGTAGAGAGTTGCTCCCATTTTTTTGGTTAACAAGCCTCATCTTTTGATTCCAAACACACTATTTGATACATTGATCATGAAATATAACACATGTGGCTAAACAACCCAGTATATTAATTGATTCAAACAAGTATAAGCACCAATAAAAATCAAAATCTATTTAAATCCATTGGCCAAAGGTGCCATTCATGAGTGTTTGCATTTCGTACAAATGTTAACTGGTTGAATTCCTAAAAATGGGAATTTTTAATCACCTCATGTTAATCAGGCTCCTGTTGTTGTTACCAAGACCATTTTTCATGCAATAACTTTGAAATTAACTTTTGTTTCTTTCTTAATAACTTTATTCATTTTGAAAACGATGCCTGTGGACCATCAATTACATCAATTCATTCAATTTAACATTCAATTCAGTCCTTGATTTTGAATTGCATTTCTTGTTGATATTATTTGTTGAATTCAAAATTAAAGAGTTGCTCCCATCATTTGTGGTTAACAAGCCTCTTCTTTTGATTCCAAACCCACTTTTTGATACATTGCTCATGAAATATAACACATGTGGCTAAACAACATAGTATATTAATTGATTCAAACAAGTATAAACACCAATAAAAATCCAAATCTATTTAAATCCATCAGCCAAAGGTGCCATTCTTCAGGGTTTGCATTTCGTACAAATGTTAACTGGTTTAATTCCAAAATAATTAGAATTTCTAATCACCTCATGTTAATTAGGCTCCTCTTGTTGTTACCAGGACTATTTTTCATGCAATAACCGTGAAATTAACTTTTGCTTCTTTCTTAAAAACTATATTCATTTTGAAAAAAATGCACGTGGACCATCAATTACATGAATTCATTTAATTTAAAAAACAATTCAGTCCTTGATTTTGAATTGCATTTGTTATTGATATTATTTTTTGAATTCTAAATTAGAGAGTTGCTCCCATCTTTTTTGGTTAACAAGCCTCATCTTTTGATTCCAAACACACTATTTGATACATTGATCATCAAATATAACACATGTGGCTAAACAACCTAGTATATTAATTGATTCAAACAAGTATAAGCACCAATAAAAATCAAAATCTATTTAAATCCATCGGCCAAAGGTGCCATTCATGAGGGTTTGCATTTCGTACAAATGTTAGCTGGTTTAATTCCAAAATAATGAGAATTTCTAATCACCTCATGTTAATTAGGCTCCTCTTGTTGTTACCAAGACTATTTTTCATGCAATAACCTTGAAATTAACGTTTGTTTCTTTCTTAATAAATATATTCATTTTGAAAAAAATGCCCATGGACAATCAATTACATGAATTCATTCAATTTAACAAACAATGGAGGCCTTGATTTTTAATTGCATTTCTTCTTGATATTAATTATTGAATTCAAAAATACAGTGTTCCTCCGATAATTTCTGGTTAGCAAGTTTCCTCTTTTGATTCCAAACACACTTTTTCATACATTGATCATGAAATATAGCACATGTGGCTAAACAAGCTAGTATATTAATTGAATCATACAAGTATAAACACCAATAAAAATCCAAATCTATTTAAATCCATCGGCCAAAGGTGCCATTCATCATGGTTTGCATTTCATACAAAAGTTAACTGGTTTAATTCCTAAATAATGAGAATTTCTAATCACCTCATGATAATTAGGCTCCACTTGTTGTTACCAGGACTATTTTTCATGCAATAACCTTGAAATTAACTTTTGTTTCTTTCTTAATAACTATATTCATTTTCAAAAAAATGCACGTGGACCATCAATTACATGAATTCATTCAATTTAACAAACAATTCAGTCCTTGATTTTGAATTGCATTTCTTATTGATATTATTTGTTGAATTCAAAATTAAAGAGTTGCTCCCATCATTTTTGGTTAACAAGCCTCTTCTTTTGATTCCAAACACACTATTTGATACATTGATCATGAAGTATAACACATGTGGCTAAACAACCTAGTATATTAATTGAATCAAACAAGTATAAACTCCAATAAAAATCCAAATCTGTTTAAATCCATCGGCCAAAGGTGTCATTCATCATGGTTTGCATTTCGTACAAAAGTTAATTGGTTTCATTCCTAAATAATGAGAATTTCTAATCACCTCATGTTAATTATTCTCCTCTTGTTGTTACCAGGACTATTTTTCATGCAATAACCGTGAAATTAAGATTTGTTTCTTTCTTAATAAATATATTCATTTTGAAAAAAATGCCCGTGGACCATCAATTACATGAATTCATTCAATTTAACAAACAATTCAGTACTTGATTTTGAATTGCATTTCTTGTTGATATTATTTGTTGAATTCAAAATTAAAGAGTTGCTCCCATTATTTTTGGTTAACAAGCCTCTTCTTTTGATTCCAAACATACTTTTTTGATACATTGATCATGAAATATAACACATGTGGCTAAACAACCTAGTATATTAATTGATTCAAACAAGTATAAAACACCAATAAAAATCCAAATCTATTTAAATCCATCGGCCAAAGGTGCCATTCATCATGGTTTGCATTTCGTACAAATGTTAACTGGTTTAATTTCTAAATAATGAGAATTTCTAATCACCTCATGTTAATTAGGCTCCACTTGTTGTTACCAGGACTATTTTTCATGCAATAACCTTGAAATTAACTTTTCTTTCTTTCTTAATAACTATATTCATTTTCAAAAAAAATGCCCGTGGACCATCAATTACATGAATTCATTCAATTTAACAAACAATTGAGTCCTTGATTTTGAATTGCATTTCTTATTGATATTATTTGTTGAATTCAAAATTAAAGAGTTGCTCCCATCATTTTTGGTTAACAAGCCTCTTCTTTTGATTCCAAACACACTATTTGATACATTGATCATGAAGTATAACACATGTGGCTAAACAACCTAGTATATTAATTGAATCAAACAAGTATAAACTCCAATAAAAATCCAAATCTGTTTAAATCCATCGGCCAAAGGTGTCATTCATCATGGTTTGCATTTCGTACAAAAGTTAATTGGTTTCATTCCTAAATAATGAGAATTTCTAATCACCTCATGTTAATTATTCTCCTCTTGTTGTTACCAGGACTATTTTTCATGCAATAACCGTGAAATTAAGATTTGTTTCTTTCTTAATAAATATATTCATTTTGAAAAAAATGCCCGTGGACCATAAATTACATGAATTCATCCAATTTAACAAACAATTCAGTACTTGATTTTGAATTGCATTTCTCGTTGATATTATTTGTTGAATTCAAAATTAAAGAGTTACTCCCATTATTTTTGGTTAACAAGCCTCTTCTTTTGATTCCAAACATACTTTTTGATACATTGATCATGAAATATAACACATGTGGCTAAACAACATAGTATATTAATTGATTCAAACAAGTATAAACACCAATAAAAATCCAAATCTATTTAAATCCATCAGCCAAAGGTGCCATTCTTCAGGGTTTGCATTTCGTACAAATGTTAACTGATTTAATTGCTAAATAATGAGAATGTCTAATCACCTCATGTAAATTAGGCTCCACTTGTTGTTACCAGGACTATTTTTCATGCAATAACCGTGAAATTAACTTTTTTTCTTTCTTAATAACTATATTCATTTTGAAAAAAATGCACGTGGACCATCAATTACATGAATTCATTTAATTTAACAAACAATTCAGTCCTTGATTTTGAATTGCATTTGTTATTGATATTATTTGTTGAATTCAAAATTAGAGAGTTGCTCCCATCTTTTTTGGTTAACAAGCCTCTTCTTTTGATTCCAAACACACTATTTGATACATTGATCATGAAATATAACACATGTGGCTAAACAACCCAGTATATTAATTGATTCAAAAAAGTATAAACACCAATTAAAATCAAAATCTATTTAAATCCGTCGGCCAAAGGTGCCATTATTTAGGGTTTGCATTTCGTACAAATGTTAACTGCTTTACTTCCTAAATAATGAGAATTTCTAATCACCTTATGTTAATTAGGCTCGTCTTGTTGTTACCAGGACTATTTTTCAAACAATAACCTTGAAATTAACTTTTGTTTCTTTCTTAATAACTATATTCATTTTGAAAAAAAAAATGCCCGTGGACCATCAATTACATGAATCCATTCAATTTAACATACAATTCAGTCCTTGATTTTGAATTGCATTTCTTATTGATATTATTTGTTGAATTCAAAATTAGAGAGTTGCTCCCATCTTCTTTGGTCAACAAGTCTCTTCTTTTGATTCCAAACACACTATTTGATACATTGATCATGAAATATAACACATGTGGCTAAAGAACCTAGTATATTAATTGATTCAAACAAGTATAAACACCAATAAAAATGATAATCTATTTAAATCCATCGGCCAAAGGTGCCATTATTCAGGGTTTGCATTTCGTACAAATGATAACTGGTTTAATTCCTAAATAATGAGAATTTCTATTCACCTTATGTTAATTAGGCTCCTCTTGTTGTTACCAGGACTATTTTTCATACAATAACCTTGAAATTAACTTTTGTTTCTTTCTCAATAACTATATTCATTTTGAAAAAAAAAATGCCCGTGGACCATCAATTACATGAATTTATTCAATTTAACATACAATTCAGTGCTTGATTTTGAATTGCATTTCATATTGATATTACTTGTTGAATTCAAAATTAGAGAGTTGCTCCCATCTTTTTTTGGTTAACAAGTCTCTTCTTTTGATTCAAAACACACTATTTGATACATTGATCATGAAATATAACACATGTGGCTAAACAACCTAGTATATTAATTGATTCAAACAAGTATAAACACCAATAAAATCAAAATCTATTTAAATCCATCGGCCAAAGGAGCCATTCATCAGGGTTTGCATTTCGTACAAATGTTAACTGGTTTAATTCCTAAATAAAGAGAATTTCTAATCACCTCATGTTAATCAGGCTCCTCTTGTTGTCACCCGGACTATTTTTCGTGCAATAACCTTGAAATTAACTTTTGTTTCTTTCTCAATAACTATATTTATTTTGAAAAAAAAAAGCCCGTGGACCATCAATTACATGAATTTATTCAATTTAACATAGAATTCAGTCCTTGATTTTGAATTGCATTTCTTATTAATATTATTTTTTGAATTCAAAATTAGAGAGTTGCTCCCATCTTTTTTTGGTTAACAAGTCTCTTCTTTTGATTCCAAACACACTATTTGATACATTGATCATGAAATATAACACATGTGGCTAAACAACCTAGTATATTAATTGATTCAAACAGGTATAAACACCAATAAAATCAAAATCTATTTAACTCCATCCGCCAAAGGAGCCATTCATCAGGATTTGCATTTCGTACAAATGTTAACTGGTTTAATTCCTAAATAAAGAGAATTTCTAATCACCTCATGTTAATCAGGCTCCTCTTGTTGTTACCCAGGACTATTTTTTTTGTGCAATAACCTTGAAATTAGCTTTTGTTTCTTTCTTAATAACTATATTCATTTTTGAAAAAAAAAAGCCCGTGGACCATCAATTACATGAATTCATTCAATTTAACAAACGATTCAGTCTTTGATTTTGAATTGCATTTCTTATTGATATTATTTGTTGAATTCAAAATTAGAGAGTTGCTCCCATCTTTTTTGGTTAACAATCTCTGCTTTTGATTCCAAACACACTATTTGATACATTGATCATGAAATATAACACATGTGGCTAAACAACCTAGTATATTAATTGATTCAAACAAGTATAATCACCAATTAAAATCAAAATCTATTTAAATCCGTCGGCCAAAGGTGCCATTATTTAGGGTTTGCATTTCGTACAAATGTTAACTGGTTTAATTCCTAAATAAAGAGAATTTCTAATCACCTCATGTTAATCTGGCTCCTCTTGTTGTTACCCGGACTATTTTTTGTGCAATAACCTTGAAATTAGCTTTTGTTTCTTTCTTAATAACTATATTCATTTTGAAAAAAAAAAATGCCCGTGGACCATCAATTACATGAATTCATTCAATTTAACAAACGATTCAGTCCTTGATTTTGAATTGCATTTCTTATTGGTATTATTTTTTGAATTCAAAATTAGAGAGTTGCTCCCATCTTTTTTTGGTTAACAAGTCTCTTCTTTTGATTCCAAACACACTATTTGATACATTGATCATGAAATATAACACATGTGGCTAAACAACCTAGTATATTAATTGAGTCAAATAAGTATAAGCACCAATAAAAGTCAAAATCTATTTAAATCCATCGGCCAAAGGTGCCATTCATCAGGGTTTGCATATCGTACAAATGTTAACTGGTTTAATTCCTAAATAATGAGAATTTCTAATCACCTCATGTTAATTATTCTCCTCTTGTTGTTACCAGGACTATTTTTCATGCAATAACCTTGAAATTAACATTTGTTTCTTTCTTAATAACTATATTCATTTTGAAAAAAATGCCCGTGGACCATTAATTACATGAATTCATTCAATTTAACAAACAATTCAGTCCTTGATTTTGAATTGCATTTCTTATTGATATTATTTGTTGAATTCAAAATCAGATAGTTTCTCCCATCATTTCTAGTTAGCAAGTTTCCTATTTTGATTTGAAACACACTGTTTGACACATTGATCATGAAATATAACACATGTGGCTAAACAACCTAGTATATTAATTGATTCAAACAAGTATAAACAAAAATAAAAATCCAAATCTATTTAAATCCATCGGCCAAAGGTGCCATTATTCTGGGTTTGCATTTCGTACAAATGTTAACTGGTTGAATTCCTAAATAATGAGAATTTCTAATCACCTCATGTTAATCAGGCTCCTCTTGTTGTTACCAGGACTATTTTTCATGCAATAACTTTGAAATTAACTTTTTTCTCTTTCTTAATAACTTAATTCATTTTGAAAAAAACTGCCCGTGGACCATCAATTACATGAATTCATTCAATTTAACAAACAATTCAGTCCTTGATTCTGAATTGCTTTTCTTATTGATATTATTTGTTGAATTCAAAATTAGAGAGTTGCTCCTATCATTTTTGGTTAACAAGCCTCTTCTTTTGATTCCAAACACACTTTTTGATACATTGATCATGAAATATAACACATATGGCTAAACAACCTAGTATATTAATTGATTCAAACAAGTATAAACACCAATAAAAATCCAAATCTATTTAAATGCATCGGCCAAAGGTGCCATTCATCATGGTTTGCATTTCGTACAAATGTTAACTGATTTAATTCCTAAATAATGAGAATTTCTAATCACCTCATGTTAATTAGGCTCCACTTGTTGTTACCAGGACTATTTTTCATGCAACAACCTTGAAATTAACATTTGTTTCTTTCTTAATAACTATATTCATTTTGAAAAAAATGCCCGTCGACCATCAATTTCATGAATTCATTCAATTTAACAAACAATTCAGTCCTTGATTTTGAATTGCATTTCTTATTGATATTATTTGTTGAATTCAAAATTAGAGAGTTGCTCCTATCATTTTTGGTTAACAAGCCTCTTCTTTTGATTCCAAACACACTTTTTGATACATTGATCATGAAATATAACACATATGGCTAAACAACCTAGTATATTAATTGATTCAAACAAGTATAAACACCAATAAAAATCCAAATCTATTTAAATCCATCGGCCAAAGGTGCCATTCATCATGGTTTGCATTTCGTACAAATGTTAACTGATTTAATTCCTAAATAATGAGAATTTCTAATCACCTCATGTTAATTAGGCTCCACTTGTTGTTCCCAGGACTATTTTTCATGCAACAACCTTGAAATTAACTTTAGTCTCTTTCTTAATAACTATATGCATTTTGACAAAAATGCCCGTGGACCGTCAATTTCATGAATTCATTCAATTTAACAAACAATTCAGTCCTTGATTTTGAATTGCATTTCTTATTGATATTATTTGTTCAATTCAAAATCAGATAGTTTCTCCCATTATTTCTAGTTAGCAAGTTTCCTAATTTGATTTGAAACACACTGTTTGACACATTGATCATGAAATATAACACATGTGGCTAAACAACCTAGTATATTAATTGATTCAAACAAGTATAAACAGAAATAAAAATCCAAATCTATTTAAATCCATCGGCCAAAGGTGCCATTATTCTGGGTTTGCATTTCGTACAAATGTTAACTGGTTGAATTCCTAAATAATGAGAATTTCTAATCACCTCATGTTAATCAGGCTCCTCTTGTTGTTACCAGGACTATCTTTCATGCAATAACTTTGAAATTAACTTTTTTCTCTTTCTTAATAACTATATTCATTTTGAAAAAAATGCCCGTGGACCATCAATTACATGAATTCATTCAATTTAACAAACAATTCAGTCCTTGATTCTGAATTGCTTTTCTTATTGATATTATTTGTTGAATTCAAAATTAGAGAGTTGCTCCTATCATTTTTGGTTAACAAGCCTCTTCTTTTGATTCCAAACACACTTTTTGATACATTGATCATGAAATATAACACATATGGCTAAACAACCTAGTATATTAATTGATTCAAACAAGTATAAACACCAATAAAAATCCAAATCTATTTAAATCCATCGGCCAAAGGTGCCATTCATCATGGTTTGCATTTCGTACAAATGTTAACTGATTTAATTCCTAAATAATGAGAATTTCTAATCACCTCATGTTAATTAGGCTCCACTTGTTGTTACCAGGACTATTTTTCATGCAATAACCTTGAAATTAACCTTTGTTTCTTTCTTAATAACTATATTGATTTTCAAAAAAATGCACGTGGACCATCAATTACATGAATTCACTCAATTTAACAAACAATTCAGTCCTTGATTTTGAATTGCATTTCTTATTGATATTATTTTTTGAATTCAAAAGTTGAGAGTTGCTCCCATCTTTTTTGGTTAACAAGCCTCATCTTTTGATTCCAAACACACTATTTGATACATTGATCATGAAATATAACACATGTGGCTAAACAACCCAGTATATTAATTGATTCAAACAAGTATAAGCACTAATAAAAATCAAAATCTATTTAAATCCATTGGCCAAAGGTGCCATTCATGAGTGTTTGCATTTCGTACAAATGTTAACTGGTTGAATTCCTAAAAATGAGAATTTTTAATCACCTCATGTTAATCAGGCTCCTGTTGTTGTTACCAAGACTATTTTTCATGCAATAACTTGGAAATTAACTTTTGTTTCTTTCTTAATAACTTTATTCATTTTGAAAACGATGCCTGTGGGACCATCAATTACATCAATTCATTCAATTTAACATTCAATTCAGTCCTTGATTTTGAATTGCATTTCTTGTTGATATTATTATTTGTTGAATTCAAAATTAAAGAGTTGCTCCCATCATTTGTGGTTAACAAGCCTCTTCTTTTGATTCCAAACCCACTTTTTGATACATTGCTCATGAAATATAACACATGTGGCTAAACAACATAGTATATTAATTGATTCAAACAAGTATAAACACCAATAAAAATCCCCAATCTATCTTATTTAAATCCATCAGCCAAAGGTGCCATTCTTCAGGGTTTGCATTTCGTACAAATGTTAACTGGTTTAATTCCAAAATAATTAGAATTTCTAATCACCTCATGTTAATTAGGCTCCTCTTGTTGTTACCAGGACTATTTTTCATGCAATAACCGTGAAATTAACTTTTGCTTCTTTCTTAAAAACTATATTCATTTTGAAAAAAATGCACGTGGACCATCAATTACATGAATTCATTTAATTTAAAAAACAATTCAGTCCTTGATTTTGAATTGCATTTGTTATTGATATTATTTGTTGAATTCTAAATTAGAGAGTTGCTCCCATCTTTTTTGGTTAACAAGCCTCATCTTTTGATTCCAAACACACTATTTGATACATTGATCATCAAATATAACACATGTGGCTAAACAACCTAGTATATTAATTGATTCAAACAAGTATAAGCACCAATAAAAATCAAAATTTATTTAAATCCATCGGCCAAAGGTGCCATTCATGAGGGTTTGCATTTCGTACAAATGTTAGCTGGTTTAATTCCAAAATAATGAGAATTTCTAATCACCTCATGTTAATTAGGCTCCTCTTGTTGTTACCAGGACTATTTTTCATGCAATAACCTTGAAATTAACGTTTGTTTCTTTCTTAATAAATATATTCATTTTGAAAAAAATGCCCATGGACAATCAATTACATGAATTCATTCAATTTAACAAACAATGGAGGCCTTGATTTTTAATTGCATTTCTTCTTGATATTAATTATTGAATTCAAAAATACAGTGTTCCTCCGATCATTTCTGGTTAGCAAGTTTCCTCTTTTGATTCCAAACACACTTTTTCATACATTGATCATGAAATATAGCACATGTGGCTAAACAAGCTAGTATATTAATTGAATCAAACAAGTATAAACACCAATAAAAATCCAAATCTATTTAAATCCATCGGCCAAAGGTGCCATTCATCATGGTTTGCATTTCATACAAAAGTTAACTGGTTTAATTCCTAAATAATGAGAATTTCTAATCACCTCATGATAATTAGGCTCCACTTGTTGTTACCAGGACTATTTTTCATGCAATAACCTTGAAATTAACTTTTGTTTCTTTCTTAATAACTATATTCATTTTCAAAAAAATGCACGTGGACCATCAATTACATGAATTCATTCAATTTAACAAACAATTCAGTCCTTGATTTTGAATTGCATTTCTTATTGATATTATTTGTTGAATTCAAAATTAAAGAGTTGCTCCCATCATTTTTGGTTAACAAGCCTCTTCTTTTGATTCCAAACACACTATTTGATACATTGATCATGAAGTATAACACATGTGGCTAAACAACCTAGTATATTAATTGAATCAAACAAGTATAAACTCCAATAAAAATCCAAATCTGTTTAAATCCATCGGCCAAAGGTGTCATTCATCATGGTTTGCATTTCGTACAAAAGTTAATTGGTTTCATTCCTAAATAATGAGAATTTCTAATCACCTCATGTTAATTATTCTCCTCTTGTTGTTACCAGGACTATTTTTCATGCAATAACCGTGAAATTAAGATTTGTTTCTTTCTTAATAAATATATTCATTTTGAAAAAAATGCCCGTGGACCATAAATTACATGAATTCATCCAATTTAACAAACAATTCAGTACTTGATTTTGAATTGCATTTCTCGTTGATATTATTTGTTGAATTCGAAATTAAAGAGTTACTCCCATTATTTTTGGTTAACAAGCCTCTTCTTTTGATTCCAAACATACTTTTTGATACATTGATCATGAAATATAACACATGTGGCTAAACAACATAGTATATTAATTGATTCAAACAAGTATAAACACCAATAAAAATCCAAATCTATTTAAATCCATCAGCCAAAGGTGCCATTCTTCAGGGTTTGCATTTCATACAAATGTTAACTGGTTTAATTCCAAAATAATGAGAATTTCTAATCACCTCATGTTAATTAGGCTCCTCTTGTTGTTACCAGGACTATTTTTCATGCAATAACCTTGAAATTAACTTTTTTTCTTTCTTAATAACTATATTCATTTTGAAAAAAATGCACGTGGACCATCAATTACATGAATTCATTTAATTTAACAAACAATTCAGTCCTTGATTTTGAATTGCATTTGTTATTGATATTATTTGTTGAATTCAAAATTAGAGAGTTGCTCCCATCTTTTTTGGTTAACAAGCCTCTTCTTTTGATTCCAAACACACTATTTGATACATTGATCATGAAATATAACACATGTGGCTAAACAACCTAGTATATTAATTGATTCAAACAAGTATAAAACACCAATAAAAATTGAAAATCTATTTAAATCCATCGGCCAAAGGTGCCATTATTCAGGGTTTGCATTTCATACAAATGTTAACTGGTTTAATTCCTAAATAATGAGAATTTCTATTCACCTTATGTTAATTAGGCTCCTCTTGTTGTTACCAGGACTATTTTTCATACAATAACCTTGAAATTAACTTTTGTTTCTTTCTTAATAACTATATTCATTTTGAAAAAAAAAAATGCCCGTGGACCATCAATTACATGAATTTATTCAATTTAACATACAATTCAGTGCTTGATTTTGAATTGCATTTCTTATTGATATTTATTTGTTGAATTCAAAATTAGAGAGTTGCTCCCATCTTTTTTTGGTTAACAAGTCTCTTCTTTTGATTCAAAACACACTATTTTGATACATTGATCATGAAATATAACACATGTGGCTAAACAACCTAGTATATTAATTGATTCAAACAAGTATAAACACCAATAAAAATCAAAAAATCTATTTAAATCCATCGGGCAAAAGGAGCCATTCATCAGGGTTTACATTTCGTACAAAATGTTAACTGGTTTAATTCCTAAATAAAGAGAATTTTCTAATCACCTCATGTTAATTAGGCTCCTCTTGTTGTCACCAGGACTATTTTTCATGCAATAACCTTGAAATTAACTTTTGTTTCTTTTTCTCAATAACTATATTTATTTTGAAAAAAAAATGCCCGTGGACCATCAATTACATGAATTTATTCAATTTAACATACAATTCAGTCCTTGATTTTGAATTGCATTTCTTATTGAATATTATTTTTTGAATTCAAAATTAGAGAGTTGCTCCCATCTTTTTTTTGGTTAACAAGTCTCTTCTTTTGATTCCAAACACACACTATTTGATACATTGATCATGAAATATAACACATGTGGCTAAACAACCTAGTATATTAATTGATTCAAACAAGTATAAACACCAATAAAAATCAAAATCTATTTAAATCCATCGGCCAAAGGAGCCATTCATCATGGTTTGCATTTCGTACAAATGTTAACTGGTTTAATTCCTAAATAAAGAGAATTTCTAATCACCTCATGTTAATTAGGCTCCTCTTGTTGTTACCAGGACTATTTTTTGTGCAATAACCTTGAAATTAACTTTTGTTTCTTTCTTAATAACTATATTCATTTTGAAAAAAAAATGCCCGTGGACCATCAATTACATGAATTCATTCAATTTAACAAACGATTCAGTCTTTGATTTTGAATTGCATTTTTCTTATTGATATTATTTGTTGAATTCAAAATTAGAGAGAGTTGCTCCCATCTTTTTTGGTTAACAATCTCTGCTTTTGATTCCAAAACACACTATTTGATACATTGATCATGAAATATAACACATGTGGCTAAACAACATAGTATATTAATTGATTCAAACAAGTATAAACCACCAATTAAAATCAAAATCTATTTAAATCCGTCGGCCAAAGGTGCCATTATTCATGGTTTGCATTTCGTACAAATGTTAACTGGTTTAATTCCTAAATAATGAGAATTTCTAATCACCTCATGTTAATCTGGCTCCACTTGTTGTTACCCGGGACTATTTTTTGTGCAATAACCTTGAAATTAGCTTTTGTTTCTTTCTTAATAACTATATTCATTTTGAAAAAAAAATGCCCGTGGGACCATCAATTACATGAATTCATTCAATTTAACAAACGATTCAGTCCTTGATTTTGAATTGCATTTCTTATTGGTATTATTTTTTTGAATTCAAAATTAGAGAGTTGCTCCCATCTTTTTTTGGTTAACAAGTCTCTTCTTTTGATTCCAAACACACTATTTGATACATTGATCATGAAATATAACACATGTGGCTAAACAACCTAGTATATTAATTGATTCAAAACAAGTATAAGCACCAATAAAAATCCAAAATCTATTTAAATCCATCGGCCAAAGGTGCCATTCATCAGGGTTTGCATTTCGTACAAATGTTAACTGGTTTAATTCCCTAAATAATGAGAATTTCTAATCACCTCATGTTAATTAGGCTCCTCTTGTTGTTACCAAGACTATTTTTCATGCAATAACCTTGAAATTAACATTTGTTTCTTTCTTAATAACTATATTCATTTTGAAAAAAATGCCCGTGGACCATTAATTACATGAATTCATTCAATTTAACAAACAATTCAGTCCTTGATTTTGAATTGCATTTCTTATTGATATTATTTGTTGAATTCAAAATCAGATAGTTTCTCCCATCATTTCTAGTTAGCAAGTTTCCTATTTTGATTTGAAACACACTGTTTGACACATTGATCATGAAATATAACACATGTGTGGCTAAACAACCTAGTATATTAATTGATTCAAACAAGTATAAACAAAAATAAAAATCCAAATCTATTTAAATCCATCGGCCAAAGGTGCCATTATTCTGGGTTTGCATTTCGTACAAATGTTAACTGGTTGAATTCCTAAATAATGAGAATTTCTAATCACCTCATGTTAATCAGGCTCCTCTTGTTGTTACCAGGACTATTTTTCATGCAATAACTTTGAAATTAACTTTTTTTTCTTTCTTAATAACTATATTCATTTTGAAAAAAATGCCCGTGGACCATCAATTACATGAATTCATTCAATTTAACAAACAATTCAGTCCTTGATTCTGAATTGCTTTTCTTATTGATATTATTTGTTGAATTCAAAATTAGAGAGTTGCTCCTATCATTTTTGGTTAACAAGCCTCTTCTTTTGATTCCAAACACACTTTTTGATACATTGATCATGAAATATAACACATATGGCTAAACAACCTAGTATATTAATTGATTCAAACAAGTATAAACACCAATAAAAATCCAAATCTATTTAAATCCATCGGCCAAAGGTGCCATTCATCATGGTTTGCATTTCGTACAAATGTTAACTGATTTAATTCCTAAATAATGAGAATTTCTAATCACCTCATGTTAATTAGGCTCCACTTGTTGTTACCAGGACTATTTTTCATGCAATAACCGTGAAATTAACTTTTGCTTCTTTCTTAAAAAACTATATTCATTTTGAAAAAAAATGCACGTGGACCATCAATTACATGAATTCATTTAATTTAAAAAACAATTCAGTCCTTGATTTTGAATTGCATTTGTTATTGATATTATTTTTTGAATTCTAAATTAGAGAGTTGCTCCCATCTTTTTTGGTTAACAAGCCTCATCTTTTGATTCCAAACACACTATTTGATACATTGATCATCAAATATAACACATGTGGCTAAACAACCTAGTATATTAATTGATTCAAACAAGTATAAGCACCAATAAAAATCAAAATCTATTTAAATCCATCGGCCAAAGGTGCCATTCATGAGGGTTTGCATTTCGTACAAATGTTAGCTGGTTTAATTCCAAAATAATGAGAATTTCTAATCACCTCATGTTAATTAGGCTCCTCTTGTTGTTACCAAGACTATTTTTCATGCAATAACCTTGAAATTAACGTTTGTTTCTTTCTTAATAAATATATTCATTTTGAAAAAAATGCCCATGGACAATCAATTACATGAATTCATTCAATTTAACAAACAATGGAGGCCTTGATTTTTAATTGCATTTCTTCTTGATATTAATTATTGAATTCAAAAATACAGTGTTCCTCCGATAATTTCTGGTTAGCAAGTTTCCTCTTTTGATTCCAAACACACTTTTTCATACATTGATCATGAAATATAGCACATGTGGCTAAACAAGCTAGTATATAATTGAATCAAACAAGTATAAACACCAATAAAAATCCAAATCTAGTTAAATCCATCGGCCAAAGGTGCCATTCATCATGGTTTGCATTTCATACAAAAGTTAACTGGTTTAATTCCTAAATAATGAGAATTTCTAATCACCTCATGATAATTAGGCTCCACTTGTTGTTACCAGGACTATTTTTCATGCAATAACCTTGAAATTAACTTTTGTTTCTTTCTTAATAACTATATTCATTTTCAAAAAAATGCACGTGGACCATCAATTACATGATATCATTCAATTTAACAAACAATTCAGTCCTTGATTTTGAATTGCATTTCTTATTGATATTATTTGTTGAATTCAAAATTAAAGAGTTGCTCCCATCATTTTTGGTTAACAAGCCTCTTCTTTTGATTCCAAACACACTATTTGATACATTGATCATGAAGTATAACACATGTGGCTAAACAACCTAGTATATTAATTGAATCAAACAAGTATAAACTCCAATAAAAATCCAAATCTGTTTAAATCCATCGGCTAAAGGTGTCATTCATCATGGTTTGCATTTCGTACAAAAGTTAATTGGTTTCATTCCTAAATAATGAGAATTTCTAATCACCTCATGTTAATTATTCTCCTCTTGTTGTTACCAGGACTATTTTTCATGCAATAACCGTGAAATTAAGATTTGTTTCTTTCTTAACAAATATATTCATTTTGAAAAAAATGCTGTGGACCATAAATTACATGAATTCATCCAATTTAACAAACAATTTAGTACTTGATTTTGAATTGCATTTCTCGTTGATATTATTTGTTGAATTCAAAATTAAAGAGTTGCTCCCATTATTTTTTGTTAACAAGCCTCTTCTTTTGATTCCAAACATACTTTTTGATACATTGATCATGAAGTATAACACATGTGGCTAAACAACCTAGTATATTAATTGATTCAAACAAGTATAAACTCCAATAAAAATCCAAATCTATTTAAATCCATCGGCCAAAGGTGTCATTCATCATGGTTTGCATTTCGTAGAAAAGTTAACTGGTTTAATTGCTAAATAATGAGAATTTCTAATCACCTCAAGTTAATTAGGCTCCACTGGTTGTTACCAGGACTATTTTTCATGCAATAACCTTGAAATTAACTTTTCTTTCTTTCTTAATAACTATATTCATTTTCAAAAAAAATGCCCGTGGACCATCAATTACATGAATTCATTCAATTTAACAAACAATTGAGTCCTTGATTTTGAATTGCATTTCTTATTGATATTATTTGTTGAATTCAAAATTAAAGAGTTGCTCCCATCATTTTTGGTTAGCAAGCCTCTTCTTTTGATTCCAAACACACTATTTGATACATTGATCATGAAGTATAACACATGTGGCTAAACAACCTAGTATAATTAAATTGAATCAAACATGTATAAAAACTCCAATAAAAATCCAAATCTGTTTAAATCCATCGGCCAAAGGTGTGTCATTCATCATGGTTTGCATTTCGTACAAAAGTTAATTGGTTTTATTCCTAAATAATGAGAATTTCTAATCACCTCATGTTAATTATATTCTCCTTGTTGTTGTTACCAGGACTATTTTTCATGCAATAACCTTGAAATTAAGATTTGTTTCTTTCCTAATAAATATATTCATTTTGAAAAAAATGCCCGTGGGACCATAAATTACATGAATTCATTCAATTTAACAAACAATTCAGTACTTGATTTTGAATTGCATTTCTCGTTGATATTATTTGTTGAATTCAAAATTAAGAGAGTTCTCCCATTATTTTTTGGTTAACAAGCCTCTTCTTTTGATTCCAAAACATACTTTTTGATACATTGATCATGAAATATAACACATGTGGCTAAACAACATAGTATATTAATTGATTCAAACAAGTATAAACACCAATAAAAATCCAAATCTATTTAAATCCATCAGCCAAAGGTGCCATTCTTCAGGGTTTGCATTTCGTACAAATGTTAACTGATTTAATTGCTAAATAATGAGAATGTCTAATCACCTCATGTAAATTAGGCTCCACTTGTTGTTACCAGGACTATTTTTCATGCAATAACCGTGAAATTAACTTTTTTTCTTTCTTAATAACTATATTAATTTTGAAAAAAATGCACGTGGACCATCAATTACATGAATTCATTTAATTTAACAAACAATTCAGTCCTTGATTTTGAATTGCATTTGTTATTGATATTATTTGTTGAATTCAAAATTAGAGAGTTGCTCCCATCTTTTTTGGTTAACAAGCCTCTTCTTTTGATTCCAAACACACTATTTGATACATTGATCATGAAATATAACACATGTGGCTAAACAACCCAGTATATTAATTGATTCAAAAAAGTATAAACACCAATTAAAATGAAAATCTATTTAAATCCGTCGGCCAAAGGTGCCATTATTTAGGGTTTGCATTTCGTACAAATGTTAACTGCTTTACTTCCTAAATAATGAGAATTTCTAATCACCTTATGTTAATTAGGCTCGTCTTGTTGTTACCAGGACTATTTTTCAAACAATAACCTTGAAATTAACTTTTGTTTCTTTCTTAATAACTATATTCATTTTGAAAAAAAAAATGCCCGTGGACCATCAATTACATGAATCCATTCAATTTAACATACAATTCAGTCCTTGATTTTGAATTGCATTTCTTATTGATATTATTTGTTGAATTCAAAATTAGAGAGTTGCTCCCATCTTCTTTGGTCAACAAGTCTCTTCTTTTGATTCCAAACACACTATTTAATACATTGATCATGAAATATAACACATGTGGCTAAACAACCTAGTATATTAATTGAATCAAACATGTATAAACTCCAATAAAAATCCAAATCTGTTTAAATCCATCGGCCAAAGGTGTCATTCATCATGGTTTGCATTTCGTACAAAAGTTAATTGGTTTCATTCCTAAATAATGAGAATTTCTAATCACCTCATGTTAATTATTCTCCTCTTGTTGTTACCAGGACTATTTTTCATGCAATAACCGTGAAATTAAGATTTGTTTCTTTCTTAATAATATATATTCATTTTGAAAAAAATGCCCGTGGACCATAAATTACATGAATTCATTTAATTTAACAAACAATTCAGTACTTGATTTTGAATTGCATTTCTTATTGATATTATTTGTTGAATTCGAAATTAAAGAGTTACTCCCATCTATTTTTGGTTAACAAGCCTCTTCTTTTGATTCCAAACATACTTTTTGATACATTGATCATGAAATATAACACATGTGGCTAAACAACAACATAGTATATTAATTGATTCAAAAAAGTATAAACACCAATTAAAATCCAAATCTATTTAAATCCATCGGCCAAAGGTGCCATTCTTCAGGGTTTGCATTTCATACAAATGTTAACTGGTTTAATTCCAAAATAATGAGAATTTCTAATCACCTCATGTTAATTAGGCTCCTCTTGTTGTTACCAGGACTATTTTTCATGCAATAACCTTGAAATTAACTTTTTTTCTTTCTTAATAACTATATTCATTTTGAAAAAAATGCACGTGGACCATCAATTACATGAATTCATTTAATTTAACAAACAATTCAGTCCTTGATTTTGAATTGCATTTGTTATTGATATTATTTGTTGAATTCAAAATTAGAGAGTTGCTCCCATCTTTTTTGGTTAACAAGCCTCTTCTTTTGATTCCAAACACACTATTTGATACATTGATCATGAAATATAACACATGTGGCTAAAGAACCTAGTATATTAATTGATTCAAACAAGTATAAACACCAATAAAAATGAAAATCTATTTAAATCCATCGGCCAAAGGTGCCATTATTCAGGGTTTGCATTTCATACAAATGATAACTGGTTTAATTCCTAAATAATGAGAATTTCTATTCACCTTATGTTAATTAGGCTCCTCTTGTTGTTACCAGGACTATTTTTCATACAATAACCTTGAAATTAACTTTTGTTTCTTTCTCAATAACTATATTCATTTTGAAAAAAAAAATGCCCGTGGACCATCAATTACATGAATTTATTCAATTTAACATACAATTCAGTGCTTGATTTTGAATTGCATTTCATATTGATATTACTTGTTGAATTCAAAATTAGAGAGTTGCTCCTATCTTTTTTTGGTTAACAAGTCTCTTCTTTTGATTC
Source organism: Ceriops zippeliana (assembly GCA_037897445.1). NCBI lineage: Eukaryota > Viridiplantae > Streptophyta > Magnoliopsida > Malpighiales > Rhizophoraceae > Ceriops > Ceriops zippeliana. The sequence continues at coordinate 85,509 of JBAPLH010000178.1, read as the reverse complement.
AAAACACACTATTTGATACATTGATCATGAAATATAACACATGTGGCTAAACAACCTAGTATATTAATTGATTCAAACAAGTATAAACACCAATAAAATCAAAATCTATTTAAATCCATCGGCCAAAGGAGCCATTCATCAGGGTTTGCATTTCGTACAAATGTTAACTGGTTTAATTCCTAAATAAAGAGAATTTCTAATCACCTCATGTTAATCAGGCTCCTCTTGTTGTCACCCGGACTATTTTTCGTGCAATAACCTTGAAATTAACTTTTGTTTCTTTCTCAATAACTATATTTATTTTGAAAAAAAAAAGCCCGTGGACCATCAATTACATGAATTTATTCAATTTAACATAGAATTCAGTCCTTGATTTTGAATTGCATTTCTTATTAATATTATTTTTTGAATTCAAAATTAGAGAGTTGCTCCCATCTTTTTTTGGTTAACAAGTCTCTTCTTTTGATTCCAAACACACTATTTGATACATTGATCATGAAATATAACACATGTGGCTAAACAACCTAGTATATTAATTGATTCAAACAGGTATAAACACCAATAAAATCAAAATCTATTTAACTCCATCCACCAAAGGAGCCATTCATCAGGATTTGCATTTCGTCCAAATGTTAACTGGTTTAATTCCTAAATAAAGAGAATTTCTAATCACCTCATGTTAATCAGGCTCCTCTTGTTGTTACCCGGACTATTTTTTGTGCAATAACCTTAAAATTAGCTTTTGTTTCTTTCTTAATAACTATATTCATTTTGAAAAAAAAATGCCCGTGGACCATCAATTACATGAATTCATTCAATTTAACAAACGATTCAGTCTTTGATTTTGAATTGCATTTCTTATTGATATTATTTGTTGAATTCAAAATTAGAGAGTTGCTCCCATCTTTTTTGGTTAACAATCTCTGCTTTTGATTCCAAACACACTATTTGATACATTGATCATGAAATATAACACATGTGGCTAAACAACCTAGTATATTAATTGATTCAAACAAGTATAACCACCAATTAAAATCAAAATCTATTTAAATCCGTCGGCCAAAGGTGCCATTATTTAGGGTTTGCATTTCGTACAAATGTTAACTGGTTTAATTCCTAAATAAAGAGAATTTCTAATCACCTCATGTTAATCTGGCTCCTCTTGTTGTTACCCGGACTATTTTTTGTGCAATAACCTTGAAATTAGCTTTTGTTTCTTTCTTAATAACTATATTCATTTTGAAAAAAAAAATGCCCGTGGACCATCAATTACATGAATTCATTCAATTTAACAAACGATTCAGTCCTTGATTTTGAATTGCATTTCTTATTGGTATTATTTTTTGAATTCAAAATTAGAGAGTTGCTCCCATCTTTTTTTGGTTAACAAGTCTCTTCTTTTGATTCCAAACACACTATTTGATACATTGATCATGAAATATAACACATGTGGCTAAACAACCTAGTATATTAATTGATTCAAATAAGTATAAGCACCAATAAAAGTCAAAATCTATTTAAATTCATCGGCCAAAGGTGCCATTCATCAGGGTTTGCATATCGTACAAATGTTAACTGGTTTAATTCCTAAATAATGAGAATTTCTAATCACCTCATGTTAATTATTCTCCTCTTGTTGTTACCAGGACTATTTTTCATGCAATAACCTTGAAATTAACATTTGTTTCTTTCTTAATAACTATATTCATTTTGAAAAAAATGCCCGTGGACCATTAATTACATGAATTCATTCAATTTAACAAACAATTCAGTCCTTGATATTGAATTGCATTTCTTATTGATATTATTTGTTGAATTCAAAATCAGATAGTTTCTCCCATCATTTCTAGTTAGCAAGTTTCCTATTTTGATTTGAAACACACTGTTTGACACATTGATCATGAAATATAACACATGTGGCTAAACAACCTAGTATATTAATTGATTCAAACAAGTATAAATAAAAATAAAAATCCAAATCTATTTAAATCCATCGGCTAAAGGTGCCATTATTCTGGGTTTGCATTTCGTACAAATGTTAACTGGTTGAATTCCTAAATAATGAGAATTTCTAATCACCTCATGTTAATCAGGCTCCTCTTGTTGTTACCAGGACTATTTTTCATGCAATAACTTTGAAATTAACTTTTTTCTCTTTCTTAATAACTTAATTCATTTTGAAAAAAATGCCCGTGGACCATCAATTACATGAATTCATTCAATTTAACAAACAATTCAGTCCTTGATTCTGAATTGCTTTTCTTATTGATATTATTTGTTGAATTCAAAATTAGAGAGTTGCTCCTATCATTTTTGGTTAACAAGCCTCTTCTTTTGATTCCAAACACACTTTTTGATACATTGATCATGAAATATAACACATATGGCTAAACAACCTAGTATATTAATTGATTCAAACAAGTATAAACACCAATAAAAATCCAAATCTATTTAAATCCATCGGCCAAAGGTGTCCGTTCATCATGGTTTGCATTTCGTACAAATGTTAACTGATTTAATTCCTAAATAATGAGAATTTCTAATCACCGCATGTTAATTAGGCTCCACTTGTTGTTACCAGGACTATTTTTCATGCAACAACCTTGAAATTAACATTTGTTTCTTTCTTAATAACTATATTCATTTTAAAAAAAATGCCGGTCGACCATCAATTTCATGAATTCATTCAATTTAACAAACAATTCAGTCCTTGATTTTGAATTGCATTTCTTATTGATATTATTTGTTGAATTCAAAATTAGAGAGTTGCTCCGATCATTTTTGGTTAACAAGCCTCTTCTTTTGATTCCAAACACACTTTTTGATACATTGATCATGAAATATAACACATATGGCTAAACAACCTAGTATATTAATTGATTCAAACAAGTATAAACAACAATAAAAATCCAAATCTATTTAAATCCATCGGCCAAAGGTGCCATTCATCATGGTTTGCATTTCGTAAAAATGTTAATTGATTTAATTCCTAAATAATGAGAATTTCTAATCACCTCATGTTAATTAGGCTCCTCTTGTTGTTCCCAGGACTATTTTTTCATGCAACAACCTTGAAATTAACTTTGTCTCTTTCTTAATAACTATATTCATTTTGAAAAAAATGCTCGTGGACCGTCAATTTCATGAATTCATTCAATTTAACAAACAATTCAGTCCTTGATTTTGAATTGCATTTCTTATTCATATTATTTGTTGAATTCAAAATCAGATAGTTTCTCCCATTATTTCTAGTTAGCAAGTTTCCTAATTTGATTTGAAACACACTGTTTGACACATTGATCATGAAATATAACACATGTGGCTAAACAACCAAGTATATTAATTGATTCAAACAAGTATAAACAGAAATAAAAATCCAAATCTATTTAAATCCATCGACCAAAGGTGCCATTATTCTGGGTTTGCATTTCGTACAAATGTTAACTGGTTGAATTCCTAAATAATGAGAATTTCTAATCACCTCATGTTAATCAGGCTCCTCTTGTTGTTACCAGGAATATTTTTCATGCAATAACTTTGAAATTAACTTTTTTCACTTTCTTAATAACTATATTCATTTTGAAAAAAATGCCCGTAGACCATCAATTACGTGAATTCATTCAATTTAACAAACAATTCAGTCCTTGATTCTGAATTGCTTTTCTTATTGATATTATTTGTTGAATTCAAAATTAGAGAGTTGCTCCTATCATTTTTGGTTAACAAGCCTCTTCTTTTGATTCCAAACACACTTTTTGATACACTGATCATGAAATATAACACTTATGGCTAAACAACCTAGTATATTAATTGATTCAAACAAGTATAAACACCAATAAAAATCCAAATCTATTTAAATCCATCGGCCAAAGGTGCCATTCATCATGGTTTGCATATCGTACAAATGTTAACTGATTTAATTCCTAAATAATGAGAATTTCTAATCACCTCATGTTAATTAGGCTCCACTTGTTATTACCAGGACTATTTTTCATGCAACAACCTTGAAATTTAACATTTGTTTCTTTCTTAATAACTATATTCATTTTGAAAAAAATGCCCGTAGACCATTAATTACATGAATTCATTCAATTTAACAAACAATTCAGTCCTTGATTTTGAATTGCATTTCTTATTGATATTATTTGTTGAATTCAAAATCAGATAGTTTCTCCCATCATTTCTAGTTAGCAAGTTTCCTATTTTGATTTGAAACACACTGTTTGACACATTGATCATGAAATATAACACATGTGGCTAAACAACCTAGTATATTAATTGATTCAAACAAGAATAAACAGAAATAAAAATCCAAATCTATTTAAATCCATCGGCCAAAGGTGCCATTATTCTGGGTTTGCATTTCGTACAAATGTTAACTGGTTGAATTCCTAAATAATGAGAATTTCTAATCACCTCATGTTAATCAGGCTCCTCTTGTTGTTACCAGGACTATTTTTCATGCAATAACTTTGAAATTAACTTTTTTTCTCTTTCTTAATAACTATATTCATTTTGAAAAAAAAATGCCCGTGGAGCATCAATTACATGAATTCATTCAATTTAACAAACAATTCAGTCCTTGATTCTGAATTGCTTTTCTTATTGATATTATTTGTTGAATTCAAAATTAGAGAGTTGCTCCTATCATTTTTGGTTAACAAGCCTCTTCTTTTGATTCCAAACACACTTTTTGATACATTGATCATGAAATATAACACATATGGCTAAACAACCTAGTATATTAATTGATTCAAACAAGTATAAACACCAATAAAAATCCAAATCTATTTAAATCCATCGGCCAAAGGTGCCATTCATCATGGTTTGCATTTCGTACAAATGTTAACTGATTTAATTCCTAAATAATGAGAATTTCTAATCAGCTCATGTTAATTAGGCTCCACTTGTTGTTACCAGGACTATTTTTCATGCAACAACCTTGAAATTAACATTTGTTTCTTTCTTAATAACTATATTCATTTTGAAAAAAATGCCCGTCGACCATCAATTTCATGAATTCATTCAATTTAACAAACAATTCAGTCCTTGATTTTGAATTGCATTTCTTATTGATATTATTTGTTGAATTCAAAATTAGAGAGTTGCTCCTATCATTTTTGGTTAACAAGCCTCTTCTTTTGATTCCAAACACACTTTTTGATCCATGGATCATGAAATATAATACATGTTGCCAAACAACGTAGTATATTAATTGATTCAAACAAGTATAAACACTAATAAAAATCCAAATCCATTTAAATCCATTGGCAAAAGGCACCATTCATCAGTGTTTGCATTTCATACAAATGTTAACTGGTTTAATTTCTAAATAATGAGAGTTTCTAATCACCTCATGTTAATTAGGCTCCCCTTGTTGTTACCAGGACTATTTTTCATGCAATAACCTTGAAATTAACTTTTGTTTCTTTCTTAATAACTATATTCATTTTGAAAAAAATGCCCGTGGACCATCAATTACATGAATTCATTCAATTCAACATACAATTCAGTCCTTGATTTTGAATTGCATTTCTTATTGATATTATTTGTTGAATTCAAAATTAAAGAGTTGCTCCCATCATTTTTGGTTAACAAGCCTCTTCTTTTGATTCCAAACACACTTTTTGATACATTGATCAGGAACTATAACACATGTGGCTAAACAACCTAGTATATTAATTGATTCAAACAAGTATAAACACTAATAAAATTCCAAATCCATTTAAATCCATTGGCAAAAGGTGCCATTCATCTGGGTTTGCATTTCATACCAATGTTTACTGGTTTAATTCCTAAATAATGAGAATTTCTAATGACCTCATGTTAATTAGGCTCCTCTTGTTGTTACGAGGACTATTTTTCATGCAATAACCTTGAAATTAACATCTGTTTCTTTCTTAATAACTATATTCATTTTGAAAAAAATGCCCGTGGACCATCAATTAGATGAATTCATTCAATTTAACAAACAATTCAGTCCTTGATTTTGAATTGTATTTCTTATTGATATTATTTGTTGAATTCAAAATCGATGAGTTGCTCCCATCATTTTTGGTTAACAAGCCTCTTCTTTTGATTCCAAACACACTTTTTGATACATTGATCACGAAGTATAACACATGTGGCTAAACAACCTAGTATATTAATTGATTCAAACAAGTATAAACACCAATAAAAATCCAAATCTATTTAAATCCACAGGCAAAAGGTGCGATTCATCAGGGTTAGCATTTCGTACAAATGTTAACTAGTTTAATTCCTAATAATGACAATTTCTAATCACCTAATGTTAATTAGGCTCCTCTTGTTGTTACCAGAACTATTTTTCATGCAATAACCTTGAAATTAACATCTGTTTCTTTCTTAATAACTATATTCATTTTGAAAAAAATGCCCGTGGACCATCAATTAGATGAATTCATTCAATTTAACATACAATTCAGTCTTTGATTTTGAATTGCATTTCTTATTGATATTATTTGTTGAATTCAAAATTAAAGAGTTGCTCCTATCATTTTTCGTTAACCAGCCTCTTCTTTTGATTCCAAACACACTTTTTGATCCATTGATCATGAAATATAATACATGTTGCTAAACAACGTTGTATATTAATTGATTCAAACAAGTATAAACACTAATAAAAATCCAAATCCATTTAAATCCATTGGCAAAAGGTGCCATTCATCAGGATTTTGCATTTCGTACAAATGTTAACTGGTTTGATTTCTAAATAGTGAGAGTTTCTAATCACCTCATGTTAATTAGGCTCCTCTTGTTGTTACCAGGACTATTTTTCATGCAATAACCTTGAAATTAACTTTTGTTTCTTTCTTAATAACTATATTCATTTTGAAAAAAGTGCCCGTGGACCATCAATTACATGAATTCATTCAATTCAACATACAATTCAGTCCTTTATTTTGAATTGCATTTCTTATTGATATTATTTGTTGAATTCAAAATTAGGGAGTTGCTCCTATCATTTTTGGTTAACAAGCCTCTTCTTTTGATTCCAAACACACGTTTTGATACGTTGATCATGAAATATAACACATGTGGCTAAACAACCTAGTATATTAATTGATTCAAACAAGTATAAACACTAATAAAAATCCAAATCCATTTAAATCCATTGGCAAAAGGTGCCATTCATCAGGGTTTGCATTTCGTACAAATGTTAACTGGTTTAATTTCTAAATAGTGAGAGTTTCTAATCACCTCATGTTAATTAGGCTCCTCTTGTTGTTACCAGGACTATTTTTCATGCAATAACCTTGAAATTAACTTTTGTTTCTTTCTTAATAACTATATTCATTTTGAAAAAAATGACCATGGACCATCAATTACATGAATTCATTCAATTCAACATACAATTCAGTCCTTTATTTTGAATTGCATTTCTTATTGATATTATTTGTTGAATTCAAAATTAAAGAGTTGCTCCCATCATTTTTGGTTAACAAGCCTCTTCTTTTGATTCCAAACACACTTTTTGATACATTCATCAGGAAGTATAACACATGTGGCTAAACAACCTAGTATATTAATTGATTCAAACAAGTATAAACACGAATAAAAATCCAAATCTATTTACATCCACAGGCAAAAGGTGCCATTCATCAGGGTTTGCATTTCGTACAAATGTTAACTGGTTTAATTCCTAAATAATGACAATTTCTAATCACCTAATGTTAATTAGGCTCCGCTTGTTGTTACCAGAACTATTTTTCATTCAATAACTTTGAAATTAACTTTTATTTCTTTCTTAATAACTATATTCATTTTGAACAAAATGCTCGTGGACCATCAATTACATGAATTCATTCAATTTAACAAACAATTCAGTCCTTGTTTTTGAATTGCTTTTCTTATTGATATTATTTGTTGAATTGAAAATTGGAGAGTTGCTCCCCTCATTTTTGGTTAACAAGCCTCTTCTTTTGATTCCAAACACACTTTTCGATCCATTGATCATGAAATATAACACATGTGCCTAAACAACCTAGTATATTAATTGATTCAAACAAGTATAAACCCTAATAAAAATCCACATCCATTTAAATCCATTGGCAAAATGATGCCATTCATCAGGGATTGCATTTCGTACAAATGTGAACTGGTCTAATTCCTAAATAATGAGAATTTCTAATCACCTCATGTTAATTAGGCTCCTCTTGTTGTTACCAGGACTATTTTTCATGCAATAACCTTGAAATTAACATTTGTTTCTTTCTTAATAACTATATTCATTTTGAAAAAAAATGCCTGTGGTCCATCAATTACATGAATTCATTCAATTTAACATACAATTCAGTCCTTGATTTTGAATTGCATTTCTTATTGATATTATTTGTTGAATTCAAAATCAGATAGTTTCTCCCATCATTTCTAGTTAGCAAGTTTCCTCTTTTGATTTGAAACACACTATTTGACACATTGATCATGAAATATAACACATGTGGCTAAACAACCTAGTATATTAATTTATTCAAACAAGTATAAACAGAAATAAAAATCCAAATCTATTTAAATCCATCGGCCAAAGGTGCCATTATTCTGGGTTTGCATTTCGTACAAATGTTAACTGGTTGAATTCCTAAATAATGAGAATTTCTAATCACCTCATGTTAATCAGGCTCCTCTTGTTGTTACCAGGACTATTTTTCATGCAATAACTTTGAAATTAACTTTTGTCTCTTTCTTAATAACTATATTCATTTTGAAAAAAATGCCCGTCGACCATCAATTACATGAATTCATTCAATTTAACAAACAAGTCAGTCCTTGATTCTGAATTGCTTTTCTTATTGATATTATTTGTTGAATTCAAAATCAGAGAGTTGCTCCTATCATTTTTGGTTAACAAGCTTCTTCTTTTTAGTCCAAACACACTTTTTGATACATTGATCATGAAATATAAACACATGTGGCTAAACAACCTAGTATATTAATTTGATTCAAACAAGTATAAACACCAATAAAAAAATCCAAATCTATTTAAATCCATCGGCCAAAAGGTGCCAGTCATCATGGTTTGCATTTCGTACAAATGTTAACTGATTTAATTGCTAAATAATGAGAATGTCTAATCACCTCATGTAAATTAGGCTCCACTTGTTGTTACCAGGACTATTTTTCATGCAACAACCTTGAAATTAACATTTGTTTCTTTCTTAATAACTATATTCATTTTGAAAAAAATGCCCCCGTGGACCATCAATTTCATGAATTCATTCAATTTAACAAACAATTCAGTCCTTGATTTTGAATTGCATTTCTTATTGATATTATTTGTTGAATTCAAAATTAGAGAGTTGCTCCTATCATTTTTGGTTAACAAGCCTCTTCTTTTGATTCCAAACACACTTTTTGATCCATGGATCATGAAATATAATACATGTTGCTAAACAACGTAGTATATTAATTGATTCAAACAAGTATAAACACTAATAAAAATCCAAATCCATTTAAATCCATTGGCAAAAGGCACCATTCATCAGTGTTTGCATTTCATACAAATGTTAACTGGTTTAATTTCTAAATAATGAGAGTTTCTAATCACCTCATGTTAATTAGGCTCCCCTTGTTGTTACCAGGACTATTTTTCATGCAATAACCTTGAAATTAACTTTTGTTTCTTTCTTAATAACTATATTCATTTTGAAAAAAATGCCCGTGGACCATCAATTACATGAATTCATTCAATTCAACATACAATTCAGTCCTTGATTTTGAATTGCATTTCTTATTGATATTATTTGTTGAATTCAAAATTAAAGAGTTGCTCCCATCATTTTTGGTTAACAAGCCTCTTCTTTTGATTCCAAACACACTTTTTGATACATTGATCAGGAACTATAACACATGTGGCTAAACAACCTAGTATATTAATTGATTCAAACAAGTATAAACACTAATAAAATTCCAAATCCATTTAAATCCATTGGCAAAAGGTGCCATTCATCTGGGTTTGCATTTCATACAAATGTTTACTGGTTTAATTCCTAAATAATGAGAATTTCTAATGACCTCATGTTAATTAGGCTCCTCTTGTTGTTACCAGGACTATTTTTCATGCAATAACCTTGAAATTAACATCTGTTTCTTTCTTAATAACTATATTCATTTTGAAAAAAATGCCCGTGGACCATCAATTAGATGAATTCATTCAATTTAACAAACAATTCAGTCCTTGATTTTGAATTGTATTTCTTATTGATATTATTTGTTGAATTCAAAATCGATGAGTTGCTCCCATCATTTTTGGTTAACAAGCCTCTTCTTTTGATTCCAAACACACTTTTTGATACATTGATCACGAAGTATAACACATGTGGCTAAACAACCTAGTATATTAATTGATTCAAACAAGTATAAACACCAATAAAAATCCAAATCTATTTAAATCCACAGGCAAAAGGTGCGATTCATCAGGGTTAGCATTTCGTACAAATGTTAACTAGTTTAATTCCTAATAATGACAATTTCTAATCACCTAATGTTAATTAGGCTCCTCTTGTTGTTACCAGAACTATTTTTCATGCAATAACCTTGAAATTAACATCTGTTTCTTTCTTAATAACTATATTCATTTTGAAAAAAATGCCCGTGGACCATCAATTAGATGAATTCATTCAATTTAACATACAATTCAGTCCTTTGATTTTGAATTGCATTTCTTATTGATATTATTTGTTGAATTCAAAATTAAAGAGTTGCTCCTATCATTTTTCGTTAACAAGCCTCTTCTTTTGATTCCAAACACACATTTTTGATCCATTGATCATGAAATATAATACATGTTGCTAAACAACGTTGTATATTAATTGATTCAAACGAGTATAAACACTAATAAAAATCCAAATCCATTTAAATCCATTGGCAAAAGGTGCCATTCATCAGGATTTTCGTACAAATGTTAACTGGTTTGATTTCTAAATAGTGAGAGTTTCTAATCACCTCATGTTAATTAGGCTCCTCTTGTTGTTACCAGGACTATTTTTCATGCAATAACCTTGAAATTAACTTTTGTTTCTTTCTTAATAACTATATTCATTTTGAAAAAAATGCCCGTGGACCATCAATTACATGAATTCATTCAATTCAACATACAATTCAGTCCTTTATTTTGAATTGCATTTCTTATTGATATTATTTGTTGAATTCAAAATTAGGGAGTTGCTCCTATCATTTTTGGTTAACAAGCCTCTTCTTTTGATTCCAAACACACGTTTTGATACGTTGATCATGAAATATAACACATGTGGCTTAGCAACCTAGTATATTAATTGATTCAAACAAGTATAAACACTAATAAAAATCCAAATCCATTTAAATCCATTGGCAAAAGGTGCCATTCATCAGGGTTTGCATTTCGTACAAATGTTAACTGGTTTAATTTCTAAATAGTGAGAGTTTCTAATCACCTCATGTTAATTAGGCTCCTCTTGTTGTTACCAGGACTATTTTTCATGCAATAACCTTGAAATTAACTTTTGTTTCTTTCTTAATAACTATATTCATTTTGAAAAAAATGACCATGGACCATCAATTACATGAATTCATTCAATTCAACATACAATTCAGTCCTTTATTTTGAATTGCATTTCTTATTGATATTATTTGTTGAATTCAAAATTAAAGAGTTGCTCCCATCATTTTTGGTTAACAAGCCTCTTCTTTTGATTCCAAACACACTTTTTGATACATTCATCAGGAAGTATAACACATGTGGCTAAACAACCTAGTATATTAATTGATTCAAACAAGTATAAACACGAATAAAAATTCAAATCTATTTACATCCACAGGCAAAAGGTGCCATTCATCAGGGTTTGCATTTCGTACAAATGTTAACTGGTTTAATTCCTAAATAATGACAATTTCTAATCACCTAATGTTAATTAGGCTCCGCTTGTTGTTACCAGAACTATTTTTCATTCAATAACTTTGAAATTAACTTTTATTTCTTTCTTAATAACTATATTCATTTTGAACAAAATGCTCGTGGACCATCAATTACATGAATTCATTCAATTTAACAAACAATTCAGTCCTTGTTTTTGAATTGCTTTTCTTATTGATATTATTTGTTGAATTGAAAATTGGAGAGTTGCTCCCCTCATTTTTGGTTAACAAGCCTCTTCTTTTGATTCCAAACACACTTTTCGATCCATTGATCATGAAATATAACACATGTGCCTAAACAACCTAGTATATTAATTGATTCAAACAAGTATAAACACTAATAAAAATCCACATCCATTTAAATCCATTGGCAAAATGATGCCATTCATCAGGGATTGCATTTCGTACAAATGTGAACTGGTCTAATTCCTAAATAATGAGAATTTCTAATCACCTCATGTTAATTAGGCTCCTCTTGTTGTTACCAGGACTATTTTTCATGCAATAACCTTGAAATTAACATTTGTTTCTTTCTTAATAACTATATTCATTTTGAAAAAAAATGCCCGTGGTCCATCAATTACATGAATTCATTCAATTTAACATACAATTCAGTCCTTGATTTTGAATTGCATTTCTTATTGATATTATTTGTTGAATTCAAAATCAGATAGTTTCTCCCCATCATTTCTAGTTAGCAAGTTTCCTCTTTTGATTTGAAACACACTATTTGACACATTGATCATGAAATATAACACATGTGGCTAAACAACCTAGTATATTAATTTATTCAAACAAGTATAAACAGAAATAAAAATCCAAATCTATTTAAATCCATCGGCCAAAGGTGCCATTATTCTGGGTTTGCATTTCGTACAAATGTTAACTGGTTGAATTCCTAAATAATGAGAATTTCTAATCACCTCATGTTAATCAGGCTCCTCTTGTTGTTACCAGGACTATTTTTCATGCAATAACTTTGAAATTAACTTTTGTCTCTTTCTTAATAACTATATTCATTTTGAAAAAAATGCCCGTCGACCATCAATTACATGAATTCATTCAATTTAACAAACAAGTCAGTCCTTGATTCTGAATTGCTTTTCTTATTGATATTATTTGTTGAATTCAAAATGAGAGAGTTGCTCCTATCATTTTTGGTTAACAAGCTTCTTCTTTTTAGTCCAAACACACTTTTTGATACATTGATCATGAAATATAACACATGTGGCTAAACAACCTAGTATATTATTTGATTCAAACAAGTATAAACACCAATAAAAATCCAAATCTATTTAAATCCATCGGCCAAAGGTGCCAGTCATCATGGTTTGCATTTCGTACAAATGTTAACTGATTTAATTGCTAAATAATGAGAATGTCTAATCACCTCATGTAAATTAGGCTCCACTTGTTGTTACCAAAACTATTTTTCATTCAACAACCATGAAATTAACTTTAGTCTCTTTCTTAATAACTATATGCATTTTGACAAAAATGCCCGTGGACCGTCAATTTCATGAATTCATTCAATTTAACAAACAATTCAGTCCTTGATTTTGAATTGCATTTCTTATTGATATTATTTGTTGAATTCAAATTTAGAGAGTTGCTCCTATCATTTTTGGTTAACAAGCCTCTTCTTTTGATTCCAAACACACTTTTCGATCCATTGATCATGAAATATAACACATGTGCCTAAACAACCTAGTATATTAATTGATTCAAACAAGTATAAACACTAATAAAAATCCACATCCATTTAAACCCATTGGCAAAATGATGCCATTCATCAGGGATTGCATTTCGTACAAATGTGAACTAGTCTAATTCCTAAATAATGAGAACTTCTAATCACCTCATGTTAATTAGGCTCCTCTTGTTGTTACCAGGACTATTTTTCATGCAATAACCTTGAAATTAACATTTGTTTCTTTCTTAATAACTATATTCATTTTGAAAAAAAATGTCCGTGGTCCATCAATTACATGAATTCATTCAATTTAACATACAATTCAGTCCTTGATTTTGAATTGCATTTCTTATTGATATTATTTGTTGAATTTCAAAATCAGATAGTTTCTCCCATCATTTCTAGTTAGCAAGTTTCCTCTTTTGATTTGAAACACACTGTTTGACACATTGATCATGAAATATAACACATGTGGCTAAACAACCTAGTATATTAATTTTTTCAAACAAGTATAACCAGAAATAAAAATCCAAATCTATTTAAATCCATCGGCCAAAGGTGCCATTATTCTGGGTTTGCATTTCGTACAAATATTAACTGGTTGAATTCCTAAATAATGAGAATTTCTAATCACCTCATGTTAATCAGGCTCCTCTTGTTGTTACCAGGACTATTTTTCATGCAATAACTTTGAAATTAACTTTTGTCTCTTTCTTAATAACTATATTCATTTTGAAAAAAATGCCCGTCGACCATCAATTACATGAATTCATTCAATTTAACAAACAAGTCAGTCCTTGATTCTGAATTGCTTTTCTTATTGATATTATTTGTTGAATTCAAAATTCGAGAGTTGCTCCTATCATTTTTGGTTAACAAGCCTCTTCTTTTGATTCCAAACACACGTTTTGATACATTGATCATGAAATATAACACATGTGGCTTAGCAACCTAGTATATTAATTGATTCAAACAAGTATAAACACTAATAAAAATCCAAATCCATTTAAATCCATTGGCAAAAGGCGCCATTCATCAGGGTTTGCATTTCGTACAAATGTTAACTGGTTTAATTGCTAAATAATGAGAGTTTCTAATCACCTCATGTTAATTAGGCTCCTCTTGTTGTTACCAGGACTATTTTTCATGCAATAACCTTGAAATTAAGTTTTGTTTCTTTCTTAATAACTATATTCATTTTGAAAAAAATGCCCGTGGACCATCAATTACATGAATTCATTCAATTCAACATACAATTCAGTCCTTTATTTTGAATTGCATTTCTTATTGATATTATTTGTTGAATTCAAAATTCGAGAGTTGCTCCTATCATTTTTGGTTAACAAGCCTCTTCTTTTGATTCCAAACACACGTTTTGATACATTGATCATGAAATATAACACATGTGGCTTAGCAACCTAGTATATTAATTGATTCAAACAAGTATAAACACTAATAAAAATCCAAATCCATTTAAATCCATTGGCAAAAGGTGCCATTCATCAGGGTTTGCATTTCGTACAAATGTTAACTGGTTTAATTTCTAAATAGTGAGAGTTTCTAATCACCTCATGTTAATTAGGCTCCTCTTGTTGTTACCAGGACTATTTTTCATGCAATAACCTGAAATTAACTTTTGTTTCTTTCTTAATAACTATATTCATTTTGAAAAAAATGCCCGTGGACCATCAATTACATGAATTCATTCAATTTAACAAACAATTCAGTCCTTGATTTTGAATTGCATTTCTTATTGATATTATTTGTTGAATTGAAAATTAGAGAGTTGCTCCCATCATTTTTGGTTAACAAGCCTCTTCTTTTGATTCCAAACACCCTTTTTGATACATTGATCATGAAGTATAACACATGTGGCTAAACAACCTAGTATATTAATTGATTCAAACAAGTATAAACAACATTAAAAATCCAAATGTATTTAAATCCATCGGCCAATGGTGCCATTCATCGTGGTTTGCATTTCGTACAAATGTTAACTGGTTTAATTTCTAAATAGTGAGAGTTTCTAATCACCTCATGTTAATTAGGCTCCTCTTGTTGTTACTAGGACTATTTTTCATGCAATAACCTTGAAATTAACTTTTGTTTCTTTCTTAATAACTATATTCATTTTGAAAAAAATGCCCATGGACCATCAATTACATGAAATCATTCAATTCAACATACAATTCAGTCCTTTATTTGGAATTGCATTTCTTATTGATATTATTTGTTGAATTCAAAATTAGAGAGTTGCTCCTATCATTTTTGGTTAACAAGCCTCTTCTTTTGATTCCAAACACACGTTTTGATACGTTGATCATGAAATATAACACATGTGGCTTAGCAACCTAGTATATTAATTGATTCAAACAAGTATAAACACTAATAAAAATCCAAATCCATTTAAATCCATTGGCAAAAGGTGCCATTCATCAGGGTTTGCATTTCGTGCAAATGTTAACTGGTTTAATTTCTAAATAGTGAGAGTTTCTAATCACCTCATGTTTAATTAGGCTCCTCTTGTTGTTACCAGGACTATTTTTTCATGCAATAACCTTGAAATTAACTTTTGTTTCTTTCTTAATAACTATATTCATTTTGAAAAAAAGTGCCCGTGGACCATCAATTACATGAATTCATTCAATTCAAACATACAATTCAGTCCTTTATTTTGAATTGCATTTCTTATTGATATTATTTGTTGAATTCAAAATTAGGGAGTTGCTCCTATCATTTTTGGTTAACAAGCCTCTTCTTTTGATTCCAAACACACGTTTTTGATACGTTGATCATGAATATATAACACATGTGGCTTAGCAACCTAGTATATTAATTGATTCAAACAAGTATAAACACTAATAAAAAAATCCAAATCCATTTAAATCCATTGGCAAAAGGTGCCATTCATCAGGGTTTGCATTTCGTACAAATGTTAACTGGTTTAATTTCTAAATAGTGAGAGTTTCTAATCACCTCATGTTAATTAGGCTCCTCTTGTTGTTACCAGGACTATTTTTCATGCAATAACCTTGAAATTAACATTTGTTTCTTTCTTAATAACTATATTCATTTTGAAAAAAATGCCCATGGACCATCAATTACATGAATTCATTCAATTCAACATACAATTCAGTCCTTTATTTTGAATTGCATTTCTTATTGATATTATTTGTTGAATTCAAAATTAAAGAGTTGCTCCCATCATTTTTGGTTAACAAGCCTCTTCTTTTGATTCCAAACACACGTTTTGATACATTGATCATGAAATATAACACATGTGGCTTAGCAACCTAGTATATTAATTGATTCAAACAAGTATAAACACTAATAAAAATCCAAATCCATTTAAATCCATTGGCAAAAGGGTGCCATTCATCAAGGTTTGCATTTCGTACAAATGTTAACTGGTTTAATTTTCTAAATAGTGAGAGTTTTCTAATCACCTCATGTTAATTAGGCTCCTCTTGTTGTTACCAGGACTATTTTTCATGCAATAACCTGAAATTAACTTTTGTTTCTTTCTTAATAACTATATTCATTTTGAAAAAAAAATGCCCGTGGACCATCAAATTACATGAATTCATTCAATTCAACATACAATTCAGTCCTTTATTTTGAATTGCATTTCTTATTGATATTATTTGTTGAATTCAAAATTAGGGAGTTGCTCCTATCATTTTTGGTTAACAAGCCTCTTCTTTTGATTCCAAACACACGTTTTGATACGTTGATCATGAAATATAACACATGTGGCTTAGCAACCTAGTATATTAATTGATTCAAACAAGTATAAACACTAATAAAAATCCAAATCCATTTAAATCCATTGGCAAAAGGTGCCATTCATCAGGGTTTGCATTTCGTACAAATGTTAACTGGTTTAATTTCTAAATAGTGAGAGTTTCTAATCACCTCATGTTAATTAGGCTCCTCTTGTTGTTACCAGGACTATTTTTCATGCAATAACCTTGAAATTAACATTTGTTTCTTTCTTAATAACTATATTCATTTTGAAAAAAATGCCCATGGACCATCAATTACATGAATTCATTCAATTCAACATACAATTCAGTCCTTTATTTTGAATTGCATTTCTTATTGATATTATTTGTTGAATTCAAAATTAAAGAGTTGCTCCCATCATTTTTGGTTAACAAGCCTCTTCTTTTGATTCCAAACACACGTTTTGATACATTGATCATGAAATATAACACATGTGGCTTAGCAACCTAGTATATTAATTGATTCAAACAAGTATAAACACTAATAAAAATCCAAATCCATTTAAATCCATTGGCAAAAGGTGCCATTCATCAAGGTTTGCATTTCGTACAAATGTTAACTGGTTTAATTTCTAAATAGTGAGAGTTTCTAATCACCTCATGTTAATTAGGCTCCTCTTGTTGTTACCAGGACTATTTTTCATGCAATAACCTGAAATTAACTTTTGTTTCTTTCTTAATAACTATATTCATTTTGAAAAAAATGCCCGTGGACCATCAATTACATGAATTCATTCAATTCAACATACAATTCAGTCCTTTATTTTGAATTGCATTTCTTATTGATATTATTTGTTGAATTCAAAATTAGAGAGTTGCTCCTATCATTTTTGGATAACAAGCCTCTTCTTTGGATTCCAAACACACGTTTTGATACGTTGATCATGAAATATAACACATGTGGCTTAGCAACCTAGTACATTAATTGATTCAAACAAGTATAAACACTAATAAAAATCCAAATCCATTTAAATCCATTTGCAAAAGGTGCCATTCATCAGGGTTTGCATTTCGTACAAATGTTAACTGGTTTAATTTCTAAATAGTGAGAGTTTCTAATCACCTCATGTTAATTAGGCTCCTCTTGTTGTTACCAGGACTATTTTTCATGCAATAACCTTGAAATTAACTTTTGTTTCTTTCTTAATAACTATATTCATTTTGAAAAAAATGCCCGTGGACCATCAATTACATGAATTCATTCAATTCAACATACAATTCAGTCCTTTATTTTGAATTGCATTTCTTATTGATATTATTTGTTGAATTCAAAATTAGAGAGTTGCTCCGATCATTTTTGGTTAACAAGCCTCTTCTTTTCATTCCAAACACACGTTTTGATACATTGATCATGAAATATAACACATGTGGCTTAGCAACCTAGTATATTAATTGATTCAAACAAGTATAAACACTAATAAAAATCCAAATCCATTTAAATCCATTGGCAAAAGGTGCCATTCATCAGGGTTTGCATTTCATACAAATGTTGACTGGTTTAATTTTTAAATAGTGAGAGTTTCTAATCACCTCATGATAATTAGGCTCCTCTTGTTGTTACCAGGACTATTTTTCATGCAATAACCTTGAAATTAACTTTTCTTTCTTTCTTAATAACTATATTCATTTAAAAAAAATGCCCGTGGACAATCAATTACATGAATTCATTCAATTCAACATACAATTCAGTCCTTTATTTTGAATTGCATTTCTTATTGATATTATTTGTTGAATTCAAAATTAAAGAGTTGCTCCCATCATTTTTGGTTAACAAGCCTCTTCTTTTGATTCCAAACACACTTTTTGATACATTGATCAGGAAGTATAACACATGTGGCTAAACAACCTAGTATATTAATTGATTCAAACAAGTATAAACACGAATAAAAATCCAAATCTATTTACATCCACAGGCAAAAGGTGCCATTCATCAGGGTTTGCATTTCGTACAAATGTCAACTGGTTTAATTCCTAAATAATGACAATTTCTAATCACCTAATGTTAATTAGGCTCCGCTTGTTGTTACCAGAACTATTTTTCATTCAATAACTTTGAAATTAACTTTTGTCTCTTTCTTAATAACTATATTCATTTTGATCAAAATGCTCGTGGACCATCAATTACATGAATTCATTCAATTTAACAAACAATTCAGTCCTTGTTTTTGAATTGCTTTTCTTATTGATATTATTTGTTGAATTCAAAATTGGAGAGTTGCTCCCCTCATTTTTGGTTAACAAGCCTCTTCTTTTGATTCCAAACACACTTTTCGATCCATTGATCATGAAATATAACACATGTGCCTAAACAACCTAGTATATTAATTGATTCAAACAAGTATAAACACTAATAAAAATCCACATCCATTTAAACCCATTGGCAAAATGATGCCATTCATCAGGGATTGCATTTCGTACAAATGTGAACTAGTCTAATTCCTAAATAATGAGAACTTCTAATCACCTCATGTTAATTAGGCTCCTCTTGTTGTTACCAGGACTATTTTTCATGCAATAACCTTGAAATTAACATTTGTTTCTTTCTTAATAACTATATTCATTTTGAAAAAAAATGTCCGTGGTCCATCAATTACATGAATTCATTCAATTTAACATACAATTCAGTCCTTGATTTTGAATTGCATTTCTTATTGATATTATTTGTTGAATTCAAAATCAGATAGTTTCTCCCATCATTTCTAGTTAGCAAGTTTCCTCTTTTGATTTGAAACACACTGTTTGACACATTGATCATGAAATATAACACATGTGGCTAAACAACCTAGTATATTAATTTTTTCAAACAAGTATAACCAGAAATAAAAATCCAAATCTATTTAAATCCATCGGCCAAAGGTGCCATTATTCTGGGTTTGCATTTCGTACAAATATTAACTGGTTGAATTCCTAAATAATGAGAATTTCTAATCACCTCATGTTAATCAGGCTCCTCTTGTTGTTACCAGGACTATTTTTCATGCAATAACTTTGAAATTAACTTTTGTCTCTTTCTTAATAACTATATTCATTTTGAAAAAAATGCCCGTCGACCATCAATTACATGAATTCATTCAATTTAACAAACAAGTTCAGTCCTTGATTCTGAATTGCTTTTCTTATTGATATTATTTGTTGAATTCAAAATCAGAGAGTTGCTCCTATCATTTTTGGTTAACAAGCTTCTTCTTTTTAGTCCAAACACACTTTTTGATACATTGATCATGAAATATAACACATGTGGCTAAACAACCTAGTATATTAATTGATTCAAACAAGTATAAACACCAATAAAAATCCAAATCTATTTAAATCCATCGGCCAAAGGTGCCAGTCATCATGGTTTGCATTTCGTACAAATGTTAACTGATTTAATTGCTAAATAATGAGAATGTCTAATCACCTCATGTAAATTAGGCTCCACTTGTTGTTACCAAAACTATTTTTCATGCAACAACCATGAAATTAACTTTAGTCTCTTTCTTAATAACTATATGCATTTTGACAAAAATGCCCGTGGACCGTCAATTTCATGAATTCATTCAATTTAACAAACAATTCAGTCCTTGATTTTGAATTTCATTTCTTATTGATATTATTTGTTGAATTCAAATTTAGAGAGTTGCTCCTATCATTTTTGGTTAACAAGCCTCTTCTTTTGATTCCAAACACACTTTTCGATCCATGGATCATGAAATATAATACATGTTGCTAAACAACGTAGTATATTAATTGATTCAAACAAGTATAAACACTAATAAAAATCCAAATCCATTTAAATCCATTGGCAAAAGGCGCCATTCATCAGGGTTTGCATTTCGTACAAATGTTAACTGGTTTAATTTCTAAATAATGAGAGTTTCTAATCACCTCATGTTAATTAGGCTCCTCTTGTTGTTACCAGGACTATTTTTCATGCAATAACCTTGAAATTAACTTTTGTTTCTTTCTTAATAACTATATTCATTTTGAAAAAAATGCCCGTGGACCATCAATTACATGAATTCATTCAATTCAATATACAATTCAGTCCTTGATTTTGAATTGCATTTCTTATTGATATTATTTGTTGAATTCAAAATTAAAGAGTTGCTCCCATCATTTTTGGTTAACAAGCCTCTTCTTTTGATTCCAAACACACTTTTTGATACATTCATCACGAAGTATAACACATGTGGCTAAACAACCTAGCATATTAATTGATTCAAACAAGTATAAACACCAATAAAAATCCAAATCTATTTAAATCCACATGCAAAAGGTGCGATTCATCAGGGTTAGCATTTCGTACAAATGTTAACTAGTTTAATTCCTAAATAATGACAATTTCTAATCACCTAATGTTAATTAGGCTCCTCTTGTTGTTACCAGATGTATTTTTCATGCAATAACCTTGAAATTAACATCTGTTTCTTTCTTAATAACTATATTCATTTTGAAAAAAATGCCCGTGGACCATCAATTAGATGAATTCATTCAATTTAACATACAATTCAGTCTTTGATTTTGAATTGCATTTCTTATTGATATTATTTGTTGAATTCAAAATTAAAGAGTTGCTCCTATCATTTTTCGTTAACCAGCCTCTTCTTTTGATTCCAAACACACTTTTTGATCCATTGATCATGAAATATAATATTTGTTGCTAAACAACGTTGTATATTAATTGATTCAAACAAGTATAAACACTAATAAAAATCCAAATCCATTGGCAAAAGGTGCCATTCATCAGGGTTTGCATTTCGTACAAATGTTAACTGGTTTAATTTCTAAATAGTGAGAGTTTCTAATCACATCATGTTAATTAGGCTCCTCTTGTTGTTACCAGGACTATTTTTCATGCAATAACCTTGAAATTAACTTTTGTTTCTTTCTTAATAACTATATTCATTTTGAAAAAAATGCCCGTGGACCATCAATTACATGAATTCATTCAATTCAACATACAATTGAGTCCTTCATTTTGAATTGCATTTCTTATTGATATTATTTGTTGAATTCAAAATTCGAGAGTTGCTCCTATCATTTTTGGTTAACAAGCCTCTTCTTTTGATTCCAAACACACGTTTTGATACATTGATCATGAAATATAACACATGTGGCTTAGCAACCTAGTATATTAATTGATTCAAACAAGTATAAACACTAATAAAAATCCAAATCCATTTAAATCCATTGGCAAAAGGTGCCATTCATCAGGGTTTGCATTTTGTACAAATGTTAACTGGTTTAATTTCTAAATAGTGAGAGTTTCTAATCACCTCATGTTAATTAGGCTCCTCTTGTTGTTACCAGGACTATTTTTGATGCAATAACCTTAAAATTGACTTTTGTTTCTTTCTTAATAACAATATTCATTTTGAAAAAAATGCCCTTGGACCATCAATTACATGAATTCATTCAATTCAACATACAATTCAGTCCTTTATTTTGAATTGCATTTCTTATTGATATTATTTGTTGAATTCAAAATTAGAGAGTTGCTCCTATCATTTTTGGTTAACAAGCCTCTTCTTTTGATTCCAAACACACGTTTTGATACGTTGATCATGAAATATAACACATGTGGCTTAGCAACCTAGTATATTAATTGATTCAAACAAGTATAAACACTAATAAAAATTCAAATCCATTTAAATCCATTGGCAAAAGGTGCCATTCATCAGGGTTTGCATTTCGTACAAATGTTAACTGGTTTAATTTCTAAATAGTGAGAGTTTCTAATCACCTCATGTTAATTAGGCTCCTCTTGTTGTTACCAGGACTATTTTTCATGCAATAACCTTGAAATTAACTTTTGTTTCTTTCTTAATAACTATATTCATTTTGAAAAAAATGCCCGTGGACCATCAATTACATGAATTCATTCAATTCAACATACAATTCAGTCCTTTATTTTGAATTGCATTTCTTATTGATATTATTTGTTGAATTCAAAATTCGAGAGTTGCTCCTATCATTTTTGGTTAACAAGCCTCTTCTTTTGATTCCAAACACACGTTTTGATACATTGATCATGAAATATAACACATGTGGCTTAGCAACCTAGTATATTAATTGATTCAAACAAGTATAAACACTAATAAAAATCCAAATCCATTTAAATCCATTGGCAAAAGGTGCCATTCATCAGGGTTTGCATTTTGTACAAATGTTAACTGGTTTAATTTTCTAAATAGTGAGAGTTTCTAATCACCTCATGTTAATTAGGCTCCTCTTGTTGTTACCAGGGACTATTTTTCATGCAATAACCTTGAAATTAACTTTTGTTTCTTTCTTAATAACTATATTCATTTTGAAAAAAAATGCCCTGGACCATCAATTACATGAATTCATTCAATTCAACATACAATTCAGTCCTTTATTTTGAATTGCATTTCTTATTGATATTATTTGTTGAATTCAAAATTAGAGAGTTGCTCCTATCATTTTTGGTTAACAAGCCTCTTCTTTTGATTCCAAACACACGTTTTTGATACATTGATCATGAAATATAACACATGTGGCTTAGCAACCTAGTATATTAATTGATTCAAACAAGTATATAAACACTAATAAAAATTCAAAATCCATTTAAATCCATTGGCAAAAGGTGCCATTCATCAGGGTTTGCATTTCGTACAAATGTTAACTAGTTTAATTTCTAAATAGTGAGAGTTTCTAATCACCTCATGTTTAATTAGGCTCCTCTTGTTGTTACCAGGACTATTTTTCATGCAATAACCTTGAAATTAACTTTTGTTTCTTTCTTAATAACTATATTCATTTTGAAAAAAATGCCCGTGGACCATCAATTACATGAATTCATTCAATTTAACATACAATTCAGTCCTTTATTTTGAATTGCATTTCTTATTGATATTATTTGTTGAATTCAAAATTTCGAGAGTTGCTCCTATCATTTTTGGTTAACAAGCCTCTTCTTTTTGATTCCAAACACACGTTTTGATACATTGATCATGAAATATAACACATGTGGCTTAGCAACCTAGTATATTAATTGATTCAAACAAGTATAAAACACTAATAAAAATCCAAATCCATTTAAATCCATTGGCAAAAGGTGCCATTCATCAGGGTTTGCATTTTGTACAAATGTTAACTGGTTTAAATTTCTAAATAGTGAGAGTTTCTAATCACCTCATGTTAATTAGGCTCCTCTTGTTGTTACCAGGACTATTTTTCATGCAATAACCTTGAAAAATTAACTTTTGTTTCTTTCTTAATAACTATATATCATTTTGAAAAAAAATGCCCGTTGGACCATCAATTACATGAATTCATTCAATTTAACATACAATTCAGTCCTTTATTTTGAATTGCATTTCTTATTGATATTATTTGTTGAATTCAAAATTAGAGAGTTGCTCCTATCATTTTTGGTTAACAAGCCTCTTCTTTTGATTCCAAACACACGTTTTGATACGTTGATCATGAAATATAACACATGTGGCTTAGCAACCTAGTATATTAATTGATTCGAACAAGTATAAACACTAATAAAAATTCAAATCCATTTAAATCCATTGGCAAAAGGTGCCATTCATCAGGGTTTGCATTTCGTACAAATGTTAACTGGTTTAATTTCTAAATAGTGAGAGTTTCTAATCACCTCATGTTAATTAGGCTCCTCTTGTTGTTACCAGGACTATTTTTCATGCAATAACCTTGAAATTAACTTTTGTTTCTTTCTTAATAACTATATTCATTTTGAAAAAAATGCCCGTGGACCATCAATTACATGAATTCATTCAATTCAACATACAATTCAGTCCTTTATTTTGAATTGCATTTCTTATTGATATTATTTGTTGAATTCAAAATTAGAGAGTTGCTCCTATCATTTTTGGTTAACAAGCCTCTTCTTTTGATTCCAAACACACTTTTTGATACATTGATCATGAAGTATAACACATGTGGCTAAACAACCTAGTATATTAATTGATTCAAACAAGTATAAACACCAATAAAAATCCAAATCTATTTAAATCCACAGGCAAAAGGTGCGATTCATCACGGTTAGCATTTCGTACAAATGTTAACTAGTTTAATTTCTAAATAATGACAATTTCTAATCACCTAATGTTAATTAGGCTCCTCTTGTTGTTACCAGAACTATTTTTCATGCAATAACCTTGAAATTAACATCTGTTTCTTTCTTAATAACTATATTCATTTTGAAAAAAATGCCCGTGGACCATCAATTAGATGAATTCATTCAATTTAACATACAATTCAGTCTTTGATTTTGAATTGCATTTCTTATTGATATTATTTGTTGAATTCAAAATTAAAGAGTTGCTCCTATCATTTTTCGTTAACCAGCCTCTTCTTTTGATTCCAAACACACTTTTCGATCCATTGATCATGAAATATAACACATGTGCCTAAACAACCTAGTATATTAATTGATTCAAACAAGTATAAACACTAATAAAAATTTACATCCATTTAAATCCATTGGCAAAATGATGCCATTCATCAGGGATTGCATTTCGTAGAAATGTGAACTGGTTTAATTCCTAAATAATGAGAATTTCTAATCACCTCATGTTAATTAGGCTCCTCTTGTTATTACCAGGACTATTTTTCATGCAATAACCTTGAAATTAACATTTGTTTCTTTCTTAATAACTATATTCATTTTGAAAAAAAATGCCCGTGGTCCATCAATTACATGAATTCATTCAATTTAACATACAATTCAGTCCTTGATTTTGAATTGCATTTCTTTGATGATATTATTTGTTGAATTCAAAATCAGATAGTTTCTCCCCCATCATTTTTAGTTAGCAAGTTTCCTCTTTTGATTTGAAACACACTGTTTGACACATTGATCAAGAAATATAACACATGTGGCTAAACAACCTAGTATATTAATTTATTCAAACAAGTATAAACAGAAATAAAAATCCAAATCTATTTAAATCCATCGGCCAAAGGTGCCATTATTCTGGGTTTGCATTTCGTACAAATGTTAACTGGTTGAATTCCTAAATAATGAGAATTTCTAATCACCTCATGTTAATCAGGCTCCTTTTGTTCTTACCAGGACTATTTTTCATGCAATAACTTTGAAATTAACTTTTGTCTCTTTCTTAATAACTATATTCATTTTGAACAAAATGCCCGTGGACCGTCAATTTCATGAATTCATTCAATTTAAGAGACAATTCAGTCCTTGATTTTGAATTGCATTACTTATTGATATTATTTGTTGAATTCAAAATTAGAGAGTTGCTCCTATCATTTTTGGTTAACAAGCCTCTTCTTTTGATTCCAAATACACTTTTTGATACATTGATCATGAAGTATAACACATGTGGCTAAACAACCTAGTATATTAATTGATTCAAACAAGTATAAACACTAATAAAATTCCAAATCCATTTAAATCCATTCGCCAATGGTGCCATTCATCGTGGTTTGCATTTCGTACAAATGTTAACTCGTTTAATTCCTAAATAATGAGAATTTCTAATCACCTCATGTTAATCAGGCTCCTCTTGTTGTTACCAGGACTATGTTTCATGCAATAACCTTGAAATTAACTTTTGTTTCTTTCTTAATAACTATATTCATTTTGAAAAAAATGCCCGTGGACCATCAATTACATGAATTCATTCAATTTAACAAACAATTGAGTCCTTGATTTTGAATTGCATTTCTTATTGATATTATTTGTTGAATTCAAAATTAGAGAGTTCCCCCTATCATTTTTGGTTAACAAACCTCTTCTTTTGATTCCAAACACACATTTTGATACATTGATCACGAAGTATAACACAGGTGGCTAAACAAGCTAGTATATTAATTGATTCAAACAAGTATAAACACTAATAAAATTCCAAATCCATTTAAATCCATTGGCAAAAGGTGTCATTCATCTGGGGTCGCATTTCGTACAAATGTTTACTGATTTAGTTCCTAATTAATGAGAATTTCTAATCACCTCAAGTTAATCAGACTCTTGTTGTTGTTACCAGGACTATTTTTCATGCAATAACCTTGAAATTAACATTTGTTTCTTTCTTATTAACTATATTCATTTTGAAAAAAATGCCCGTGGACCATTAATTACATGAATTCATTCAATTTAACAAACAATTCAGTCCTTGATTTTGAATTGCATTTCTTATTGATATTATTTGTTGAATTCAAAATCAGAGAGTATCTCCTATCATTTCTAGTTAGCAAGTTTCCTCTTTTGATTTGAAACACACTGTTTGACACATTGATCATGAAATATAACACATGTGGCTCAACAACCTAGTATATTAATTGATTCAAACAAGTATAAACACCAATTAAAAAAAAATCTATTTGAATCCATCGGCCAAAGGTGCCATTCATCAGGGTTTGCATTTCGTGCAAATGTTAACTGGTTTAATTCCTAAATAATGAGAATTTCTAAACACCTCATGTTAATAAGGCTCCTCTTGTTGTTACCAGGACTATGTTTCATGCAATAACCTTGAAATTAACTTTTGTTTCTTTCTTAATAACTATATTCATTTTGAAAAAAATGCCCGTGGACCATCAATTACATGAATTCATTCAATTTAACAAACAATTGAGTCCTTGATTTTGAATTGCATTTCTTATTGATATTATTTGTTGAATTCAAAATTAGAGAGTTCCCCCTATCATTTTTGGTTAACAAGCCTCTTCTTTTGATTCCAAACACACATTTTGATACATTGATCACGAAGTATAACACAGGTGGCTAAACAACCTAGTATATTAATTGATTCAAACAAGTATAAACAACAATAAAAATCAAAATCTATTTAAATCCATCGGCCAAAGGTGCCATTCATCAGGGTTTGCATTTCGTACAAATGTTAACTGGTTTGATTCCTAAATCATGAGAATTTCTAATCACCTCATGTTAATCAGGCTCCTCTTGTTGTAACCAGGACTATTTTTCATGCAATTACCTTGAAATTAACTTTTATTTCTTTCTTAATAACTATATTCATTTTGAAAAAAATGCCCGTGGACCATCAATTACATGAATTCATTCAATTTAACAAACAATTCAGTCCTTGATTTTGAATTGCATTCCTTATTGATATTATTTGTTGAATTCAAAATTAGAGAGTTGCTCCCATCATTTTTGGTTAACAAGCCTCTTCTTTTGATTCCAAACACACTTTTTGATACATTGATCATGAAGTATAACACATGTGGCCAAACAACCTAGTATATTAATTGATTCAAACAAGTATAAACACCAATAAAAAAAAAATCTATTTGAATCCATCGGCCAAAGGTGCCATTCATCAGGGTTTGCATTTCGTGCAAATGTTAACTGGTTTAATTCCTAAATAATGAGAATTTCTAAACACCTCATGTTAATAAGGCTCCTCTTGTTGTTACGAGGACTATTTTTCATGCAATAGCCTTGAAATTAACTTTTGTTTCTTTCTTAATAACTATATTCATTTTGAAAAAAATGCCCGTGGACCATCAATTACATGAATTCATTCAATTTAACAAACAATTCAGTCCTTGATTTTGAATTGCATTTCTTATTGATATTATTTGTTGAATTGAAAATTAGAGAGTTGCTCCCATCATTTTTGGTTAACAAGCCTCTTCTTTTGATTCCAAACACACTTTTTGATACATTGATCATGAAGTATAACACATGTGGCCAAACAACCTAGTATATTAATTGATTCAAACAAGTATAAACAACAATAAAAATCAAAATCTATTTAAATCCATCGGCCAAAGGTGCCATTCATCAGGGTTTGCATTTCGTACAAATGTTAACTGGTTTGATTCCTAAATAATGAGAATTTCTAATCACCTCATGTTAATCAGGCTCCTCTTGTTGTTAACCAGGACTATTTTTCATGCAATTACCTTGAAATTAACTTTTATTTCTTTCTTAATAACTATATTCATTTTGAAAAAAATGCCCGTGGACCATCAATTACATGAATTCATTCAATTTAACAAACAATTCAGTCCTTGATTTTGAATTGCATTTCTTATTGATATTATTTGTTGAATTCAAAATTAGAGAGTTGCTCCCATCATTTTTGGTTAACAAGCCTCTTCTTTTGATTCCAAACACACTTTTTGATACATTGATCATGAAGTATAACACATGTGACCAAACAACCTAGTATATTAATTGATTCAAACAAGTATAAACAACAATAAAAATCCAAATCTATTTAAATCCATCGGCCAATGGTGCCATTCATTCATCGTGGGTTTGCATTTCGTACAAATGTTAACTCGTTTAATTCCTAAATAATGAGAATTTCTAATCACCTCATGTTAATTCAGGCTCCTCTTGTTGTTACCAGGACTATTTTTCATGCAATAGCCTTGAAATTAACTTTTGTTTCTTTCTTAATAACTATATTCATTTTGAAAAAAATGCCCGTGGACCATCAATTACATGAATTCATTCAATTTAACAAACAATTCAGTCCTTGATTTTGAATTGCATTTCTTATTGATATTATTTGTTGAATTGAAAATTATTAGAGAGTTGCTCCCATCATTTTTGGTTAACAAGCCTCTTCTTTTGATTCCAAACACACTTTTTGATACATTGATCATGAAGTATAACACATGTGGCTAAACAACCTAGTATATTAATTGATTCAAACAAGTATAAACAACAATAAAAATCCAAATCTATTTAAATCCATCGGCCAAAGGTGCCATTCATCAGGGTTTGCATTTCGTACAAATGTTAACAACTGGTTTAATTCCTAAATAATGAGAATTTCTAATCACCTCATGTTAATCAGGCTCCTCTTGTTGTTACCAGGACTATTTTTCATGCAATAACCTTGAAATTAACTTTTATTTCTTTCTTAATAACTATATTCATTTTGAAAAAAATGCCCGTGTACCATCAATTACATGAATTCATTCAATTTAACAAACAATTCAGTCCTTGATTTTGAATTGCATTTCTTATTGATATTATTTTTGTTGAATTCAAAATTAGAGAGTTGCTCCCATCATTTTTGGTTAACAAGCCTCTTCTTTTGATTCCAAACACACTTTTTGATACAATGATCATGAAGTATAACACATGTGACCAAACAACCTAGTATATTAATTGATTCAAACAAGTATAAACAACAATAAAAAAATCCAAATCTATTTAAATCCATCGGCCAATGGTGCCATTCATCGTGGTTTGCATTTCGTACAAATGTTAACTCGTTTAATTCCTAAATAATGAGAATTTCTAATCACCTCATGTTAATCAGGCTCCTCTTGTTGTTACCAGGACTATTTTTCATGCAATAACCTTGAAATTAACTTTTATTTCTTTCTTAATAACTACATTCATTTTGAAAAAAATGCCCGTGGACCATCAATTACATGAATTCATTCAATTTAACAAACAATTCAGTCCTTGATTTTGAATTGCATTTCTTATTGATATTATTTGTTGAATTCAAAATTAGAGAGTTGCTCCCATCATTTTTGGTTAACAAGCCTCTTCTTTTGATTCCAAACACACTAATTGATACATTGATCATGAAATATAACACATGTGGCTAAACAACATAGTAAATTAATTGATTCAAACAAGTATAAACACCAATAAAAAAAAAAATCTATTTGAATCCATCGGCCAAAGGTGCCATTCATCAGGGTTTGCATTTCGTGCAAATGTTAACTGGTTTAATTCCTAAATAATGAGAATTTCTAAACACCTCATGTTAATCAGGCTCCTCTTGTTGTTACGAGGACTATTTTTCATGCAATAGCCTTGAAATTAACTTTTTTTTCTTTCTTAATAACTATATTCATTTTGAAAAAAATGCCCGTGGACCATCAATTACATGAATTCATTCAATTTAACAAACAATTCAGTCCTTGATTTTGAATTGCATTTCTTATTGATATTATTTGTTGAATTGAAAATTAGAGAGTTGCTCCCCATCATTTTTGGTTAACAAGCCTCTTCTTTTGATTCCAAACACACTTTTTGATACATTGATCATGAAGTATAACACATGTGGCTAAACAACCTAGTATATTAATTGATTCAAACAAGTATAAAAAACAACAATAAAAATCCAAATCTATTTAAATCCATCGGCCAAAGGTGCCATTCATCAGGGTTTGCATTTCGTACAAATGTTAACTGGTTTGATTCCTAAATAATGAGAATTTCTAATCACCTCATGTTAATCAGGCTCCTCTTGTTGTTACCAGGACTATTTTTCATGCAATAACCTTGAAATTAACTTTTATTTTTCTTCTTAATAACTATATTCATTTTGAAAAAAATGCCCCCGTGTACCATCAATTACATGAATTCATTCAATTTAACAAACAATTCAGTCCTTGATTTTGAATTGCATTTCTTATTGATATTATTTGTTGAATTCAAAATTAGAGAGTTGCTCCCATCATTTTTGGTTAACAAGCCTCTTCTTTTGATTCCAAACACACTTTTTGATACAATGATCATGAAGTATAACACATGTGACCAAAAACAACCTAGTATATTAATTGATTCAAACAAGTATAAACAACAATAAAAATCCAAATCTATTTAAA
The DNA here is from genome assembly GCA_037897445.1 of Ceriops zippeliana. Lineage (NCBI taxonomy): Eukaryota > Viridiplantae > Streptophyta > Magnoliopsida > Malpighiales > Rhizophoraceae > Ceriops > Ceriops zippeliana. The sequence goes on along the minus strand of JBAPLH010000178.1, from coordinate 53,568 downwards.
TCCATCGGCCAATGGTGCCATTCATCGTGGTTTGCATTTCGTACAAATGTTAACTCGTTTAATTCCTAAATAATGAGAATTTCTAATCACCTCATGTTAATCAGGCTCCTCTTGTTGTTACCAGGACTATTTTTCATGCAATAACCTTGAAATTAACTTTTATTTCTTTCTTAATAACTACATTCATTTTGAAAAAAATGCCCGTGGACCATCAATTACATGAATTCATTCAATTTAACAAACAATTCAGTCCTTGATTTTGAATTGCATTTCTTATTGATATTATTTGTTGAATTCAAAATTAGAGAGTTGCTCCCATCATTTTTGGTTAACAAGCCTCTTCTTTTGATTCCAAACACACTTTTTGATACATTGATCATGAAGTATAACACATGTGGCTAAACAACATAGTATATTAATTGATTCAAACAAGTATAAACAACAATAAAAATCCAAATCTATTTAAATCCATCGGCCAAAGGTGCCATTCATCAGGGTTTGCATTTCGTACAAATGTTAACTGGTTTAATTCCTAAATAATGAGAATTTCTAATCACCTCATGTTAATCAGGCTCCTCTTGTTGTTACCAGGACTATTTTTTTCATGCAATAACCTTGAAATTAACTTTTATTTCTTTCTTAATAACTATATTCATTTTGAAAAAAATGCCCGTGTACCATCAATTACATGAATTCATTCAATTTAACAAACAATTCAGTCCTTGATTTTGAATTGCATTTCTTATTGATATTATTTGTTGAATTCAAAATTAGAGAGTTGCTCCCATCATTTTTGGTTAACAAGCCTCTCTCTTTTGATTCCAAACACACTTTTTTTGATACATTGATCATGAAGTATAACACATGTGGCTAAACAACCTAGTATATTAATTGATTCAAACAAGTATAAAAACAACAATAAAAATCCAAATCTATTTAAATCCATCGGCCAATGGTGCCATTCATCGTGGTTTGCATTTCGTACAAATGTTAACTGGTTTAATTCCTAAATAATGAGAAATTTCTAATCACCTCATGTTAATCAGGCTCCTCTTGTTGTTACCAGGACTATTTTTCATGCAATAACCTTGAAATTAACTTTTATTTCTTTCTTAATAACTATATTCATTTTGAAAAAAATGCCCCGTGTACCATCAATTACATGAATTCATTCAATTTAACAAACAATTCAGTCCTTGATTTTGAATTGCATTTCTTATTATTGATATTATTTGTTGAATTCAAAATTAGAGAGTTGCTGCCCATCATTTTTGGTTAACAAGCCTCTTCTTTTGATTCCAAACACACTTTTTGATACATTGATCATGAAGTATAACACATGTGACTAAACAACCTAGTATATTAATTGATTCAAACAAGTATAAACAACAATAAAAATCCAAATCTATTTAAATCCATCGGCCAATGGTGCCATTCATCGTGGTTTGCATTTCGTACAAATGTTAACTGGTTTAATTCCTAAATAATGAGAATTTCTAATCACCTCATGTTAATCAGGCTCCTCTTTGTTGTTACCAGGACTATTTTTTCATGCAATAACCTTGAAATTAACTTTTATTTCTTTCTTAATAACTACATTCATTTTGAAAAAAATGCCCGTGTACCATCAATTACATGAATTCATTCAATTTAACAAACAATTCAGTCCTTGATTTTGAATTGCATTTCTTATTGATATTATTTGTTGAATTCAAAATTAGAGAGTTGCTCCCATCATTTTTGGTTAACAAGCCTCTTCTTTTGATTCCAAACACACTTTTTGATACATTGATCATGAAATATAACACATGTGGCTAAACAACATAGTAAATTAATTGATTCAAACAAGTATAAACAACAAAACACCAATAAAAAAAAATCTATTTAAATCCATCGGCCAAAGGTGCCATTCATCAGGGTTTGCATTTCGTACAAATGTTAACTGGTTTAATTCCTAAATAATGAGAATTTCTAATCACCTCATGTTAATCAGGCTCCTCTTGTTGTTACCAGGACTATTTTTCATGCAATAACCTTGAAATTAACTTTTGTTTCTTTCTTAATAACTATATTCATTTTGAAAAAAATGCCCGTGGACCATCAATTACATGAATTCATTCAATTTAACAAACAATTCAGTCCTTGATTTTGAATTGCATTTCTTATTGATATTATTTGTTGAATTGAAAATTAGAGAGTTGTTGCTCCCATCATTTTTGGTTAACAAGCCTCTTCTTTTGATTCCAAACACACTTTTTGATACATTGATCATGAAGTATAACACATGTGGCTAAACAACCTAGTATATTAATTGATTCAAACAAGTATAAACAACAATAAAAATCCAAATCTATTTAAATCCATCGGCCAAAGGTGCCATTCATCAGGGTTTGCATTTCGTACAAATGTTAACTGGTTTAATTCCTAAATAATGAGAATTTCTAATCACCTCATGTTAATCAGGCTCCTCTTGTTGTTACCAGGACTATTTTTCATGCAATAACCTTGAAATTAACTTTTATTTCTTTCTTAATAACTATATTCATTTTGAAAAAAATGCCCGTGGACCATCAATTACATGAATTCATTCAATTTAACAAACAATTCAGTCCTTGATTTTGAATTGCATTTCTTATTGATATTATTTGTTGAATTCAAAATTAGAGAGTTGCTCCCATCATTTTTGGTTAACAAGCCTCTTCTTTTGATTCCAAACACACTTTTTGATACATTGATCATGAAGTATAACACATGTGGCTAAACAACCTAGTATATTAATTGATTCAAACAAGTATAAACAACAATAAAAAAAAATCCAAATCTATTTAAATCCATCGGCCAATGGTGCCATTCATCAGGGTTTGCATTTCGTACAAATGTTAACTGGTTTAATTCCTAAATAATGAGAATTTCTAATCACCTCATGTTAATCAGGCTCCTCTTGTTGTTACCAGGACTATTTTTCATGCAATAACCTTGAAATTAACTTTTATTTCTTTCTTAATAACTATATTCATTTTGAAAAAAATGCCCGTGTACCATCAATTACATGAATTCATTCAATTTAACAAACAATTCAGTCCTTGATTTTGAATTGCATTTCTTATTGATATTATTTGTTGAATTCAAAATTAGAGAGTTGCTCCCATCATTTTTGGTTAACAAGCCTCTTCTTTTGATTCCAAACACACTTTTTGATACATTGATCATGAAGTATATAACACATGTGGCTAAACAACCTAGTATATTAATTGATTCAAACAAGTATAAACAACAATAAAAATCCAAATCTATTTAAATCCATCGGCCAAAGGTGCCATTCATCAGGGTTTGCATTTCGTACAAATGTTAACTGGTTTAATTCCTAAATAATGAGAATTTCTAATCACCTCATGTTAATCAGGCTCCTCTTGTTTGTTACCAGGACTATTTTTCATGCAATAACCTTGAAATTAACTTTTATTTCTTTCTTAATAACTATATTCATTTTGAAAAAAATGCCCGTGGACCATCAATTACATGAATTCATTCAATTTAACAAACAATTCAGTCCTTGATTTTGAATTGCATTTCTTATTGATATTATTTGTTGAATTCAAAATTAGAGAGTTGCTCCCATCATTTTTGGTTAACAAGCCTCTTCTTTTGATTCCAAACACACTTTTTGATACATTGATCATGAAGTATAACACATGTGGCTAAACAACCTAGTATATTAATTGATTCAAACAAGTATAAAAAACAACAATAAAAATCCAAATCTATTTAAATCCATCGGCCAAAGGTGCCATTCATCAGGGTTTGCATTTCGTACAAATGTTAACTGGTTTAATTCCTAAATAATGAGAATTTCTAATCACCTCATGTTAATCAGGCTCCTCTTGTTGTTACCAGGACTATTTTTCATGCAATAACCTTGAAATTAACTTTTATTTCTTTCTTAATAACTATATTCATTTTGAAAAAAATGCCCGTGTACCATCAATTACATGAATTCATTCAATTTAACAAACAATTCAGTCCTTGATTTTGAATTGCATTTCTTATTGATATTATTTGTTGAATTCAAAATTAGAGAGTTGCTCCCCATCATTTTTGGTTAACAAGCCTCTTCTTTTGATTCCAAACACACTTTTTGATACAATTGATCATGAAGTATAACACATGTGACCAAACAACCTAGTATATTAATTGATTCAAACAAGTATAAACAACAATAAAAATCCAAATCTATTTAAATCCATCGGCCAATGGTGCCATTCATCATCAGGGTTTGCATTTCGTACAAATGTTAACTCGTTTAATTCCTAAATAATGAGAATTTCTAATCACACCTCATGTTAATCAGGCTCCTCTTGTTGTTACCAGGACTATTTTTCATGCAATAACCTTGAAATTAACTTTTATTTCTTTCTTAATAACTACATTCATTTTGAAAAAAATGCCCGTGGACCATCAATTACATGAATTCATTCAATTTAACAAACAATTCAGTCCTTGATTTTGAATTGCATTTCTTATTGATATTATTTGTTGAATTCAAAATTAGAGAGTTGCTCCCATCATTTTTGGTTAACAAGCCTCTTCTTTTGATTCCAAACACACTATTTGATACATTGATCATGAAATATAACACATGTGGCTAAACAACCTAGTATATTAATTGATTCAAACAAGTATAAACAACAATAAAAATCCAAATCTATTTAAATCCATCGGCCAAAGGTGCCATTCATCAGGGTTTGCATTTCGTACAAATGTTAACTGGTTTAATTCCCTAAATAATGAGAATTTCTAATCACCTCATGTTAATCAGGCTCCTCTTGTTGTTACCAGGACTATTTTTCATGCAATAACCTTGAAATTAACTTTTATTTCTTTCTTAATAACTATATTCATTTTGAAAAAAATGCCCGTGTACCATCAATTACATGAATTCATTCAATTTAACAAACAATTCAGTCCTTGATTTTGAATTGCATTTCTTATTGATATTATTTGTTGAATTCAAAATTAGAGAGTTGCTCCCATCATTTTTGGTTAACAAGCCTCTTCTTTTGATTCCAAACACACTTTTTGATACATTGATCATGAAGTATAACACATGTGACCAAACAACCTAGTATATTAATTGATTCAAACAAGTATAAAAACAACAATATAAAAATCCAAATCTATTTAAATCCATCGGCCAATGGTGCCATTCATCGTGGTTTGCATTTCGTACAAATGTTAACTCGTTTAATTTCCTAAATAATGAGAATTTCTAATCACCTCATGTTAATCAGGCTCCTCTTGTTGTTACCAGGACTATTTTTCATGCAATAACCTTGAAATTAACTTTTATTTCTTTCTTAATAACTACATTCATTTTGAAAAAAATGCCCGTGGACCATCAATTACATGAATTCATTCAATTTAACAAACAATTCAGTCCTTGATTTTGAATTGCATTTCTTATTGATATTATTTGTTGAATTCAAAATTAGAGAGTTGCTCCCATCATTTTTGGTTAACAAGCCTCTTCTTTTGATTCCAAACACACTTTTTGATACATTGATCATGAAGTATAACACATGTGACCAAACAACCTAGTATATTAATTGATTCAAACAAGTATAAACAACAATAAAAATCCAAATCTATTTAAATCCATCGGCCAAAGGTGCCATTCATCAGGGTTTGCATTTCGTACAAATGTTAACTGGTTTAATTCCTAAATAATGAGAATTTCTAATCACCTCATGTTAATCAGGCTCCTCTTGTTGTTACCAGGACTATTTTTTCATGCAATAACCTTGAAATTAACTTTTATTTCTTTCTTAATAACTATATTCATTTTGAAAAAAATGCCCGTGGACCATCAATTACATGAATTCATTCAATTTAACAAACAATTCAGTCCTTGATTTTGAATTGCATTTCTTATTGATATTATTTGTTGAATTCAAAATTAGAGAGTTGCTCCCATCATTTTTGGTTAACAAGCCTCTTCTTTTGATTCCAAACACACTTTTTGATACATTGATCATGAAGTATAACACATGTGGCTAAACAACCTAGTATAATTAATTGATTCAAACAAGTATAAAAACACAATAAAAAAAAAAATCTATTTAAATCCATCGGCCAAAGGTGCCATTCATCAGGGTTTGCATTTCGTACAAATGTTAACTGGTTTAATTCCTAAATAATGAGAATTTCTAATCACCTCATGTTAATCAGGCTCCTCTTGTTGTTACCAGGACTATTTTTCATGCAATAACCTTGAAATTAACTTTTATTTCTTTCTTAATAACTATATTCATTTTGAAAAAAATGCCCGTGGACCATCAATTACATGAATTCATTCAATTTAACAAACAATTCAGTCCTTGATTTTGAATTGCATTTCTTATTGATATTATTTGTTGAATTCAAAATTAGAGAGTTGCTCCCATCATTTTTGGTTAACAAGCCTCTTCTTTTGATTCCAAACACACTTTTTGATACATTGATCATGAAGTATAACACATGTGGCTAAACAACCTAGTATATTAATTGATTCAAACAAGTATAAACAACAATAAAAATCCAAATCTATTTAAATCCATCGGCCAAAGGTGCCATTCATCAGGGTTTGCATTTCGTACAAATGTTAACTGGTTAATTCCTAAATAATGAGAATTTCTAATCACCTCATGTTAATCAGGCTCCTCTTGTTGTTACCAGGACTATTTTTCATGCAATAACCTTGAAATTAACTTTTATTTCTTTCTTAATAACTATATTTCATTTTGAAAAAAAATGCCCGTGTACCATCAATTACATGAATTCATTCAATTTAACAAACAATTCAGTCCTTGATTTTGAATTGCATTTCTTATTGATATTATTTGTTGAATTCAAAATTAGAGAGTTGCTCCCATCATTTTTGGTTAACAAGCCTCTTCTTTTGATTCCAAACACACTTTTTGATACATTGATCATGAAGTATAACACATGTGGCTAAACAACCTAGTATATTAATTGATTCAAACAAGTATAAACAACAATAAAAATCCAAATCTATTTAAATCCATCGGCCAATGGTGCCATTCATCAGGGTTTGCATTTCGTACAAATGTTAACTGGTTTAATTCCTAAATAATGAGAATTTCTAATCACCTCATGTTAATCAGGCTCCTCTTGTTGTTACCAGGACTATTTTTCATGCAATAACCTTGAAATTAACTTTTATTTCTTTCTTAATAACTATATTCATTTTGAAAAAAAATGCCCGTGTGTACCATCAATTACATGAATTCATTCAATTTAACAAACAATTCAGTCCTTGATTTTGAATTGCATTTCTTATTGATATTATTTGTTGAATTCAAAATTAGAGAGTTTGCTCCCATCATTTTTGGTTAACAAGCCTCTTCTTTTGATTCCAAACACACTTTTTGATACAATGATCATGAAGTATAACACATGTGACCAAACAACCTAGTATATTAATTGATTCAAACAAGTATAAACAACAAATAAAAATCCAAATCTATTTAAATCCATCGGCCAATGGTGCCATTCATCGTGGTTTGCATTTCGTACAAATGTTAACTCGTTTAATTCCTAAATAATGAGAATTTCTAATCACCTCATGTTAATCAGGCTCCTCTTGTTGTTACCAGGACTATTTTTCATGCAATAACCTTGAAATTAACTTTTATTTCTTTCTTAATAACTACATTCATTTTGAAAAAAATGCCCGTGGACCATCAATTACATGAATTCATTCAATTTAACAAACAATTCAGTCCTTGATTTTGAATTGCATTTCTTATTGATATTATTTGTTGAATTCAAAATTAGAGAGTTGCTCCCATCATTTTTGGTTAACAAGCCTCTTCTTTTGATTCCAAACACACTAATTGATACATTGATCATGAAATATAACACATGTGGCTAAACAACATAGTAAATTAATTGATTCAAACAAGTATAAACACCAATAAAAAAAAATCTATTTGAATCCATCGGCCAAAGGTGCCATTCATCAGGGTTTGCATTTCGTGCAAATGTTAACTGGTTTAATTCCTAAATAATGAGAATTTCTAAACACCTCATGTTAATCAGGCTCCTCTTGTTGTTACGAGGACTATTTTTCATGCAATAGCCTTGAAATTAACTTTTGTTTCTTTCTTAATAACTATATTCATTTGAAAAAAAATGCCCGTGGACCATCAATTACATGAATTCATTCAATTTAACAAACAATTCAGTCCTTGATTTTGAATTGCATTTCTTATTGATATTATTTGTTGAATTGAAAATTAGAGAGTTGCTCCCATCATTTTTGGTTAACAAGCCTCTTCTTTTGATTCCAAACACACTTTTTGATACATTGATCATGAAGTATAACACATGTGGCTAAACAACCTAGTATATTAATTGATTCAAACAAGTATAAACAACAATAAAAATCCAAATCTATTTAAATCCATCGGCCAAAGGTGCCATTCATCAGGGTTTGCATTTCGTACAAATGTGTTAACTGGTTTAATTCCTAAATAATGAGAATTTCTAATCACCTCATGTTAATCAGGCTCCTCTTGTTGTTACCAGGACTATATTTTTCATGCAATAACCTTGAAATTAACTTTTATTTCTTTCTTAATAACTATATTCATTTTGAAAAAAATGCCCGTGTACCATCAATTACATGAATTCATTCAATTTAACAAACAATTCAGTCCTTGATTTTGAATTGCATTTCTTATTGATATTATTTGTTGAATTCAAAATTAGAGAGTTGCTCCCATCATTTTTGGTTAACAAGCCTCTTCTTTTGATTCCAAACACACTTTTTGATACAATGATCATGAAGTATAACACATGTGACCAAACAACCTAGTATATTAATTGATTCAAACAAGTATAAACAACAATAAAAATCCAAATCTATTTAAATCCATCGGCCAATGGTGCCATTCATCGTGGTTTGCATTTCGTACAAATGTTAACTCGTTTAAATTCCTAAATAATGAGAATTTCTAATCACCTCATGTTAATCAGGCTCCTCTTGTTGTTACCAGGACTATTTTTCATGCAATAACCTTGAAATTAACTTTTATTTTCTTTCTTAATAACTACATTCATTTTGAAAAAAATGCCCCGTGGACCATCAATTACATGAATTCATTCAATTTAACAAACAATTCAGTCCTTGATTTTGAATTGCATTTCTTATTGATATTATTTGTTGAATTCAAAATTAGAGAGTTGCTCCCATCATTTTTGGTTAACAAGCCTCTTCTTTTGATTCCAAACACACTAATTTGATACATTGATCATGAAATATAACACATGTGGCTAAACAACATAGTAAATTAATTGATTCAAACAAGTATAAACACCAATAAAAAAAAAAATCTATTTTTAAATCCATCGGCCAAAGGTGCCATTCATCAGGGTTTGCATTTCGTGCAAATGTTAACTGGTTTAATTCCTAAATAATGAGAATTTCTAAACACCTCATGTTAATCAGGCTCCTCTTGTTGTTACGAGGACTATTTTTCATGCAATAGCCTTGAAATTAACTTTTGTTTCTTTCTTAATAACTATATTCATTTTGAAAAAAATGCCCGTGGACCATCAATTACATGAATTCATTCAATTTAACAAACAATTCAGTCCTTGATTTTGAATTGCATTTCTTATTGATATTATTTGTTGAATTGAAAATTAGAGAGTTGCTCCCATCATTTTTGGTTAACAAGCCTCTTCTTTTGATTCCAAACACACTTTTTGATACATTGATCATGAAGTATAACACATGTGGCTAAACAACCTAGTATATTAATTGATTCAAACAAGTATAAACAACAATAAAAAATCCAAATCTATTTAAATCCATCGGCCAAAGGTGCCATTCATCAGGGTTTGCATTTCGTACAAATGTTAACTGGTTTAATTCCTAAATAATGAGAATTTCTAATCACCTCATGTTAATCAGGCTCCTCTTGTTGTTACCAGGACTATTTTTCATGCAATAACCTTGAAATTAACTTTTATTTCTTTCTTAATAACTATATTCATTTTGAAAAAAAATGCCCGTGTACCATCAATTACATGAATTCATTCAATTTAACAAACAATTCAGTCCTTGATTTTTTGAATTGCATTTCTTATTGATATTATTTGTTGAATTCAAAATTAGAGAGTTGCTCCCATCATTTTTGGTTAACAAGCCTCTTCTTTTGATTCCAAACACACTTTTTGATACAATGATCATGAAGTATAACACATGTGACTAAACAACCTAGTATATTAATTGATTCAAACAAGTATAAACAACAATAAAAATCCAAATCTATTTAAATCCATCGGCCAATGGTGCCATTCATCAGGGTTTGCATTTCGTACAAATGTTAACTGGTTTAATTCCTAAATAATGAGAATTTCTAATCACCTCATGTTAATCAGGCTCCTCTTGTTGTTACCAGGACTATTTTTCATGCAATAACCTTGAAATTAACTTTTATTTCTTTCTTAATAACTATATTCATTTTGAAAAAAAATGCCCGTGTACCATCAATTACATGAATTCATTCAATTTAACAAACAATTCAGTCCTTGATTTTGAATTGCATTTCTTATTGATATTATTTGTTGAATTCAAAATTAGAGAGTTGCTCCCATCATTTTTGGTTAACAAGCCTCTTCTTTTGATTCCAAACACACTTTTTGATACAATGATCATGAAGTATAACACATGTGACCAAACAACCTAGTATATTAATTGATTCAAACAAGTATAAACAACAATAAAAATCCAAATCTATTTAAATCCATCGGCCAATGGTGCCATTCATCGTGGTTTGCATTTCGTACAAATGTTAACTCGTTTAATTCCTAAATAATGAGAATTTCTAATCACCTCATGTTAATCAGGCTCCTCTTTGTTGTTACCAGGACTATTTTTTCATGCAATAACCTTGAAATTAACTTTTATTTCTTTCTTAATAACTACATTCATTTTGAAAAAAAAATGCCCGTGGACCATCAATTACATGAATTCATTCAATTTAACAAACAATTCAGTCCTTGATTTTGAATTGCATTTCTTATTGATATTATTTGTTGAATTCAAAATTAGAGAGTTGCTCCCATCATTTTTGGTTAACAAGCCTCTTCTTTTGATTCCAAACACACTATTTGATACATTGATCATGAAATATAACACATGTGGCTAAACAACATAGTAAATTAATTGATTCAAACAAGTATAAACACCAATAAAAAAAAAATCTATTTAAATCCATCGGCCAAAGGTGCCATTCATCAGGGTTTGCATTTCGTGCAAATGTTAACTGGTTTAATTCCTAAATAATGAGAATTTCTAAACACCTCATGTTAATCAGGCTCCTCTTGTTGTTACGAGGACTATTTTTCATGCAATAGCCTTGAAATTAACTTTTGTTTCTTTCTTAATAACTATATTCATTTTGAAAAAAATGCCCGTGGACCATCAATTACATGAATTCATTCAATTTAACAAACAATTCAGTCCTTGATTTTGAATTGCATTTCTTATTGATATTATTTGTTGAATTGAAAATTAGAGAGTTGCTCCCATCATTTTTGGTTAACAAGCCTCTTCTTTTGATTCCAAACACACACTTTTTGATACATTGATCATGAAGTATAACACATGTGGCTAAACAACCTAGTATATTAATTGATTCAAACAAGTATAAAAACAACAATAAAAATCCAAATCTATTTAAATCCATCGGCCAAAGGTGCCATTCATCAGGGTTTGCATTTCGTACAAATGTTAACTGGTTTAATTCCTAAATAATGAGAATTTCTAATCACCTCATGTTAATCAGGCTCCTCTTGTTGTTACCAGGACTATTTTTCATGCAATAACCTTGAAATTAACTTTTATTTCTTTCTTAATAACTATATTCATTTTGAAAAAAAATGCCCGTGGACCATCAATTACATGAATTCATTCAATTTAACAAACAATTCAGTCCTTGATTTTGAATTGCATTTCTTATTGATATTATTTGTTGAATTCAAAATTAGAGAGTTGCTCCCATCATTTTTGGTTAACAAGCCTCTTCTTTTGATTCCAAACACACTTTTTGATACAATGATCATGAAGTATAACACATGTGACTAAACAACCTAGTATATTAATTGATTCAAACAAGTATAAACAACAATAAAAATCCAAATCTATTTAAATCCATCGGCCAATGGTGCCATTCATCGTGGTTTGCATTTCGTACAAATGTTAACTCGTTTAATTCCTAAATAATGAGAATTTCTAATCACCTCATGTTAATCAGGCTCCTCTTGTTGTTACCAGGACTATTTTTCATGCAATAACCTTGAAATTAACTTTTATTTCTTTCTTAATAACTACATTCATTTTGAAAAAAATGCCCGTGGACCATCAATTACATGAATTCATTCAATTTAACAAACAATTCAGTCCTTGATTTTGAATTGCATTTCTTATTGATATTATTTGTTGAATTCAAAATTAGAGAGTTGCTCCCATCATTTTTGGTTAACAAGCCTCTTCTTTTGATTCCAAACACACTTTTTGATACATTGATCATGAAATATAACACATGTGGCTAAAAACAACATAGTATATTAAATTGATTCAAACAAGTATAAACAACAATAAAAATCCAAATCTATTTAAATCCATCGGCCAAAGGTGCCATTCATCAGGGTTTGCATTTCGTACAAATGTTAACTGGTTTAATTCCTAAATAATGAGAATTTCTAAACACCTCATGTTAATCAGGCTCCTCTTGTTGTTACCAGGACTATTTTTCATGCAATAACCTTGAAATTAACTTTTATTTCTTTCTTAATAACTATATTCATTTTGAAAAAAATGCCCGTGGACCATCAATTACATGAATTCATTCAATTTAACAAACAATTCAGTCCTTGATTTTGAATTGCATTTCTTATTGATATTATTTGTTGAATTGAAAATTAGAGAGTTGCTCCCATCATTTTTGGTTAACAAGCCTCTTCTTTTGATTCCAAACACACTTTTTGATACATTGATCATGAAGTATAACACATGTGGCTAAACAACCTAGTATATTAATTGATTCAAACAAGTATAAACAACAATAAAAATCCAAATCTATTTAAAATCCATCGGCCAAAGGTGCCATTCATCAGGGTTTGCATTTCGTACAAATGTTAACTGGTTTAATTCCTAAATAATGAGAATTTCTAATCACCTCATGTTAATCAGGCTCCTCTTGTTGTTACCAGGACTATTTTTCATGCAATAACCTTGAAATTAACTTTTATTTCTTTCTTAATAACTATATTCATTTTGAAAAAAATGCCCGTGGACCATCAATTACATGAATTCATTCAATTTAACAAACAATTCAGTCCTTGATTTTGAATTGCATTTCTTATTGATATTATTTGTTGAATTCAAAATTAGAGAGTTGCTCCCCCATCATTTTTGGTTAACAAGCCTCTTCTTTTGATTCCAAACACACTTTTTGATACATTGATCATGAAGTATAACACATGTGGCTAAACAACCTAGTATATTAATTGATTCAAACAAGTATAAACAACAATAAAAATCCAAAATCTATTTAAATCCATCGGCCAAAGGTGCCATTCATCAGGGTTTGCATTTCGTACAAATGTTAACTGGTTTAATTCCTAAATAATGAGAATTTCTAAACACCTCATGTTAATCAGGCTCCTCTTGTTGTTACCAGGACTATTTTTCATGCAATAACCTTGAAATTAACTTTTATTTCTTTCTTAATAACTATATTCATTTTGAAAAAAATGCCCGTGGACCATCAATTACATGAATTCATTCAATTTAACAAACAATTCAGTCCTTGATTTTGAATTGCATTTCTTATTGATATTATTTGTTGAATTGAAAATTAGAGAGTTGCTCCCATCATTTTTGGTTAACAAGCCTCTTCTTTTGATTCCAAACACACTTTTTGATACATTGATCATGAAGTATAACACATGTGGCTAAACAACCTAGTATATTAATTGATTCAAACAAGTATAAACAACAATAAAAATCCAAATCTATTTAAAATCCATCGGCCAAAGGTGCCATTCATCAGGGTTTGCATTTCGTACAAATGTTAACTGGTTTAATTCCTAAATAATGAGAATTTTCTAATCACCTCATGTTAATCAGGCTCCTCTTGTTGTTACCAGGACTATTTTTTTCATGCAATAACCTTGAAATTAACTTTTATTTCTTTTCTTAATAAACTATATTCATTTTGAAAAAAATGCCCGTGGACCATCAATTACATGAATTCATTCAATTTAACAAACAATTCAGTCCTTGATTTTGAATTGCATTTCTTATTGATATTATTTGTTGAATTCAAAATTAGAGAGTTGCTCCCATCATTTTTGGTTAACAAGCCTCTTCTTTTGATTCCAAACACACTTTTTGATACATTGATCATGAAGTATAACACATGTGACTAAACAACCTAGTATATTAATTGATTCAAACAAGTATAAAAAACAATAAAAATCCAAATCTATTTAAATCCATCGGCCAAAGGTGCCATTCATCAGGGTTTGCATTTCGTACAAATGTTAACTGGTTTAATTCCTAAATAATGAGAATTTCTAATCACCTCATGTTAATCAGGCTCCTCTTGTTGTTACCAGGACTATTTTTCATGCAATAACCTTGAAATTAACTTTTATTTCTTTCTTAATAACTATATTCATTTTGAAAAAAATGCCCGTGGACCATCAATTACATGAATTCATTCAATTTAACAAACAATTCAGTCCTTGATTTTGAATTGCATTTCTTATTGATATTATTTGTTGAATTGAATCAAAATTAGAGAGTTGCTCCCATCATTTTTGGTTAACAAGCCTCTTCTTTTGATTCCAAACACACTTTTTGATACATTGATCATGAAGTATAACACATGTGGCTAAACAACCTAGTATATTAATTGATTCAAACAAGTATAAACAACAATAAAAATCCAAATCTATTTAAAATCCATCGGCCAAAGGTGCCATTCATCAGGGTTTGCATTTCGTACAAATGTTAACTCGTTTAATTCCTAAATAATGAGAATTTCTAATCACCTCATGTTAATCAGGCTCCTCTTGTTGTTACCAGGACTATTTTTCATGCAATAACCTTGAAATTAACTTTTATTTCTTTCTTAATAACTATATTCATTTTGAAAAAAATGCCCGTGGACCATCAATTACATGAATTCATTCAATTTAACAAACAATTCAGTCCTTGATTTTGAATTGCATTTCTTATTGATATTATTTGTTGAATTCAAAATTAGAGAGTTGCTCCCATCATTTTTGGTTAACAAGCCTCTTCTTTTGATTCCAAACACACTTTTTGATACAATGATCATGAAGTATAACACATGTGACCAAACAACCTAGTATATTAATTGATTCAAACAAGTATAAACAACAATAAAAATCCAAATCTATTTAAATCCATCGGCCAATGGTGCCATTCATCAGGGTTTGCATTTCGTACAAATGTTAACTGGTTTAATTCCTAAATAATGAGAATTTCTAATCACCTCATGTTAATCAGGCTCCTCTTGTTGTTACCAGGACTATTTTTCATGCAATAACCTTGAAATTAACTTTTATTTCTTTCTTAATAACTATATTCATTTTGAAAAAAATGCCCGTGGACCATCAATTACATGAATTCATTCAATTTAACAAACAATTTAGTCCTTGATTTTGAATTGCATTTCTTATTGATATTATTTGTTGAATTCAAAATTAGAGAGTTGCTCCCATCATTTTTGGTTAACAAGCCTCTTCTTTTGATTCCAAACACACTTTTTGATACATTGATCATGAAGTATAACACATGTGACTAAACAACCTAGTATATTAATTGATTCAAACAAGTATAAACAACAATAAAAATCCAAATCTATTTAAATCCATCGGCCAAAGGTGCCATTCATCAGGGTTTGCATTTCGTACAAATGTTAACTCGTTTAATTCCTAAATAATGAGAATTTCTAATCACCTCATGTTAATCAGGCTCCTCTTGTTGTTACGAGGACTATTTTTCATGCAATAGCCTTGAAATTAACTTTTGTTTCTTTCTTAATAACTATATATTCATTTTGAAAAAAAATGCCCGTGGACCATCAATTACATGAATTCATTCAAATTTAACAAACAATTTAGTCCTTGATTTTGAATTGCATTTCTTATTGATATTATTTGTTGAATTGAAAATTAGAGAGTTGCTCCCATCATTTTTTGTTAAACAAGCCTCTTCTTTTGATTCCAAAAAACACTTTTTGATACATTGATCATGAAGTATAACACATGTGGCTAAACAACCTAGTATATTAATTGATTCAAAAAAGTATAAACACAATATAAAAATCCAAATCTATTAAAATCCATCGGCCAAAGGTGCCATTTCATCAGGGTTTGCATTTCGTACAAATGTTAACTCGTTTAATTCCTAAATAATGAGAATTTCTAATCACCTCATGTTAATCAGGCTCCTCTTGTTGTTACCAGGACTATTTTTCATGCAATAACCTTGAAATTAACTTTTATTTCTTTCTTAATAACTATATTCATTTTGAAAAAAAAATGCCCGTGTACCATCAATTACATGAATTCATTCAATTTAAACAAACAATTCAGTCCTTGATTTTGAATTGCATTTCTTATTGATATTATTTGTTGAATTGAAAATTAGAGAGTTGCTCCCATCATTTTTTGTTAACAAGCCTCTTCTTTTGATTCCAAACACACTTTTTGATATACAATGATCATGAAGTATAACACATGTGACTAAACAACCTAGTATATTAATTGATTCAAACAAGTATAAAAAACAATAAAAATCCAAATCTATTTAAATCCATCGGCCAATGGTGCCATTCATCGTGGTTTGCATTTCGTACAAATGTTAACTCGTTTAATTCCTAAATAATGAGAATTTCTAATCACCTCATGTTAATCAGGCTCCTCTTGTTGTTACCAGGACTATTTTTCATGCAATAACCTTGAAATTAACTTTTATTTCTTTCTTAATAACTACATTCATTTTGAAAAAAATGCCCGTGGACCATCAATTACATGAATTCATTCAATTTAACAAACAATTCAGTCCTTGATTTTGAATTGCATTTCTTATTGATATTATTTGTTGAATTCAAAATTAGAGAGTTGCTCCCATCATTTTTGGTTAACAAGCCTCTTCTTTTGATTCCAAACACACTATTTGATACATTGATCATGAAATATAACACATGTGGCTAAACAACTTAGTATACTAATTGATTCAAAAAAGTATAAATACCAATAAAAATCCAAATCTATTAAAATCCATCGGCCAAAGGTGCCTTTCATCAGGGTTTGCATTTCGTACAAATGTTAACTGGTTTAATTCCTAAATAATGAGAATTTCTAATCACTTCATGTTAATCAGGCTCCTCTTGTTGTTATCAGGACTATTTTTCATGCAATAACCTTGAAATTAACTTTTGTTTCTTTCTTAATAACTATATTCATTTTGAAAAAAATGCCCGATGGACCATCAATTACATGAATTCATTCAATTTAACAAACAATTTAGTCCTAGATTTTGAATTGCATTTCTTATTGATATTATTTGTTGAATTCAAAATTAGAGTGTTGCTCTCATCATCATTTTTGGTTAACAAGCCTCTTCTTTTGATTCCAAACACACCCTTTTTGATACATTGATCATGAAGTATAACACATGTGGCTAAACAACCTAGTATATATAATTGATTCAAACAAGTATAAACAACAACAATAAAAATCCAAATCTATTTAAAATCCATCGACCAAAGGTGCCATTCATCAGGGTTTGCATTTCGTACAAATGTTAACTCGTTTAATTCCTAAATAATGAGAATTTCTAATCACGTCTTGTTAGTCAGGCTCCTCTTGTTGTTACCAGGACTATTTTTCATGCAGTAACCTTGAAATTAACTTTTATTTCTTTCTTAATAACTATATTCATTTTGAAAAAAATGCCCGTGGACCATCAATTACATGAATTCATTCAATTTAACAAACAATTCAGTCCTTGATTTTGAATTGCATTTCTTATTGATATTATTTGTTGAATTGAAAATTAGAGAGTTGCTCCCATCATTTTTGGTTAACAAGCCTCTTCTTTTGATTCCAAACACACTTTTTGATACAATGATCATGAAGTATAACACATGTGACCAAATAACCTAGTATATTAATTGATTCAAATAAGTATAAAAAACAATAAAAATCCAAATCTATTTAAATCCATCGGCCAATGGTGCCTTTCATCAGGGTTTGCATTTCGTACAAATGTTAACTGGTTTAATTCCTAAATAATGAGAATTTCTAATCACTTCATGTTAATCAGGCTCCTCTTGTTGTTACCAGGACTATTTTTCATGCAATAACATTGAAATTAACTTTTCTTTCTTTCTTAATAACTATATTCATTTTGAAAAAAATGCCCATGGACCATCAATTACATGAATTCATTCAATTTAACAAAAAATTTAGTCCTAGATTTTGAATTGCATTTCTTATTGATATTATTTGTTGAATTCAAAATTAGAGAGTTGCTCCCATCATTTTTGGTTAACAAGCCTCTTCTTTTGATTCCAAACACACTTTTTGATACAATGATCATGAAGTATAACACATGTGACTAAACAACCTAGTATATTAATTGATTCAAACAAGTATAAACAACAATAAAAATCCAAATCTATTAAAATCCATCGGCCAAAGGTGCCATTCATCAGTGTTTGCATTTCGTACAAATGTTAACTCGTTTAATTCCTAAATAATGAGAATTTCTAATCACGTCTTGTTAGTCAGGCTCCTCTTGTTGTTACGAGGACTATTTTTCATGCAATAGCCTTGAAATTAACTTTTGTTTCTTTCTTAATAACTATATTCATTTTGAAAAAAATGCCCGTGGACCAACAATTACATGAATTCATTGAATTTAACAAACAATTTAGTCCTAGATTTTGAATTGCATTTCTTATTGATATTATTTGTTGAATTGAAAATTAGAGTGTTGCTCCCATCATTTTTGGTAAACAAGCCTCTTCTTTTGATTCCAAAAAAACTATTTGATACATTGATCATGAAATATAACACATGTGGCTAAACAACTTAGTATACTAATTGATTCAAAAAAGTATAAATACCAATAAAAATCCAAATCTATTAAAATCCATCGGCCAAAGGTGCCTTTCATCAGGGTTTGCATTTCGTACAAATGTTAACTCGTTTAATTCCTAAATAATGAGAATTTCTAATCACCTCATGTTAATCACGCTCCTCTTGTTGTTACCAGGACTATTTTTCATGCATTAACCTTGAAATTAACTTTTATTTCTTTCTTAATAACTATATTCATTTTGAAAAAAATGCCCGTGTACCATCAATTACATGAATTCATTCAATTTAACAAACAATTCAGTCCTTGATTTTGAATTGCATTTCCTATTGATATTATTTGTTGAATTGAAAATTAGAGAGTTGCTCCCATCATTTTTTGTTAACAAGCCTCTTCATTTGATTCCAAACACACTTTTTGATACAATGATCATGAAGTATAACACATGTGACTAAACAACCTAGTATATTAATTGATTCAAACAAGTATAAAAAACAATAAAAATCCAAATCTATTTAAATCCATCGGCCAATGGTGCCATTCATCGTGGTTTGCATTTCGTACAAATGTTAACTCGTTTAACTCCTAAATAATGAGAATTTCTAATCACCTCATGTTAATCTGGCTCCTCTTGTTGTTACCAGGACTATTTTTCATGCAATAACCTTGAAATTAACTTTTATTTCTTTCTTAATAACTACATTCATTTTGAAAAAAATGCCCGTGGACCATCAATTACATGAATTCATTCAATTTAACAAACAATTCAGTCCTTGATTTTGAATTGCATTTCTTATTGATATTATTTGTTGAATTCAAAATTAGAGAGTTGCTCCCATCATTTTTGGTTAACAAGCCTCTTCTTTTGATTCCAAACACACTTTTTGATACATTGATCATGAAATATAACACATGTCGCTAAACAACTTAGTATACTAATTGATTCAAAAAAGTATAAATACCAATAAAAATCCAAATCTATTAAAATCCATCGGCCAAAGGTGCCTTTCATCAGGGTTTGCATTTCGTACAAATGTTAACTGGTTTAATTCCTAAATAATGAGAATTTCTAATCACTTCATGTTAATCAGGCTCCTCTTGTTGTTATCAAGACTATTTTTCATGCAATAACATTGAAATTAACTTTTGTTTCTTTCTTAATAACTATATTCATTTTGAAAAAAATGCCCATGGACCATCAATTACATGAATTCATTCAATTTAACAAACAATTTAGTGCTAGATTTTGAATTGCATTTCTTATTGATATTATTTGTTGAATTCAAAATTAGAGTGTTGCTCCCATCATTTTTGGTTAACAAGCCTCTTCTTTTGATTCCAAACACCCTTTTTGATACATTGATCATGAAGTATAACACATGTGGCTAAACAACCTAGTATATTAATTGATTCAAACAAGTATAAACAACAATAAAAATCCAAATCTATTAAAATCCATCGACCAAAGGTGCCATTCATCAGGGTTTGCATTTCGTACAAATGTTAACTCGTTTAATTCCTAAATAATGAGAATTTCTAATCACGTCTTGTTAGTCAGGCTCCTCTTGTTGTTACCAGGACTATTTTTCATGCAGTAACCTTGAAATTAACTTTTATTTCTTTCTTAATAACTATATTCATTTTGAAAAAAATGCCCGTGGACCATCAATTACATGAATTCATTCAATTTAACAAACAATTCAGTCCTTGATTTTGAATTGCATTTCTTATTGATATTATTTGTTGAATTCAAAATTAGAGAGTTGCTCCCATCATTTTTGGTTAACAAGCCTCTTCTTTTGATTCCAAACACACTTTTTGATACAATGATCATGAAGTATAACACATGTGACCAAATAACCTAGTATATTAATTGATTCAAATAAGTATAAAAAACAATAAAAATCCAAATCTATTTAAATCCATCGGCCAATGGTGCCTTTCATCAGGGTTTGCATTTCGTACAAATGTTAACTGGTTTAATTCCTAAATAATGAGAATTTCTAATCACTTCATGTTAATCAGGCTCCTCTTGTTGTTACCAAGACTATTTTTCATGCAATAACATTGAAATTAACTTTTCTTTCTTTCTTAATAACTATATTCATTTTGAAAAAAATGCCCGTGGACCATCAATTACATGAATTCATTCAATTTAACAAACAATTTAGTCCTAGATTTTGAATTGCATTTCTTATTGATATTATTTGTTGAATTCAAAATTAGAGAGTTGCTCCCATCATTTTTGGTTAACAAGCCTCTTCTTTTGATTCCAAACACACTTTTTGATACAATGATCATGAAGTATAACACATGTGACTAAACAACCTAGTATATTAATTGATTCAAACAAGTATAAACAACAATAAAAATCCAAATCTATTAAAATCCATCGGCCAAAGGTGCCATTCATCAGGGTTTGCATTTCGTACAAATGTTAACTCGTTTAATTCCTAAATAATGAGAATTTCTAATCACCTCATGTTAATCAGGCTCCTCTTGTTGTTACCAGGACTATTTTTCATGCAATAACCTTGAAATTAACTTTTATTTCTTTCTTAATAACTATATTCATTTTGAAAAAAATGCCCGTGGACCATCAATTACATGAATTCATTCAATTTAACAAACAATTCAGTCCTTGATTTTGAATTGCATTTCTTATTGATATTATTTGTTGAATTCAAAATTAGAGAGTTGCTCCCATCATTTTTGGTTAACAAGCCTCTTCTTTTGATTCCAAACACACTATTTGATACATTGATCATGAAATATAACACATGTGGCTAAACAACCTAGTATATTAATTGATTCAAACAAGTATAAACAACAATAAAAAAAATCAAATCTATTAAAATCCATCGGCCAAAGGTGCCATTCATCAGGGTTTGCATTTCGTACAAATGTTAACTCGTCGTTTAATTCCTAAATAATGAGAATTTCTAATCACCTCATGTTAATCAGGCTCCTCTTGTTGTTACCAGGACTATTTTTCATGCAATAACCTTGAAATTAACTTTTATTTCTTTCTTAATAACTACATTCATTTTGAAAAAAATGCCCGTGGACCATCAATTACATGAATTCATTCAATTTAACAAACAATTCAGTCCTTGATTTTGAATTGCATTTCTTATTGATATTATTTGTTGAATTCAAAATTAGAGAGTTGCTCCCATCATTTTTGGTTAACAAGCCTCTTCTTTTGATTCCAAACACACTATTTGATACATTGATCATGAAATATAACACATGTGGCTAAACAACATAGTAAATTAATTGATTCAAACATGTATAAACACCAATAAAAAAAAATCTATTTAAATCCATCGGCCAAAGGTGCCATTCATCAGGGTTTGCATTTCGTGCAAATGTTAACTGGTTTAATTCCTAAATAATGAGAATTTCTAAACACCTCATGTTAATCAGGCTCCTCTTGTTGTTACGAGGACTATTTTTCATGCAATAGCCTTGAAATTAACTTTTTTTTTCTTTCTTAATAACTATATTCATTTTGAAAAAAAAATGCCCGTGGACCATCAATTACATGAATTCATTCAATTTAACAAACAATTTAGTCCTAGATTTTGAATTGCATTTCTTATTGATATTATTTGTTGAATTGAAAATTAGAGTGTTGCTCCCATCATTTTTTGGTTAACAAGCCTCTTCTTTTGATTCCAAACACACTTTTTGATACATTGATCATGAAGTATAACACATGTGGCTAAACAACCTAGTATATTAATTGATTCAAACAAGTATAAACAACAATAAAAATCCAAATCTATTAAAATCCATCGGCCAAAGGTGCCATTCATCAGGGTTTGCATTTCGTACAAATGTTAACTCGTTTAATTCCTAAATAATGAGAATTTCTAATCACCTCATGTTAATCTGGCTCCTCTTGTTGTTACCAGGACTATTTTTCATGCAATAACCTTGAAATTAACTTTCATTTCTTTCTTAATAACTACATTCATTTTGAAAAAAATGCCCGTGGACCATCAATTACATGAATTCATTCAATTTAACAAACAATTCAGTCCTTGATTTTGAATTGCATTTCTTATTGATATTATTTGTTGAATTCAAAATTAGAGAGTTGCTCCCATCATTTTTGGTTAACAAGCCTCTTCTTTTGATTCCAAACACACTTTTTGATACATTGATCATGAAGTATAACACATGTGGCTAAACAACCTAGTATATTAATTGATTCAAACAAGTATAAACAACAATAAAAATCCAAATCTATTAAAATCCATCGGCCAAAGGTGCCATTCATCAGGGTTTGCATTTCGTACAAATGTTAACTCGTTTAATTCCTAAATAATGAGAATTTCTAAACACCTCATGTTAAACAGGTTCCTCTTGTTGTTACCAGGACTATTTTTCATGCACTAGCCTTGAAATTAACTTTTGTTTCTTTCTTAATAACTATATTCATTTGAAAAAAAATGCCCGTGCATCATCAATTACATGAATTCATTCAATTTAACAAACAATTCAGTCCTTGATTTTGAATTGCATTTCTTATTGATATTATTTGTTGAATTCAAAATTAGAGAGTTGCTCCCATCATCATTTTTGGTTAACAAGCCTCTTCTTTTGATTCCAAACACACTATTTGATACATTGATCATGAAGTATAACACATGTGGCTAAACAACCTAGTATATTAATTGATTCAAACAAGTATAAACAACAATAAAAATCCAAATCTATTTAAAATCCATCGGCCAAAGGTGCCATTCATCAGGGTTTGCATTTCGTACAAATGTTAACTGGTTTAATTCCTAAATAATGAGAATTTCTAATCACCTCATGTTAATCAGGCTCCTCTTGTTGTTACCAGGACTATTTTTCATGCAATAACCTTGAAATTAACTTTTGTTTCTTTCTTAATAACTATATTCATTTTGAAAAAAATGCCCGTGGACCATCAATTACATGAATTCATTCAATTTAACAAACAATTCAGTCCTTGATTTTGAATTGCATTTCTTATTGATATTATTTGTTGAATTCAAAATTAGAGAGTTGCTCCCATCATTTTTGGTTAACAAGCCTCTTCTTTTGATTCCAAACACACTTTTTGATACAATGATCATGAAGTATAACACATGTGACTAAACAACCTAGTATATTAATTGATTCAAACAAGTATAAACAACAATAAAAATCCAAATCTATTTAAATCCATCGGCCAAAGGTGCCATTCATCGTGGTTTGCATTTCGTACAAATGTTAACTGGTTTTAATTCCTAAATAATGAGAATTTCTAATCACCTCATGTTAATCAGGCTCCTCTTGTTGTTACCAGGACTATTTTTCATGCAATAACCTTGAAATTAACTTTTATTTCTTTCTTAATAACTACATTCATTTTGAAAAAAATGCCCGTGGACCATCAATTACATGAATTCATTCAATTTAACAAACAATTCAGTCCTTGATTTTGAATTGCATTTCTTATTGATATTATTTGTTGAATTCAAAATTAGAGAGTTGCTCCCATCATTTTTTGTTAACAAGCCTCTTCTTTTGATTCCAAACACACTATTTGATACATTGATCATGAAATATAACACATGTGGCTAAACAACTTAGTATACTAATTGATTCAAAAAAGTATAAATACCAATAAAAATCAAAAACTATTTAAATCCATCGGCCAAAGGTGCCATTCATCAGGGTTTGCATTTCGTGCAAATGTTAACTGGTTTAATTCCTAAATAATGAGAATTTCTAAACACCTCATGTTAATCAGGCTCCTCTTGTTGTTACGAGGACTATTTTTCATGCAATAGCCTTGAAATTAACTTTTGTTTCTTTCTTAATAACTATATTCATTTTGAAAAAAATGCCCGTGGACCATCAATTACATGAATTCATTGAATTTAACAAACAATTTAGTCCTAGATTTTGAATTGCATTTCTTATTGATATTATTTGTTGAATTGAAAATTAGAGTGTTGCTCCCATCATTTTTGGTTAACAAGCCTCTTCTTTTGATTCCAAACACACTTTTTGATACATTGATCATGAAGTATGACACATGTGGCTAAACAACCTAGTATATTAATTGATTCAAACAAGTATAAACAACAATATAAAAATCCAAATCTATTAAAATCCATCGGCCAAAGGTGCCATTCATCAGGGTTTGCATTTCGTACAAATGTTAACTGGTTTAATTCCTAAATAATGAGAATTTCTAATCACCTCATGTTAATCAGGCTCCTCTTGTTGTTACCAGGACTATTTTTCATGCAATAACCTTGAAATTAACTTTTATTTCTTTCTTAATAACTATATTCATTTTGAAAAAAAATGCCCGTGGACCATCAATTACATGAATTCATTCAATTTAACAAACAATTCAGTCCTTGATTTTGAATTGCATTTCTTATTGATATTATTTGTTGAATTCAAAATTAGAGAGTTGCTCCCATCATTTTTGGTTAACAAGCCTCTTCTTTTGATTCCAAAAACACACTTTTTGATACAATGATCATGAAGTATAACACATGTGACTAAACAACCTAGTATATTAATTGATTCAAACAAGTATAAACAACAATAAAAAAATCCAAATCTATTTAAATCCATCGGCCAAAGGTGCCATTCATCGTGGTTTGCATTTCGTACAAATGTTAACTCGTTTAATTCCTAAATAATGAGAATTTCTAATCACCTCATGTTAATCAGGCTCCTCTTGTTGTTACCAGGACTATTTTTCATGCAATAACCTTGAAATTAACTTTTATTTCTTTCTTAATAACTACATTCATTTTGAAAAAAATGCCCGTGGACCATCAATTACATGAATTCATTCAATTTAACAAACAATTCAGTCCTTGATTTTGAATTGCATTTCTTATTGATATTATTTGTTGAATTCAAAATTAGAGAGTTGCTCCCATCATTTTTGGTTAACAAGCCTCTTCTTTTGATTCCAAACACACTTTTTGATACATTGATCATGAAATAACACATGTGGCTAAACAACTTAGTATATTAATTGATTCAAAAAAAGTATAAATACCAATAAAAATCAAAAACTATTTAAATCCATCGGCCAAAGGTGCCATTCATCAGGGTTTGCATTTCGTGCAAATGTTAACTGGTTTAATTCCTAAATAATGAGAATTTCTAAACACCTCATGTTAATCAGGCTCCTCTTGTTGTTACGAGGACTATTTTTTCATGCAATAGCCTTGAAATTAACTTTTGTTTCTTTCTTAATAACTATATTCATTTTGAAAAAAAAATGCCCGTGGACCATCAATTACATGAATTCATTGAATTTAACAAACAATTTAGTCCTAGATTTTGAATTGCATTTCTTATTGATATTATTTGTTGAATTGAAAATTAGAGAGTTGCTCCCATCATTTTTGGGTTAACAAGCCTCTTCTTTTGATTCCAAACACACTTTTTGATACATTGATCATGAAGTATAACACATGTGGCTAAACAACCTAGTATATTAATTGATTCAAACAAGTATAAACAACAATAAAAATCCAAATCTATTAAAATCCATCGGCCAAAGGTGCCATTCATCAGGGTTTGCATTTCGTACAAATGTTAACTGGTTTAATTCCTAAATAATGAGAATTTCTAAATCACCTCATGTTAATCAGGCTCCTCTTGTTGTTACCAGGACTATTTTTCATGCAATAACCTTGAAATTAACTTTTATTTCTTTCTTAATAACTATATTCATTTTGAAAAAAATGCCCGTGGACCATCAATTACATGAATTCATTCAATTTAACAAACAATTCAGTCCTTGATTTTGAATTGCATTTCTTATTGATATTATTTGTTGAATTCAAAATTAGAGAGTTGCTCCCATCATTTTTGGTTAACAAGCCTCTTCTTTTGATTCCAAACACACTTTTTGATACAATGATCATGAAGTATAACACATGTGACTAAACAACCTAGTATATTAATTGATTCAAACAAGTATAAACAACAATAAAAATCCAAATCTATTTAAATCCATCGGCCAATGGTGCCATTCATCGTGGTTTGCATTTCGTACAAATGTTAACTCGTTTAATTCCTAAATAATGAGAATTTCTAATCACCTCATGTTAATCAGGCTCCTCTTGTTGTTACCAGGACTATTTTTCATGCAATAACCTTGAAATTAACTTTTATTTCTTTCTTAATAACTACATTCATTTTGAAAAAAATGCCCGTGGACCATCAATTACATGAATTCATTCAATTTAACAAACAATTCAGTCCTTGATTTTGAATTGCATTTCTTATTGATATTATTTGTTGAATTCAAAATTAGAGAGTTGCTCCCATCATTTTTGGTTAACAAGCCTCTTCTTTTGATTCCAAACACACTATTTGATACATTGATCATGAAATATAACACATGTGGCTAAACAACTTAGTATACTAATTGATTCAAAAAAGTATAAATACCAATAAAAATCAAAAACTATTTAAATCCATCGGCCAAAGGTGCCATTCATCAGGGTTTGCATTTCGTGCAAATGTTAACTGGTTTAATTCCTAAATAATGAGAATTTCTAAACACCTCATGTTAATCAGGCTCCTCTTGTTGTTACGAGGACTATTTTTCATGCAATAGCCTTGAAATTAACTTTTGTTTCTTTCTTAATAACTATATTCATTTTGAAAAAAAAAAATGCCCGTGGACCATCAATTACATGAATTCATTGAATTTAACAAACAATTTAGTCCTAGATTTTGAATTGCATTTCTTATTGATATTATTTGTTGAATTGAAAATTAGAGTGTTGCTCCCATCATTTTTGGTTAACAAGCCTCTTCTTTTGATTCCAAACACACTTTTTGATACATTGATCATGAAGTATAACACATGTGGCTAAACAACCTAGTATATTAATTGATTCAAACAAGTATAAACAACAATAAAAAATCCAAATCTATTAAAATCCATCGGCCAAAGGTGCCATTCATCAGGGTTTGCATTTCGTACAAATGTTAACTCGTTTAATTCCTAAATAATGAGAATTTCTAATCACGTCTTGTTAATCAAGCTCCTCTTGTTGTTACCAGGACTATTTTTCATGCAGTAACCTTGAAATTAACTTTTATTTCTTTCTTAATAACTATATTCATTTTGAAAAAAATGCCCGTGGACCATCAATTACATGAATTCATTCAATTTAACAAACAATTCAGTCCTTGATTTTGAATTGCATTTCTTATTGATATTATTTGTTGAATTCAAAATTAGAGAGTTGCTCCCATCATTTTTGGTTAACAAGCCTCTTCATTTGATTCCAAACACACTTTTTGATACAATGATCATGAAGTATAACACATGTGACTAAACAACCTAGTATATTAATTGATTCAAACAAGTATAAACAACAATAAAAATCCAAATCTATTTAAAATCCATCGGCCAATGGTGCCATTCATCAGTGGTTTGCATTTCGTACAAATGTTAACTCGTTTAATTCCTAAATAATGAGAATTTCTAATCACCTCATGTTAATCAGGCTCCTCTTGTTGTTACCAGGACTATTTTTCATGCAATAACCTTGAAATTAACTTTTATTTCTTTCTTAATAACTACATTCATTTTGAAAAAAATGCCCCGTGGACCATCAATTACATGAATTCATTCAATTTAACAAACAATTCAGTCCTTGATTTTGAATTGCATTTCTTATTGATATTATTTGTTGAATTCAAAATTAGAGAGTTGCTCCCATCATTTTTGGTTAACAAGCCTCTTCTTTTGATTCCAAACACACTATTTGATACATTGATCATGAAATATAACACATGTGGCTAAACAACATAGTAAATTAATTGATTCAAACAAGTATAAACACCAATAAAAAAAAAAATCTATTTAAATCCATCGGCCAAAGGTGCCATTCATCAGGGTTTGCATTTCGTACAAATGTTAACTGGTTTAATTCCTAAATAATGAGAATTTCTAATCACCTCATGTTAATCAGGCTCCTCTTGTTGTTACCAGGACTATTTTTCATGCAATAACCTTGAAATTAACTTTTATTTCTTTCTTAATAACTATATTCATTTTGAAAAAAATGCCCGTGTACCATCAATTACATGAATTCATTCAATTTAACAAACAATTCAGTCCTTGATTTTGAATTGCATTTCTTATTGATATTATTTGTTGAATTCAAAATTAGAGAGTTGCTCCCATCATTTTTGGTTAACAAGCCTCTTCTTTTGATTCCAAACACACTTTTTGATACATTGATCATGAAGTATAACACATGTGGCTAAACCACCTAGTATATTAATTGATTCAAACAAGTATAAACAACAATAAAAATCCAAATCTATTTAAATCCATCGGCCAAAGGTGCCATTATTCAGGGTTTGCATTTCGTACAAATGTAAAGCAGTTTAATTCCTACATAATGAGATTTTCTAATCACCTCATGTTAATCAGGCTCCTCTTGTTGTTACCAGGACTATTTTTCATGCAATAACCTTGAAATTAACTTTTATTTCTTTCTTAATAACTATATTCATTTTGAAAAAAATGCCCGTGGACCATCAATTACATGAATTCATTCAATTTAACAAACAAACAATTCAGTCCTTGATTTTGAATTGCATTTCTTATTGATATTATTTGTTGAATTCAAAATTAGAGAGTTGCTCCCATCATTTTTGGTTAACAAGCCTCTTCTTTTGACTCCAAACACACTTTTTGATACATTGATCATGAAGTATAAACACATGTGGCTAAACAACCTAGTATATTAATTGATTCAAACAAGTATAAAACACCAATAAAAATCCAAATCTATTTAAATCCATCGGCCAAAGGTGCCATTCATCAGGGTTTGCATTTCGTACAAATGTTAACTAGTTTAATTCCTAAATAATGAGAATTTCTAATCACCTCATGTTAATCAGGCTCCTCTTGTTGTTACCAGGACTATTTTTCATGCAATAACCTTGAAATTAACTTTTATTTCTTTCTTAATAACTATATTCATTTTGAAAAAAAAAATGCCCGTGGACCATCAATTACATGAATTCATTCAATTTAACATTCAATTTAGTCCTTGATTTTGAATTGCATTTCTTATTGATATTATTTGTTTAATTCAAAATTAGAGAGTTGCTCCCATCATTTTTGGTTAACAAGCCTCTTCTTTTGATTCCAAACACACTTTTTGATACATTGATCATGAAGTATAACACATGTGGCTAAACAACCTAGTATATTAATTGATTCAAACAAGTATAAACACCAATAAAAATCCAAATCTATTTAAAATCCATCGGCCAAAGGTGCCATTCCATTATTCAGGATTTGCATTTCGTGCAAATGTAAAGTAGTTTAATTCCTAAATAATGAGATTTTCTAATCACCTCATGTTAATCAGGCTCCTCTTGTTGTTACCAGGACTATTTTTCATGCAATAACCTTGAAATTAACTTTTATTTCTTTTCTTAATAATAACTATATTCATTTTGAAAAAAAATGCCCCGTGGACCATCAATTACATGAATTCATTCAATTTAAACAAACAATTTAGTCCTTGATTTTGAATTGCATTTCTTATTGATATTATTTGTTGAATTCAAAATTAGAGAGTTGCTCCCATCATTTTTGGTTAACAAGCCTCTTCTTTTGACTCCAAACACACTTTTTGATACATTGATCATGAAGTATAACACATGTGGCTAAACAACCTAGTATATTAATTGATTCAAACAAGTATAAACACCAATAAAAAAATCCAAATCTATTTAAATCCATCGGCCAAAGGTGCCATTCATCAGGGTTTTGCATTTCGTACAAATGTTAACTAGTTTTAATTCCTAAATAATGAGAATTTTCTAATCACCTCATGTTAATCAGGCTCCTATTGTTGTTACCAGGACTATTTTTCATGCAATAACCTTGAAATTAACTTTTATTTCTTTCTTAATAACTATATTCATTTTGAAAAAAATGCCCGTGGACCATCAATTACATGAATTCATTCAATTTAACAAACAATTCAGTCCTTGATTTTGAATTGCATTTCTTATTGATATTATTTGTTGAATTCAAAATTAGAGAGTTGCTCCCATCATTTTTGGTTAACAAGCCTCTTCTTTTGATTCCAAACACACTTTTTGATACATTGATCATGAAGTATAACACATGTGGCTAAACAACCTAGTATATTAATTGATTCAAACAAGTATAAACACCAATAAAAATCCAAATCTATTTAAATCCATCGGCCAAAGGTGCCATTCATTCAGGGTTTGCATTTCGTACAAATGTTAACTAGTTTAATTCCTAAATAATGAGAATTTTCTAATCACCTCATGTTAATCAGGCTCCTCTTGTTGTTACCAGGACTATTTTTCATGCAATAACCTTGAAATTAACTTTTATTTCTTTCTTAATAACTATATTCATTTTGAAAAAAATGCCCGTGGACCATCAATTACATGAATTCATTCAATTTAACAAACAATTCAGTCCTTGATTTTGAATTGCATTTCTTATTGATATTATTTGTTGAATTCAAAATTAGAGAGTTGCTCCCATCATTTTTGGTTAACAAGCCTCTTCTTTTGATTCCAAACACACTTTTTGATACAATGATCATGAAGTATAACACATGTGACTAAACAACCTAGTATATTAATTGATTCAAACAAGTATAAAAAACAATAAAAATCCAAATCTATTTAAATCCATCGGCCAAAGGTGCCATTCATCGTGGTTTGCATTTCGTACAAATGTTAACTGGTTTAATTCCTAAATAATGAGAATTTCTAAACACCTCATGTTAATCAGGCCCCTCTTGTTGTTACCAGGACTATTTTTCATGCAATAACCTTGAAATTAACTTTTATTTCTTTCTTAATAACTATATTCATTTTGAAAAAAATGCCCGTGTACCATCAATTACATGAATTCATTCAATTTAACAAACAATTCAGTCCTTGATTTTGAATTGCATTTCTTATTGATATTATTTGTTGAATTCAAAATTAGAGAGTTGCTCCCATCATTTTTGGTTAACAAGCCTCTTCTTTTGATTCCAAACACACTATTTGATACATTGATCATGAAATATAACACATGTGGCTAAACAACTTAGTATACTAATTGATTCAAAAAAGTATAAATACCAATAAAAATCAAAAACTATTTAAATCCATCGGCCAAAGGTGCCATTCATCAGGGTTTGCATTTCGTGCAAATGTTAACTGGTTTAATTCCTAAATAATGAGAATTTCTAAACACCTCATGTTAATCAGGCTCCTCTTGTTGTTACGAGGACTATTTTTCATGCAATAGCCTTGAAATT
Source organism: Ceriops zippeliana (assembly GCA_037897445.1). Lineage (NCBI taxonomy): Eukaryota > Viridiplantae > Streptophyta > Magnoliopsida > Malpighiales > Rhizophoraceae > Ceriops > Ceriops zippeliana. The sequence continues at coordinate 21,012 of JBAPLH010000178.1, read as the reverse complement.
AACTTTTGTTTCTTTCTTAATAACTATATTCATTTTGAAAAAAATGCCCGTGGACCATCAATTACATGAATTCATTGAATTTAACAAACAATTTAGTCCTAGATTTTGAATTGCATTTCTTATTGATATTATTTGTTGAATTGAAAATTAGAGTGTTGCTCCCATCATTTTTGGTTAACAAGCCTCTTCTTTTGATTCCAAACACACTTTTTGATACATTGATCATGAAGTATAACACATGTGGCTAAACAACCTAGTATATTAATTGATTCAAACAAGTATAAACAACAATAAAAATCCAAATCTATTAAAATCCATCGGCCAAAGGTGCCATTCATCAGGGTTTGCATTTCGTACAAATGTTAACTCGTTTAATTCCTAAATAATGAGAATTTCTAATCACGTCTTGTTAATCAAGCTCCTCTTGTTGTTACCAGGACTATTTTTCATGCAGTAACCTTGAAATTAACTTTTATTTCTTTCTTAATAACTATATTCAGTTTGAAAAAAATGCCCGTGGACCATCAATTACATGAATTCATTCAATTTAACAAACAATTCAGTCCTTGATTTTGAATTGCATTTCTTATTGATATTATTTGTTGAATTCAAAATTAGAGAGTTGCTCCCATCATTTTTGGTTAACAAGCCTCTTCATTTGATTCCAAACACACTTTTTGATACAATGATCATGAAGTATAACACATGTGACTAAACAACCTAGTATATTAATTGATTCAAACAAGTATAAACAACAATAAAAATCCAAATCTATTTAAATCCATCGGCCAATGGTGCCATTCATCGTGGTTTGCATTTCGTACAAATGTTAACTCGTTTAATTCCTAAATAATGAGAATTTCTAATCACCTCATGTTAATCAGGCTCCTCTTGTTGTTACCAGGACTATTTTTCATGCAATAACCTTGAAATTAACTTTTATTTCTTTCTTAATAACTACATTCATTTTGAAAAAAATGCCCGTGGACCATCAATTACATGAATTCATTCAATTTAACAAACAATTCAGTCCTTGATTTTGAATTGCATTTCTTATTGATATTATTTGTTGAATTCAAAATTAGAGAGTTGCTCCCATCATTTTTGGTTAACAAGCCTCTTCTTTTGATTCCAAACACACTATTTGATACATTGATCATGAAATATAACACATGTGGCTAAACAACATAGTAAATTAATTGATTCAAACAAGTATAAACACCAATATAAAAAAAAATCTATTTAAATCCATCGGCCAAAGGTGCCATTCATCAGGGTTTGCATTTCGTACAAATGTTAACTGGTTTAATTCCTAAATAATGAGAATTTCTAATCACCTCATGTTAATCAGGCTCCTCTTGTTGTTACCAGGACTATTTTTCATGCAATAACCTTGAAATTAACTTTTATTTCTTTCTTAATAACTATATTCATTTTGAAAAAAATGCCCGTGGACCATCAATTACATGAATTCATTCAATTTAACAAAACAATTCAGTCCTTGATTTTGAATTGCATTTCTTATTGATATTATTTGTTGAATTCAAAATTAGAGAGTTGCTCCCATCATTTTTGGTTAACAAGCCTCTTCTTTTGATTCCAAACACACTTTTTGATACAATGATCATGAAGTATAACACATGTGGCTAAACAACCTAGTATATTAATTGATTCAAACAAGTATAAACAACAATAAAAATCCAAATCTATTTAAATCCATCGGCCAAAGGTGCCATTCATCAGTGGTTTGCATTTCGTACAAATGTTAACTCGTTTAATTCCTAAATAATGAGAATTTCTAAACACCTCATGTTAATCAGGCTCCTCTTGTTGTTACCAGGGACTATTTTTTCATGCAATAGCCTTGAAATTAACTTTTGTTTCTTTCTTAATAACTATATTCATTTTGAAAAAAATGCCCGTGGACCATCAATTACATGAATTCATTCAATTTAACAAACAATTCAGTCCTTGATTTTGAATTGCATTTCTTATTGATATTATTTGTTGAATTGAAAATTAGAGAGTTGCTCCCATCATTTTTGGTTAACAAGCCTCTTCTTTTGATTCCAAACACACTATTTGATACATTGATCATGAAATATAACACATGGGGCTAAACAACTTAGTATACTAATTGATTCAAAAAAGTATAAATACCAATAAAAATCCAAATCTATTTAAATCCATCGGCCAAAGGTGCCATTCATCAGGGTTTGCATTTCGTACAAATGTTAACTGGTTTAATTCCTAAATAATGAGAATTTCTAATCACTTCATGTTAATCAGGCTCCTCTTGTTGTTACCAGGACTATTTTTCATGCAATAACCTTGAAATTAACTTTTGTTTCTTTCTTAATAACTATATTCATTTTGAAAAAAATGCCCGTGGACCATCAATTACATGAATTCATTCAATTTAACAAACAATTCAGTCCTTGATTTTGAATTGCATTTCTTATTGATATTATTTGTCGAATTCAAAATTAGAGAGTTGCTCCCATCATTTTTGGTTAACAAGCCTCTTCTTTTGATTCCAAACACACTTTTTGATACAATGATCATGAAGTATAACACATGTGACTAAACAACCTAGTATATTAATTGATTCAAACAAGTATAAACAACAATAAAAATCCAAATCTATTTAAATCCATCGGCCAATGGTGCCATTCATCGTGGTTTGCATTTCGTACAAATGTTAACTCGTTTAATTCCTAAATAATGAGAATTTCTAATCACCTCATGTTAATCAGGCTCCTCTTGTTGTTACCAGGACTATTTTTCATGCAATAACCTTGAAATTAACTTTTATTTCTTTCTTAATAACTACATTCATTTTGAAAAAAATGCCCGTGGACCATCAATTACATGAATTCATTCAATTTAACAAACAATTCAGTCCTTGATTTTGAATTGCATTTCTTATTGATATTATTTGTTGAATTCAAAATTAGAGAGTTGCTCCCATCATTTTTGGTTAACAAGCCTCTTCTTTTGATTCCAAACACACTATTTGATACATTGATCATGAAATATAACACATGTGGCTAAACAACTTAGTATACTAATTGATTCAAAAAAGTATAAATACCAATAAAAATCAAAATCTATTTAAATCCATCGGCCAAAGGTGCCATTCATCAGGGTTTGCATTTCGTGCAAATGTTAACTGGTTTAATTCCTAAATAATGAGAATTTCTAAACACCTCATGTTAATCAGGCTCCTCTTGTTGTTACCAGGACTATTTTTCATGCAATAGCCTTGAAATTAACTTTTGTTTCTTTCTTAATAACTATATTCATTTTGAAAAAAATGCCCGTGGACCATCAATTACATGAATTCATTCAATTTAACAAACAATTCAGTCCTTGATTTTGAATTGCATTTCTTATTGATATTATTTGTTGAATTGAAAATTAGAGAGTTGTTCCCATCATTTTTGGTTAACAAGCCTCTTCTTTTGATTCCAAACACACTTTTTGATACATTGATCATGAAGTATAACACATATGGCTAAACAACCTAGTATATTAATTGATTCAAACAAGTATAAACACTAATAAAAATCCAAATCCATTTAAATCCATTGGCAAAAGGTGCCATTCATCAGTGTTTGCATTTCGTACAAATGTTAACTGGTTTAATTCCTAAATAATGAGAATTTCTAATCACCTCATGTTAATCAGGCTCCTCTTGTTGTTACCAGGACTATTTTTCATGCAATAACCTTGAAATTAACTTTTGTTTCTTTCTTAATAACTATATTCATTTTGAAAAAAATGCCCGTGGACCATCAATTACATGAATTCATTCAATTTAACAAACAATTCAGTCCTTGATTTTGAATTGCATTTCTTATTGATATTATTTGTTGAATTCAAAATTAGAGAGTTGCTCCCATCATTTTTGGTTAACAAGCCTCTTCTTTTGATTCCAAACACACTATTTGATACATTGATCATGAAATATAACACATGTGGCTAAACAACTTAGTATACTAATTGATTCAAAAAAGTATAAATACCAATAAAAATCAAAATCTATTTAAAAAAATCCATCGGCCAAAGGTGCCATTCATCAGGGTTTGCATTTCGTACAAAATGTTAACTGGTTTAATTCCTAAATAATCAGAATTTCTAATCACCTCGTGCTAATCAGGCTCCTCTTGTTGTTACCAGGACTATTTTTCATGCAATAACCTTGAAATTAACATTTATTTCTTTCTTAAGAACTATATTCATTTTGAAAAAAAAAATGCCCGTGGACCATCAATTACATGAATTCATTCAATTTAACAAACAATTCAGTCCTTGATTTTGAATTGCATTTTTTATTGATATTATTTGTTGAATTCAAAATTAGAGAGTTGCCCCCATTATTTTTGGTTAACAAGCCTCTTCTTTTGATTCCAAACACACTTTTTGATACATTGATCATGAAGTATAACACATGTGGCTAAACAACCTAGTATATTAATTGATTCAAACAAGTGTAAACACTAATAAAAATCCACATCCATTTAAATCCATTAGCAAAAGGTGTCATTCATCAGGGTTTGCATTTCGTACAAATGTTAACTGGTTTATTTCCTAAATAATGAGAATTTCTAATCACCTCATGTTAATTTAGGCTCCTCTTGTTGTTACCAGGACTATTTTTCATGCAATAACCTTGAACTTAACATGCGTTTCTTTCTTAATAACTATATTTCATTTTGAAAAAAAATGCCCGTGGACCATCAATTACATGAATTCATTCAATTTAACAAACAATTCAGTCCTTGATTTTGAATTGCATTTCTTATTGATATTATTTGTTGAATTCAAAATTAAAGAGTTGCTCCCATCAATTTTTGGTTAACAAGCCTCTTCTTTTGATTCCAAACACACTTTTTGATACATTGATCATGAAGTATAACACATGTGGCTAAACAACCTAGTATATTAATTGATTCAAAAACAAGTATAAACACCAATAAAAATCCAAATCTATTTAAATCCATCGGCCAAAGGTGCCATTATTCTGGGTTTGCATTTCGTACAAATGTTAACTGGTTTAATTCCTAAATAATGAGAATTTCTAATCAACTCATGTTAATCAGGCACGTCTTGTTGTTACCAGGACTATTTTTAATGCAATAACTTTGAAATTAACTTTTGTTTCTTTCATAATAACTATATTCATTTTGAAAAAAATGCCCGTGGACCATCAATTACATGAATTCATTCAATTTAACAAACAATTCAGTCCTTGATTTTGAATTGCATTTCTTATTGATATTATTTGTTGAATTCAAAATTAGAGAGTTGTCCCTATTATTTTTGGTTAACAAGCCTCTTCTTTTGATTCCAAACACACTTTTTGATACATTGATCATGAAGTATAACACATGTGGCTAAACAACCTAGTATATTAATTGATTCAAACAAGTATAAACACTAATAAAAATCCAAATCCATTTAAATCCATTGGCAAAAGGTGCCATTCAACAGTGTTTGAATTTCGTACAAATGTTAACTGGTTTAATTCCTAAATAATCAGAATTTCTAATCACCTCATGCTAATCAGGCTCCTCTTGTTGTTACCAGGACTATTTTTCATGCAATAACCTTGAAATTAACATTTATTTCTTTCTTAAGAACTATATTCATTTTGAAAAAAATGCCCGTGGACCATCAATTACATGAATTCATTCAATTTAACAAACAATTCAGTCCTTGATTTTGAATTGCATTTTTATTGATATTATTTGTTGAATTCAAAATTAGAGAGTTGCCCCTATTATTTTTGGTTAACAAGCCTCTTCTTTTGATTCCAAACACACTTTTTGATACATTGATCATGAAGTATAACACATGTGGCTAAACAACCTAGTATATTAATTGATTCAAACAAGTGTAAACACTAATAAAAATCCACATCCATTTAAATCCATTAGCAAAAGGTGTCATTCATCAGGGTTTGCAGTTCGTACAAATGTTAACTGGTCAATTTCCTAAATAATGAGAATTTCTAATCACCTCATGTTAATTAGGCTCCTCTTGTTGTTACCAGGACTATTTTTCATGCAATAACCTTGAACTTAACATGCGTTTCTTTCTTAATAACTATATTCATTTTGAAAAAAATGCCCGTGGACCATCAATTACATGAATTCATTCAATTTAACAAACAATTCAGTCCTTGATTTTGAATTGCTTTTCTTATTGATATTATTTGTTGAATTCAAAATTGGAGAGTTGCTCCCATCATTTTTGGTTAACAAGCCTCTTCTTCTGATTCCAAACACACTTTTTGATCCATTGATCATGAAAGATAACACATGTGGCTAAACAACCAAGTATATTAATTGATTGAAAGAAGTATAAACACGAATAAAAATCCAAATCGATTTAAATCCATTGGCAAAAGATGTCATTCATCTGGGTTTGCATTTCGTACAAATGTTTACTGGTTTATTTCCTAAATAATGAGAATTTCTAATCACCTCATGTTAATTAGGCTCCTCTTCTTGTTACCAGGACTATTTTTCATGCAATAACCTTGAAATTAACTTTTGTTTCTTTCTTAATAACTATATTCATTTTGAAAAAAATGCCCGTGGACCATCAATTACATGAATTCATTCAATTTAACAAACAATTCAGTCCTTGATTTTGAATTGCATTTCTTATTGATATTATTTGTTGAATTGAAAATTAGAGAGTTGTTCCCATCATTTTTGGTTAACAAGCCTCTTCTTTTGATTCCAAACACACTTTTTGATACATTGATCATGAAGTATAACACATATGGCTAAACAACCTAGTATATTAATTGATTCAAACAAGTATAAACACTAATAAAAATCCAAATCCATTTAAATCCATTGGCAAAAGGTGCCATTCAACAGTGTTTGAATTTCGTACAAATGTTAACTGGTTTAATTCCTAAATAATCAGAATTTCTAATCACCTCATGCTAATCAGGCTCCTCTTGTTGTTACCAGGACTATTTTTCATGCAATAACCTTGAAATTAACATTTATTTCTTTCTTAAGAACTATATTCATTTTGAAAAAAATGCCCGTGGACCATCAATTACATGAATTCATTCAATTTAACAAACAATTCAGTCCTTGATTTTGAATTGCATTTTTATTGATATTATTTGTTGAATTCAAAATTAGAGAGTTGCCCCTATTATTTTTGGTTAACAAGCCTCTTCTTTTGATTCCAAACACACTTTTTGATACATTGATCATGAAGTATAACACATGTGGCTAAACAACCTAGTATATTAATTGATTCAAACAAGTGTAAACACTAATAAAAATCCACATCCATTTAAATCCATTAGCAAAAGGTGTCATTCATCAGGGTTTGCAGTTCGTACAAATGTTAACTGGTCTATTTCCTAAATAATGAGAATTTCTAATCACCTCATGTTAATTAGGCTCCTCTTGTTGTTACCAGGACTATTTTTCATGCAATAACCTTGAAATTAACATGTGTTTCTTTCTTAATAACTATATTCATTTTGAAAAAAAATGCCCGTGGACCATCAATTACATGAATTCATTCAATTTAACAAACAATTCAGTCCTTGATTTTGAATTGCTTTTCTTATTGATATTATTTGTTGAATTCAAAATTGGAGAGTTGCTCCCATCATTTTTGGTTAACAAGCCTCTTCTTCTGATTCCAAACACACTTTTTGATCCATTGATCATGAAAGATAACACATGTGGCTAAACAACCTAGTATATTAATTGATTGAAAGAAGTATAAACACGAATAAAAATCCAAATCGATTTAAATCCATTGGCAAAAGGTGCCATTCATCTGGGTTTGCATTTCGTACAAATGTTTACTGGTTTATTTCCTAAATAATGAGAATTTCTAATCACCTCATGTTAATTAGGCTCCTCTTCTTGTTACCAGGACTATTTTTCATGCAATAACCTTGAAATTAACTTTTGTTTCTTTCTTAATAACTATATTCATTTTGAAAAAAATGCCCGTGGACCATCAATTACATGAATTCATTCAATTTAACAAACAATTCAGTCCTTGATTTTGAATTGCATTTCTTATTGATATTATTTGTTGAATTCAAAATTAGAGAGTTGCTCCCATCATTTTTGTTTAACAAGCCTCTTCTTTTGATTCCAAACACACACTTTTTGATACATTGATCATGAAGTATAACACATATGGCTAAACAACCTAGTATATTAATTGATTCAAACAAGTATAAACACTAATAAAAATCCATCCAAATCCATTTAAATCCATTGGCAAAAGGTGCCATTCATCAGTGTTTGAATTTCGTACAAATGTTAACTGGTTTAATTCCTAAATAATCAGAATTTCTAATCACCTCATGTTAATCAGGCTCCTCTTGTTGTTACCAGGACTATTTTTCATGCAATAACCTTGAAATTAACATTTATTTTCTTTCTTAAGAACTATATTCATTTTGAAAAAAATGCCCGTGGACCATCAATTACATGAATTCATTCAATTTAACAAACAATTCAGTCCTTGATTTTGAATTGCATTTTTTTATTGATATTATTTGTTGAATTCAAAATTAGAGAGTTGCCCCTATTATTTTTGGTTAACAAGCCCTCTTCTTTTGATTCCAAACACACTTTTTGATACATTGATCATGAAGTATAACACATGTGGCTAAACAACCTAGTATATTAATTGATTCAAACAAGTGTAAACACTAATAAAAATCCACATCCATTTAAATCCATTAGCAAAAGGTGTCATTCATCAGGGTTTGCAGTTCGTACAAATGTTAACTGGTCTATTTCCTAAATAATGAGAATTTCTAAATCACCTCATGTTAATTAGGCTCCTCTTGTTGTTACCAGGACTATTTTTCATGCAATAACCTTGAACTTAACATGCGTTTCTTTCTTAATAACTATATTCATTTTGAAAAAAAATGCCCGTGGACCATCAATTACATGAATTCATTCAATTTAACATACAATTCAGTCCTTGATTTTGAATTGCATTTCTTATTGATATTATTTGTTGAATTCAAAATTAAAGAGTTGCTCCCATCAATTTTGGTTAACAAGCCTCTTCTTTTGATTCCAAACAAACTTTTTGATACATTGATCATGAAGTATAACACATGTGGCTAAACAACCTAGTATATTAATTGATTCAAAAACAAGTATAAACACCAATAAAAATCCAAATCTATTTAAATCCATCGGCCAAAGGTGCCATTATTCTGGGTTTGCATTTCGTACAAATGTTAACTGGTTTAATTCCTAAATAATGAGAATTTCTAATCAACTCATGTTAATCAGGCACGTCTTGTTGTTACCAGGACTATTTTTCATGCAATAACTTTGAAATTAACTTTTGTTTCTTTCATAATAACTATATTCATTTTGAAAAAAATGCCCGTCGACCATCAATTACATGAATTCATCCAATTAAAAACAAACAATTCAGTCTTTGATTTTGAATTGCTTTTCTTATTGATATTATTTGTTGAATTCAAAATTGGAGAGTTGCTCCCATCATTTTTGGTTAACAAGCCTCTTCTTTTGATTCCAAACACACTTTTTGATCCATTGATCATGAAATATAACACATGTGGCTAAACAACCTAGTATATTAATTGATTCAAACAAGTATAAACACTAATAAAAATCCACATCCATTTAAATCCATTGGCAAAAGGTGTCATTCATCAGGGTTTGCAGTTCGTACAAATGTTAACTGGTTTAATTCCTAAATAATGAGAATTTCTAATCACCTCATGTTAATTAGGCTCCTCTTGTTGTTACCAGGACTATTTTTCATGCAATAACCTTGAAATTAACATGTGTTTCTTTCTCAATAACTATATTCATTTTGAAAAAAATGCCCGTGGACCATCAATTACATGAATTCATTCAATTTAACAAACAATTCAGTCCTTGATTTTGAATTGCTTTTCTTATTGATATTATTTGTTGAATTCAAAATTGGAGAGTTGCTCCCATCATTTTTGGTTAACAAGCCTCTTCTTCTGATTCCAAACACACTTTTTGATCCATTGATCATGAAAGATAACACATGTGGCTAAACAACCTAGTATATTAATTGATTCAAACAAGTATAAACACGAATAAAAATCCAAATCGATTTAAATCCATTGGCAAAAGGTGCCATTCATCTGGGTTTGCATTTCGTACAAATGTTTACTGGTTTATTTCCTAAATAATGAGAATTTCTAATCACCTCATGTTAATTAGGCTCCTCTTCTTGTTACCAGGACTATTTTTCATGCAATAACCTTGAAATTAACTTTTGTTTCTTTCTTAATAACTATATTCATTTTGAAAAAAATGCCCGTGGACCATCAATTACATGAATTCATTCAATTTAACAAACAATTCAGTCCTTGATTTTGAATTGCATTTCTTATTGATATTATTTGTTGAATTCAAAATTAGAGAGTTGCTCCCATCATTTTTGGTTAACAAGCCTCTTCTTTTGATTCCAAACACACTTTTTGATACATTGATCATGAAGTATAACACATGTGGCTAAACAACCTAGTATATTAATTGATTCAAACAAGTATAAACACTAATAAAAATCCAAATCCATTTAAATCCATTGGCAAAAGGTGCCATTCAACAGTGTTTGAATTTCGTACAAATGTTAACTGGTTTAATTCCTAAATAATCAGAATTTCTAATCACCTCATGCTAATCAGGCTCCTCTTGTTGTTACCAGGACTATTTTTCATGCAATAACCTTGAAATTAACATTTATTTCTTTCTTAAGAACTATATTCATTTTGAAAAAAATGCCCGTGGACCATCAATTACATGAATTCATTCAATTTAACAAACAATTCAGTCCTTGATTTTGAATTGCATTTTTATTGATATTATTTGTTGAATTCAAAATTAGAGAGTTGCCCCTATTATTTTTGGTTAACAAGCCTCTTCTTTTGATTCCAAACACACTTTTTGATACATTGATCATGAAGTATAACACATGTGGCTAAACAACCTAGTATATTAATTGATTCAAACAAGTGTAAACACTAATAAAAATCCACATCCATTTAAATCCATTAGCAAAAGGTGTCATTCATCAGGGTTTGCAGTTCGTACAAATGTTAACTGGTCTATTTCCTAAATAATGAGAATTTCTAATCACCTCATGTTAATTAGGCTCCTCTTGTTGTTACCAGGACTATTTTTCATGCAATAACCTTGAACTTAACATGCGTTTCTTTCTTAATAACTATATTCATTTTGAAAAAAATGCCCGTGGACCATCAATTACATGAATTCATTCAATTTAACATACAATTCAGTCCTTGATTTTGAATTGCATTTCTTATTGATATTATTTGTTGAATTCAAAATTAAAGAGTTGCTCCCATCAATTTTGGTTAACAAGCCTCTTCTTTTGATTCCAAACAAACTTTTTGATACATTGATCATGAAGTATAACACATGTGGCTAAACAACCTAGTATATTAATTGATTCAAACAAGTATAAACACCAATAAAAATCCAAATCTATTTAAATCCATCGGCCAAAGGTGCCATTATTCTGGGTTTGCATTTCGTACAAATGTTAACTGGTTTAATTCCTAAATAATGAGAATTTCTAATCAACTCATGTTAATCAGGCACGTCTTGTTGTTACCAGGACTATTTTTCATGCAATAACTTTGAAATTAACTTTTGTTTCTTTCATAATAACTATATTCATTTTGAAAAAAATGCCCGTCGACCATCAATTACATGAATTCATCCAATTAAACAAACAATTCAGTCTTTGATTTTGAATTGCTTTTCTTATTGATATTATTTGTTGAATTCAAAATTGGAGAGTTGCTCCCATCATTTTTGGTTAACAAGCCTCTTCTTTTGATTCCAAACACACTTTTTGATCCATTGATCATGAAATATAACACATGTGGCTAAACAACCTAGTATATTAATTGATTCAAACAAGTATAAACACTAATAAAAATCCACATCCATTTAAATCCATTGGCAAAAGGTGTCATTCATCAGGGTTTGCAGTTCGTACAAATGTTAACTGGTTTAATTCCTAAATAATGAGAATTTCTAATCACCTCATGTTAATTAGGCTCCTCTTGTTGTTACCAGGACTATTTTTCATGCAATAACCTTGAAATTAACATGTGTTTCTTTTTCTCAATAACTATATTCATTTTGAAAAAAATGCCCGTGGACCATCAATTACATGAATTCATTCAATTTAACAAACAATTCAGTCCTTGATTTTGAATTGCTTTTCTTATTGATATTATTTGTTGAATTCAAAATTGGAGAGTTGCTCCCATCATTTTTGGTTAACAAGCCTCTTCTTCTGATTCCAAACACACTTTTTGATCCATTGATCATGAAAGATAACACATGTGGCTAAACAACCTAGTATATTAATTGATTGAAAGAAGTATAAACACGAATAAAAATCCAAATCGATTTAAATCCATTGGCAAAAGGTGCCATTCATCTGGGTTTGCATTTCGTACAAATGTTTACTGGTTTATTTCCTAAATAATGAGAATTTCTAATCACCTCATGTTAATTAGGCTCCTCTTCTTGTTACCAGGACTATTTTTCATGCAATAACCTTGAAATTAACATGTGTTTCTTTCTTAATAACTATATTCATTTTAAAAAAAATGCCTGTGGATCCTCAATTACATGAATTCATTCAATTTAACAAACAATTCAGTCCTTAATTTTGAATTGCATTTCTTATTGATATTATTTGTTGAATTCAAAATTAGAGAGTTGCTCCTATCATTTTTGGTTAACAAGCCTCTTCTTTTGATTCCAAACACACTTTTTGATATATTGATCATGAAATATAACACATGTGGCTAAACAACCTAGTATATTAATTGATTCAAACAAGTATAAACACTAATAAAAATCCAAATCCAAATCCATTTAAATCCATTGGCAAAAGGTGCTATTCATCAGTGTTTGCATTTCGTACAAATGTTAACTGGTTTAATTCCTAAATAATGAGAATTTCTAATCACCTCATGTTAATCAGGCTCCTTTTGTTGTTACCAGGACTATTTTTCATGCAATAACCTTGAAATTAACATTTATTTCTTTCTTAAGAACTATATTCATTTTGAAAAAAATGCCCGTGGACCATCAATTACATGAATTCATTCAATTTGACAAACAATTTAGTCCTTGATTTTGAATTGCATTTCTTATTGATATTATTTGTTGAATTCAAAATTAGAGAGTTGCCCCTATCATTTTTGGTTAACAAGCCTCTTCTTTTGATTCCAAACACACTTTTTGATACATTGATCATGAAGTATAACACATGTGGCTAAACAACCTAGTATATTAATTGATTCAAACAAGTATAAACACTAATAAAAATCCAAATCCATTTAAATCCATTGGCAAAAGGTGTCATTCATCTGGGTTTGCATTTTGTACAAATATTTACTGGTTTAATTACTAAATAATGAGAATTTCTAATCACCTCATGTTAATTAGGCTCCTCTTGTTGTTACCAGGACTATTTTTCATGCAATAACCTTGAAATTAACATCTGTTTCTTTCTTAATAACTATATTCATTTTGAAAAAAAAATGCCCGTGGACCATCAATTACATGAATTCATTCAATTTAACATACAATTCAGTCCTTGATTTTGAATTGCATTTCTTATTGATATTATTTGTTGAATTCAAAATTAAAGAGTTGCTCCCATCAATTTTGGTTAACAAGCCTCTTCTTTTGATTCCAAACACACTTTTTGATACATTGATCATGAAGTATAACACATGTGGCTAAACAACCTAGTATATTAATTGATTCAAACAAGTATAAACACCAATAAAAATCCAAATCTATTTAAATCCATCGGCCAAAGGTGCCATTATTCAGGGTTTGCATTTCGTACAAATGTTAACTAGTTTAATTCCTAAATAATGAGAATTTCTAATCAACTCATGTTAATCAGGCTCGTCTTGTTGTTACCAGGACTATTTTTCATGCAATAACTTTGAAATTAACTTTCGTTTCTTTCATAATAACTATATTCATTTTGAAAAAAATGCCCGTCGACCATCAATTACATGAATTCATCCAATTAAACAAACAATTCAGTCTTTGATTTTGAATTGCTTTTCTTATTGATATTATTTGTTGAATTCAAAATTGGAGAGTTGCTCCCATCATTTTTGGTTAACAAGCCTCTTGTTTTGATTCCAAACACAATTTTTGATACATTGATCATGAAATATAACACATGTGGCTAAACAACCTAGTATATTAATTGATTCAAACAAGTATAAACACTAATAAAAATCCACATCCATTAAATCCATTGGCAAAAGGTGTCATTCATCAGGGTTTGCAGTTCGTACAAATGTTAACTGGTTTAATTCCTAAATAATGAGAATTTCTAATCACCTCATGTGAATTAGGCTCCTCTTGTTGTTACCAGGACTATTTTTCATGCAATAACCTTGAAATTAACATCTGTTTCTTTCTTAATAACTATATTCATTTTGAAAAAAAATGCCCGTGGACCATCAATTACATGAATTCATTCAATTTAACAAACAATTCAGTCCTTGATTTTGAATTGCTTTTCTTATTGATATTATTTGTTGAATTCAAAATTGGAGAGTTGCTCCCATCATTTTTGGTTAACAAGCCTCTTCTTCTGATTCCAAACACACTTTTTGATCCATTGATCATGAAAGATAACACATGTGACTAAACAACCTAGTATATTAATTGATTGAAAGAAGTATAAACACGAAATAAAAATCCAAATCGATTTAAATCCATTGGCAAAAGGTGCCATTTTATCTGGGTTTGCATTTCGTACAAATGTTTACTGGTTTATTTCCTAAATAATGAGAATTTCTAATCACCTCATGTTAATTAGGCTCCTCTTGTTGTTACCAGGACTATTTTTCATGCAATAACTTTGAAATTAACATGTGTTTCTTTTCTTAATAACTATATTCATTTTGAAAAAAATGCCCGTGGATCCTCAATTACATGAATTCATTCAATTTAACAAACAATTCAGTCCTTTGATTTTGAATTGCATTTCTTATTGATATTATTTGTTGAATTCAAAATTAGAGAGTTGCTCCTATCATTTTTGGTTAACAAGCCTCTTCTTTTGATTCCAAACACACACTTTTTGATATATTGATCATGAAATATAACACATGTGGCTAAACAACCTAGTATATTAATTGATTCAAACAAGTATAAACACTAATAAAAATCCAAATCCATTTAAATCCATTGGCAAAAGGTGTCATTCATCAGGGTTTGCATTTCGTACAAATGTTAACTGGTTTAATTCCTAAATAATGAGAATTTCTAATCACCTCATGTTAATTAGGCTCCTCTTGTTGTTACCAGGACTATTTTTCATGCAATAACCTTGAAATTAACATCTGTTTCTTTCTTAATAACTATATTCATTTTGAAAAAAAATGCCCGTGGACCATCAATTACATGAATTCATTCAATTTAACATACAATTCAGTCCTTGATTTTGAATTGCATTTCTTATTGATATTATTTGTTGAATTCAAAATTGGAGAGTTGCTCCCATCATTTTTGGTTAACAAGCCTCTTCTTTTGATTCCAAACACACTTTTTGATCCATTGATCATGAAATATAACACATGTGGCTAAACAACCTAGTATATTAATTGATTCAAACAAGTATAAATACTAATAAAAATCCAAATCCATTTAAATCCATTGGCAAAAGGTGCCATTCATCAGGGTTTGCATTTCGTACAAATGTTAACTGAATGTTAACTGGTTTAATTCCTAAATAATGAGAATTTCTAATCTCCTCATGTTAATTAGGCTCCTCTTGTTGTTACCAGGACTATTTTTCATGCAATAACCTTGAAATTAACATGTGTTTCTTTCTTAATAACTATATTCATTTTGAAAAAAATGCCCGTGGACCATCAATTACATGAATTCATTCAATTTAACATACAATTCAGTCCTTGATTTTGAATTGCATTTCTTATTGATATTATTTGTTGAATTCAAAATTGGAGAGTTGATCCCATCATTTTTGCTTAACAAGCCTCTTCTTTTGATTCCAAACACACTTTTTGATACATTGATCATGAAGTATAACACATGTGGCTAAACAACCTAGTATATTAATTGATTCAAACAAGTATAAACACTAATAAAAATCCAAATCCATTTAAATCCATTGGCAAAAGGTGCCATTCATCAGTGTTTGCATTTCGTACAAATGTTAACTGGTTTAATTCCTAAATAATGAGAATTTCTAATCACCTCATGTTAATCAGGCTCCTCTTGTTGTTACCATGACTATTTTTCATGCAATAACCTTGAAATTAACATTTATTTCTTTCTTAAGAACTATATTCATTTTGAAAAAAATTCCCGTCGACCATCAATTACATGAATTCATTCAATTTAACAAACAATTCAGTCCTTGATTTTGAATTGCATTTCTTATTGATATTATTTGTTGAATTCAAAATTAGAGAGTTGCCCCTATCATTTTTGGTTAACAAGCCTCTTCTTTTGATTCCAAACACACTTTTTGATACATTGATCATGAAGTATAACACATGTGGCTAAACAACCTAGTATATTAATTGATTCAAACAAGTATAAACACTAATAAAAATCCAAATCCATTTAAATCCATTGGCAAAAGGTGTCATTCATCTGGGTTTGCATTTTGTACAAATATTTACTGGTTTAATTACTAAATAATGAGAATTTCTAATCACCTCATGTTAATTAGGCTCCTCTTGTTGTTACCAGGACTATTTTTCATGCAATAAACCTTGAAATTAACATTTGTTTCTCTTTCTTAATAACTATATTCATTTTGAAAAAAAATGCCCGTGGACCATCAATTACATGAATTCATTCAATTTAACATACAAATTCTGTCCTTGATTTTGAATTGCATTTCTTATTGATATTATTTTGTTGAATTCAAAATTAAAGAGTTGCTCCCATCAATTTTGGTTAACAAGCCTCTTCTTTTGATTCCAAACACACTTTTTGATACATTGATCATGAAAGTATAACACATGTGGCTAAACAACCTAGTATATTAATTGATTCAAACAAGTATAAACACCAATAAAAAATCCAAATCTATTTAAATCCATCGGCCAAAGGTGCCATTTATCTGGGTTTGCATTTCGTACAAATGTTTAACTGGTTTAATTCCTAAATAATGAGAATTTCTAATCACCTCATGTTAATCAGGCTCCTCTTGTTGTTACCATGACTATTTTTCATGCAATAACCTTGAAATTAACATTTATTTCTTTCTTAAGAACTATATTCATTTTGAAAAAAATGCCCGTGGACCATCAATTACATGAATTCATTCAATTTAACAAACAATTCAGTCCTTGATTTTGAATTGCATTTCTTATTGATATTATTTGTTGAATTCAAAATTAGAGAGTTGCTCCTATCATTTTTGGTTAACAAGCCTCTTCTTTTGATTCCAAACACACTTTTTGATATATTGATCATGAAATATAACACATGTGGCTAAACAACCTAGTATATTAATTGATTCAAACAAGTATAAACACTAATAAAAATCCAAATCCATTTAAATCCATTGGCAAAAGGTGCTATTCATCAGTGTTTGCATTTCGTACAAATGTTAACTGGTTTAATTCCTAAATAATGAGAATTTCTAATCACCTCATGTTAATCAGGCTCCTCTTGTTGTTACCAGGACTATTTTTCATGCAATAACCTTGAAATTAACATTTATTTCTTTCTTAAGAACTATATTCATTTTGAAAAAAATGCCCGTGGACCATCAATTACATGAATTCATTCAATTTAACAAACAATGTAGTCCTTGATTTTGAATTGCATTTCTTATTGATATTATTTGTTGAATTCAAAATTAGAGAGTTGCCCCTATCATTTTTGGTTAACAAGCCTCTTCTTTTGATTCGAAACACACTTTTTGATACATTGATCATGAAGTATAACACATGTGGCTAAACAACCTAGTATATTAATTGATTCAAACAAGTATAAACACTAATAAAAATCCAAATCCATTTAAATCCATTGGCAAAAGGTGCCATTCATCTGGGTTTGCATTTTGTACAAATATTTACTGGTTTAATTACTAAATAATGAGAATTTCTAATCACCTCATGTTAATTAGTCTCCTCTTGTTGTTACCAGGACTATTTTTCATGCAACAAACCTTGAAATTAACATCTGTTTCTTTCTTAATAACTATATTCATTTTGAAAAAAAAATGCCCGTGGACCATCAATTACATGAATTCATTCAATTTAACATATAATCCAGTCCTTGATTTTGAATTGCATTTCTTATTGATATTATTTGTTGAATTCAAAATTAAAGAGTTGCTCCCATCAATTTTGCTTAACAAGCCTCTTCTTTTGATTCCAAACACACTTTTTGATACATTGATCATGAAGTATAACACATGTGGCTAAACAACCTAGTATATTAATTGATTCAAACAAGTATAAACACTAATAAAAATCCAAATCCATGTAAATCCATTGGCAAAAGGTGCCATTCATCACTGTTTGCATTTCGTACAAATGTTAACAGGTTTAATTCCTAAATAATGAGAATTTCTAATCACCTCATGTTAATCAGGCTCCTCTTGTTGCTACCAGGACTATTTTTCATGCAATAACCTTGAAATTAACATGTGTTTCTTTCTTAATAACTATATTCATTTTGAAAAAAATGCCCGTGGACCATCAATTACATGAATTCATTCAATTTAACAAACAATGTAGTCCTTGATTTTGAATTGCATTTCTTATTGATATTATTTGTTGAATTCAAAATTAGAGAGTTGCCCCTATCATTTTTGGTTAACAAGCCTCTTCTTTTGATTCGAAACACACTTTTTGATACATTGATCATGAAGTATAACACATGTGGCTAAACAACCTAGTATATTAATTGATTCAAACAAGTATAAACACTAATAAAAATCCAAATCCATTTAAATCCATTGGCAAAAGGTGTCATTCATCTGGGTTTGCATTTTGTACAAATATTTACTGGTTTAATTACTAAATAATGAGAATTTCTAATCACCTCATGTTAATTAGTCTCCTCTTGTTGTTACCAGGACTATTTTTCATGCAACAAACCTTGAAATTAACATTTGTTTCTTTCTTAATAACTATATTCATTTTGAAAAAAAATGCCCGTTGACCATCAATTACATGAATTCATTCAATTTAACATATAATCCAGTCCTTGATTTTGAATTGCATTTCTTATTGATATTATTTGTTGAATTCAAAATTAAAGAGTTGCTCCCATCAATTTTGCTTAACAAGCCTCTTCTTTTGATTCCAAACACACTTTTTGATACATTGATCATGAAGTATAACACATGTGGCTAAACAACCTAGTATATTAATTGCTTCAAACAAGTATAAACACTAATAAAAATCCAAATCCATTTAAATCCATTGGCAAAAGATGCCATTCATCAGTGTTTGCATTTCGTACAAATGTTAACTTGTTTAATTCCTAAATAATGAGAATTTCTAATCACCTCATGTTAATCAGGCTCCTCTTGTTGCTACCAGGACTATTTTTCATGCAATAACCTTGAAATTAACATGTGTTTCTTTCTTAATAACTATATTCATTTTGAAAAAAATGCCCGTGGACCATCAATTACATGAATTCATTCAATTTAACAAACAATGTAGTCCTTGATTTTGAATTGCATTTCTTATTGATATTATTTGTTGAATTCAAAATTAGAGAGTTGCCCCTATCATTTTTGGTTAACAAGCCTCTTCTTTTGATTCGAAACACACTTTTTGATACATTGATCATGAAGTATAACACATGTGGCTAAACAACCTAGTATATTAATTGATTCAAACAAGTATAAACACTAATAAAAATCCAAATCCATTTAAATCCATTGGCAAAAGGTGTCATTCATCTGGGTTTGCATTTTGTACAAATATTTACTGGTTTAATTACTAAATAATGAGAATTTCTAATCACCTCATGTTAATTAGGCTCCTCTTGTGGTTACCAGGACTATTTTTCATGGAATAACCTTGAAATTAACTTTTGTTTCTTTCTTAATAACTATATTCATTTTGAAAAAAATACCCGTGGACCATCAAGTACATGAATCCATTCAATTTAACATTAAATTCAGTCCTTGTTTTTGTGTTGCATTTCTTCTTGATATTATTTGTTGAATTCAAAATTAGAGAGTTGCCCCTATCATTTTTGGTCAACAAGCCTCTTCTTTTGATTCCAAACACACTTTTTGATACATTGATCATGAAGTATAACACATGTGGCTAAACAACCTAGTATATTAATTGATTCAAACAAGTATAAACACTAATAAAAATCCAAATCCATTTAAATCCATTGCAAAAGGTGCCATTCATCTGGGTTTGCATTTTGTACAAATGTTTACTGGTTTAATTCCTAAATAATGAGAATTTCTAATCTCGTCATGTTAATTAGGCTCCTTTTGTTGTTACCAGGACTATTTTTCATGCAATAACCTTGAAATTAACATCTATTTCTTTCTTAATAACTATATTCATTTTGAAAAAAATGCCCGTGGACCATCAATTACATGAATTCAATCAATTTAACATACAATTCAGTCCTTGATTTTGAATTGCATTTCTTATTGATATTATTTGTTGAATTCAAAACTAAAGAGTTGCTCCCATCATTTCTGCTTAACAAGCCTCTTCTTTTGATTCCAAACACACTTTTTGATACATTGATCATGAAGTATAACACATGTGGCTAAACAACCTAGTATATTAATTGATCCAAACAAGTATAAACACCAATAAAAATCCAAATCTATTTAAATCCATCGGCCAAAGGTGCCATTATTCTGGGTTTGCATTTCGTTCAAATGTTAACTGGTGTAATTCCTAAGTAATGAGAA
>JBAPLH010000177.1:3612500-3812170 GCA_037897445.1 Ceriops zippeliana | reverse complement strand
TGATGAAATGAGGTTAGAGGCATAAACTGCACAGCCACAACAGTTCTTCTTAAAAGGATATAGCCATGGCGCTAATATCAAAAATTAGGTGCTTAAACTTCATTGTCTACCTCGCCCCCATTATTCTCCTATTCTGTTCCTGCCACGTTGTTTCCGACTCTGCCAAAGAAGCAGAAGCTCTTCTTAAATGGACGGCCAGTCTCGAAAGCCGACTGAGGCAGACCAACCTATCGTCGTGGCCTCTGCCGCAAAACAATGCCACAAACTCAACCCAAACCCCAAGTCCCTGCCGTTGGCTTGGAATTTCTTGCAACCGTGCAGGAAGTATCGTCAGGATGAACCTTACAAATTCAGGTTTAAAAGGTACGCTCCGGGCATTCTCATTCTCTTCTTTCCCTAATCTGGCATACCTTGAGCTCACCGTCAATGAGCTCTATGGCATCATACCGCCTGAAATCGCTCAGCTTTCCAAGCTCATTTATCTCGACTTGTCGACTAACAATTTTTCAGGAACCATCCCTCCAGAGATAGGCCTTTTAACAAATCTTCAAACCCTGCACCTTGTTCACAACCAATTAAGTGGGTCGATTCCTAGGGAAATAGGTCAGTTAAGGTCCCTTTCTGAGCTTGCCTTGTATACGAACCAGCTAGCGGGTCCTATTCCTGCCTCTATGGGCAATTTGAGCAATCTGGCTTATCTTTATCTCTATGAAAATAAACTCTCTGGTTCCATTCCTCCAGAATTGGGAAAGTTGTCAAATCTGAAGTTACTTTATGCAGATACTAACAATCTAAGAGGTCCAATCCCCGCAACTCTCGGAAACCTCACAAAACTTTCTGTCCTGTATATGTTCCGTAATCAACTTTCTGGTTCCATTCCTCAAGAACTCGGAAACTTGAAGTCTCTCAGCGAGCTAAGCTTTCATTCAAACAGCCTATCTGGTCAAATTCCAGCATCATTGGGAGGCCTCCCGAGTCTCACCCTTCTCCATCTCTACCTAAATCAGCTCTCCGGGCCCATTCCTGCAGAGTTAGGGAACTTGACTTCTATTACTGATCTAGAGATAGCTCAAAATCAACTTAATGGGACTATCCCGCCTTCCTTTGGTAATCTCATCAACTTAGAATATCTGTTTCTCCGTGACAACCAACTCTCCGGTTCAATTCCTCAAGCAATAGCAAATTTCACGAATTTAAAGTATCTGCAACTAGACACAAACCAGCTCACTGGTCGTTTGCGAAAATATTTGCCAAAGCAAAACACTCCAAAGGCTAGCTCTTAATAACAACAATCTAGTGGGCCCAATTCCCAAAGGCTTCAAAGATTGTACAAGCTTTGAGAGAGTCCTACTTGAATATAACCAATTCATTGGCAACATATCTGAAGATTTTGGAGTTTATCCAAACCTGGAATTTATAGACCTGAGGGGCAACAAATTCTCCGGAGAGATCTCTTCCAACTGGGGACGGTGTCCGAGTTTAGCCACCCTACGGCTTGCAGAGAACGATATTACAGGTAGCATACCACCCGAGATTGGAAATGCAACTCAGCTACAAGCACTTGAACTCTACTGGAATCGTCTGAGTGGAAGGATTCCTAGGGAATTGGGAAAGTTGACTTCATTGGTGAGGGTGGCATTGAATGACAATCAACTTTCCGACGGTATACCTCCAATTGGGATCACTGGAAAATCTCTTGTATCTAGACTTGTCTGCAAACAGATTGAACCAGAACATTCCAGGAAATGTTGGAAATTTTCGTAAACTGACTTATTTGAATATGAGCAGCAACTTGTTTACAGGAAGAATCCCTGGCGAGCTGGGTCAGTTGGTTCAGCTGAACCAGCTAGACCTGAGCTACAACTTTATCGCTGGTGCCATACCGGACGAACTCTCCAATCTAGACAGCCTGGATACGCTGAATATCTCTCACAATAATCTTAGTGGTTCAATTCCATCAACTTTTGAACAGCTCCGTGGCTTACAGTATGTCGACATTTCGTACAACAAGCTGTCTGGTCCTGTTCCCAATAGCAATGCATTTCATGATGCAGCATTGCAGGGTAACCAAAATCTCTGTGGCAATGTTACTGGCCTGCAACTTTGCCGAACTTCCACAGAAAGGAAAAGCGGCTTAAGCAAGGGCGTCAAGATTTTGCTCACTATAGTCCTTCCCATACTGGGTGGCGTTGCCATTCTGAGCGCTTGCATTATCTTGTTTTTGTGTAGCCATCCACGGATGAAAGGCTTGCGAAGAGAGAGCGATATGGATCGCGAAGAGCTGCTTTCCATATCAATCACAGATGGGAAAATAATGTACGAAGAGATCATAAAAGCAACGAAGAACTTTGACGACCTTTATTGCATTGGATGGGGCAAATCTGGAAGCGTCTACAAAGCAGAGTTATCGTGGGGGCTTCTTGCTGTCAAGAAATTCCACTCGCCGAGCCATGGAGAGATCGTGCAGCAGAAAGAGTTCCTGAACGAAATAACGGCATTGACCGAGATAAGGCATCGAAACATTGTAAAGCTTCACGGTTTTTGCTCACATGCGCGACACTCGTTTCTAGTTTACGAGTACCTCCCGAGGGGCAGCCTGGCAGCGATTCTGAGAAATGACGAGGAGGCAAAGGAATTGGATTGGGAGAAGAGGTTGAACGTGATTAAAGGCGTAACTCATGCGTTGTCTTACCTGCACCATGAGTGTGTGCCGCCCATTGTTCACAGAGACATATCAAGCAACAACATTCTGCTAGATTTAGAATACGAACCACATGTCTCGGACTTTGGCACTGCTAAGCTTCTCAACAAGGAATCAACCAATTGGACATCGCTCGCAGGCACGTACGGATATGTGGCACCAGGTAGTTTAAATATTGATGATTATTTGAGTTAAGTATGGAATGAATTGTGGTGACATTATAATAATAATTATTATTATTTTGCAGAGCTTGCTTACACGATGAAGGTGACTGAAATGCGATGTGTACAGCTATGGAGTGTTGGTACTGGAAATCATCGGAGGCAAGCATCCGGGAGAAGTGATCTCTGCACTGTCGATGCAGCATGCTAACATGGACATGCAGATGGCAATGAATGATATGCTGGATTGTCGGCTGTCAGATCCCCGACCTGAAGTTCGAACCAAATTGGCATTCGTCATGAATCAGGCAAAAGCATGTCTACGTGCCGATCCACAATCTAGGCCATCCATGCAGATGGTTTCTCGTTTGCTAAACTAGCTAGCTTTCTGTTTCGATTGCCATCGGTAACACTTATAGGTCCGGCAGTTGAATAAAACTAAGAAGTGCTCACATTATGTGAAACAGGCTCTTCCAATTCAATGGTTTCTTTCAATGTTAAAGCATGCACGGTTATTGCCTGTGGTAAAATTTCCATGGGAGCTGCAAATATGTCATGTCCGCTGAGCTCCTTGCACTTAGCATCAGAAGGTTGTTTCTTTGACTTTGCCTCTGATTCGATTTCTAATGTCCCATTTAGCTCACGCTGCCTTGCCACTCCAGGCAGAGTAGCAGGCTTTTTTTTGGGAGAAAGTCGCTTCCTCTCCAAATGAAATATGACTGATTCCAGCAAGTGCTTGCTGTCAGTCGAAAATACATAAGAATTGGTTACCATGCCAACTCTAATTTCTGTACACCAAATGAAACTGATTTTTATTCTAAGGAATTAGGAAATTTTAAAATTTTTTTAAATCTTCAAATGGTTTTCTGGTTTTTAACTCAATTAAGAAATCTTGCTTAATTTTATAGTCTTTGGAACTTGAACAAATTTAGGTCGGATCTAGATTGTAGACTTGGGATGAAAAGACGTGACACATATAATTTCATAAACTAATTCAACTCTGAAAAATTGGGCCCGTTTAATTGAACAAGGCCAAGCGAGACGTTGTGGGTCTTCCCCCCGGGTCGTGCAGCAAACCGACAAGCCGCTTTCGCGCCGCCTGTTCCTCCACCTCTCACCCACGCAAGCCCGACAAACTGAATCATCCATTTGGCATGCCATAAAAATATCCGCAAATTAAAACTGTCGGCTTAACTAACAACTCCCGTGTGTTTTACACTGCTGCCGGATCAACAAAATTGAGATTAAAAATTTAATTAATTTTAATTATCAATCATAAAAAAAAATGTTAATTATATATTTAATAATTAAAACTTGTCAATGTCAATTTACATTTAATTTTAAGTTTTTTATTTGAGAGTTTGTGCACTGAAATCTGGGTTGAGATTTCCAAATGACTAATGATCAGGTTCAAAAAAAAAAAAAATCTGAACTTTTATAGACGAAAAAATTCATGCAAATTAACGAAAGAGAACCATAAGGACAAGCTATCTCTATATGCTAAATTTTTTCTTTTTTTCTATTTCTTTTTTTTTATTTAAATGTCGTTGGTGTTGCGACGTGACGTCGACATAACAAACGAGGCACGTAACCCCGTGACAAGCTCCGTTATAAATTTCCTATTAAATTTTTTGTTTTTGTTTATAATATGATGCGTTCTCCCTTTAAAAAAAAAAAAAACCACGATTCTTTATTTCGTACGCAGACAGAGTTATACATATAGAGCGAGAAGGCAGGGGAGGTCATGGTGTCGACACTCCTGAGCAGTTGCTCGTCGGCGTTTCTGCCAGGTCAAGTGACTCACCTTAATCGACTTATGCTTGAGCCGTACAGTTCTCCCGCCTTTAAGCTCTGCTTCGCGCCAAAATCTGTTCGCGCCTCTTCTACCTCCTTCGTCGATGCCAAACCAACAACACGATTCTTTAATTTACATTATAAAATTTTTAATCTGCATGATAGGACTTTTTAAATTATATAATAATTTTTTTAATTTATATAATAAAATTAATTATATGCATATATATATATATATATATATATATAAAGTATATAATTTATAGATTTAAATAATAAAATTTATTCAAAATTTTTTAATTATTTGGTGTTCAGTTTCTTCTAAATAAACATTAAAAATTAATATATCAAATCATCGTTAAAGGATCGAAGCAATGAATCTTTTTATCGTTAATTTTTCAATTTTTTTTTCTAAAACCTTAATTTTTCATCATTTAATATAAAAGTCATGTTCTTAAGGGCTTCGTTTCTATTCTAAATCCCTTTATTTTTGTTTCAAATTAAATAAAATATATTTATTTTATGTTCTGCCCAACAACAAAAAAATTTTGGTATTACCTTCTGGTACTAAATTATCTTATCTTAAAAAATCAATATCCCTCATGCAAAAGTCATTTAAAAAGCTCGAACAAGTAGTCCTAACCATAATAAATAATCAATCAAAAAATAATATAATTGGGTCTTTTAATAAATAAAAAAAGAATCAAAAGAATTTTGTAAAATCATTAATTACGACTATACATAACTGATGGTGAAATTCCCTTATTGGAATAAAAGTGATCTGACAAATTAAATTTTCAAGGTTGAAAAATACTTCCGTTCCCACTATATAACAAAGCAATCTAAGGTGAAAATTACTTTTATCCAGTTAAAAGGTAATACTATCCAATAGTATGATTGGTTTGAAATGAAATGTGTGTTGGAGTTCTAACATAAGTTGATTTCACCAAAGGCCTTTTTTATACATTTTGGGCTTTCAAAATATCATATCGT
Source organism: Ceriops zippeliana (assembly GCA_037897445.1). NCBI lineage: Eukaryota > Viridiplantae > Streptophyta > Magnoliopsida > Malpighiales > Rhizophoraceae > Ceriops > Ceriops zippeliana. Next base: position 3,806,521 of record JBAPLH010000177.1, on the reverse strand, counting down.
TGATGAAAAATTGACAAAAATTCATCAAAAATAAACTATCTTGAAGTTTTCATAATCATTTTAAGCAACTTACCAATAGAGCTAAAGATTGATCAGAAAGATAATTGGTGGACACCTTTATTAAAAGGACTTATTCCTAACATCTGACGAGAAGTTAAAGCCCATCAACCTCAAACAATGGTCATGATTATCACTTTTGCTTACCTACAAGAGGAGAAATTAGGTTTTGAAAATTGTCACCCCATTATTAAGTGGGTTATTAACAAACTGACAAATAAAAATAGTAATTCATCCTCTTGACATCATCCTATTAATCCTAGACACTTGATTGAAGAGCAATTGAAAGAGCAGATGGAAAAGGGAATATGTTGGCACTGCGATGAAAAGTGGTATAAAGAGCATCGATATAAACAAAGGAGGCTTTTAATGATTAAACCAATTAAGGAAACTAATGTGGTTGATATGATCAAACTTATTCTAAGTGTGATTACATTCATGTTGAATACATTGACAAACTACAGTTTATACATTAACAAGGTATTCTAATTTACAAAGCTCTTGTTGCAAGGTCAAACTATTTATTGACCTATTTTTGTTGCTTTTAGATGATTATGAGATTGTTCTTAACATTGATTGGTTAAGAATTTTGGGAGATATTACTTGAAAATTTTCCAAGTTGGCAAATGAAATTTTAGTTAAATGGTCATACAGTAAAGTTACAAGAAAGGTAAAGAAGAAAAATTACAACTATTACTAATAATTGGATTAAGAAAGTTCTTTGTAAGGCAGGATAAGGATTGTTTGTGCAATAATACAATGTATAAGCAACAAAATCTTATTTTATAAATGAAAAAGACATTAATATATTATTGATTGAGTTTACCCATGTATTTATAGAACTTATGAATTTACCTATATAGAGGGTACATGATCATTATATTTCCTTATTATTTGGGAATACACTAACTAATGTTAGACCATATCACTACCCACATTTCCAGAATGGAGAGGTTGAGAGGATTGTGAAGGAAATGTTGGAAGCAGGTATCATTAAACGTAATTGTAGTCTTTACTTCTCCTTTATTCTCCTAGTAAAAAAGAAAGATGGATTCTAGTAGATGTACATTGACTATCGAGCACTTAAATGCATTATTATGAAGGATAAATATTTTATTTTTGTTGTTAATGAGCTATTGAATGAATTCGGGGTACCTAACTATTTACTAAACTTGATTTAAGATCAGGTTATTATCATATTAGTCTATGAGGAGATATTCCGAAGACAGTTTTTAGAACACATAATGACCATTATGAGTTCTTGGTTATGCCTTTTGAACTTACTAATACTTTGTCCACATTTCAAAGCTTAATAAATGATATATTTTGGCTATATCTGCAAGTTTATTTTAATATTTTTTGATGATATTTTGATGTACAATTCATATTTAGATACTTATTTATCACATTTATGTATTGTGTTCACTACTCTTTAAGAGCATTTATTGTTTTTCAAGAAGTAAAAATATAGTTTTGCTAATCAAACAATGAAATATTTTGGTCATATTGTTTACAAAGAAAGTGTGGATGTTGATCATTTTAAAGTGTAAACAATGCTAGAATAGTTAGCTCCAAAAACTATTGAAGTATTACGTGGTTTTTTAAAATTAATTAGTTATTATTGCAAATTTGTCCCTGATTATGGAAAGATCAATGCCAACTTAACAACACATTTGAAAAAGGATTCATTTGAATGGAGTGTTAAATCAGAAAAAAAAAGCATTTGAGCGCCTTAAGTAAGCTATGACTATTACATAGGTTCTTACTGTACTTAATTTTAGTAAGGTATTTATTATTAAATGTAATGCTTTTGGAGTTAAGATTGATGCAATATTAATGTAGAAAGCTCATCTTATAACCTTTACCAATAAGACTTTATTACCAAAACATCTCAGTATGTCTATTTATGATAAAGATATATTAGTTGTAGTACATACAATTACAAAGTGGCATCATTACTTGATTGGACGTTGTTTTCAAATTTGAATTAATCATAAAAGTTTGAAATATTTATTGGGACAGTGAATCTCTTTCATAGAGTAACAAAAATGGATCTCTAAACTGTTGAGATATAACTATAACATCATCTATAAGAAAGGATGTAAGAATATTATTATTGACGCATTATCTTGTATTCTAGAATATAAAGCTGGTGGCAATTTCTATTTCTACTTGTAATATCCTTGTACAAATTAGAAAAGAGTGATATAATACTCTTGAAACTTAAGAAATCATTAAAAAATTGCAAAATGATCCTAGTTCAATTTCTCATTACAATTAGGATTCTATACACTTGCGTTATAAGAATAAGGTGGTACTTGTTATTAATTCTACATACAAGGGCATCCTCTTACAAGAGTTTTATGCTTATAGAGTAGCTAGACATTTGAAATTTCTTAGTACCTATAAGGGAGTTTGCTATGAGTTTTATTGTAACTAAATATGACATTTACCAATATCACAAAAGTGAATCTACATCGTATCTTAGTCTTCTTCAACCCTTGTCTATTCTCAAAAACTTAGACTAATATCTTTATGAGCTTTATTAAAGGACTTACATTGTTCCAAAGTAAAACAACTATTTTTGTTGTTGTTGATCGATTGATTAAATACGCTTATTTTTCTGTTATAAGTCATCCTTATAATGTTATCATTGTTGCTCGAGTTTTTACTGAAAATATTGTGAAGTTACATGGTATTCCTAAATTCATTATTAGTTATTGAAATAAAATCTTCATTAATAATTTTTGAAAAAGAGAGTTATTGTTTGCAAGAAAGACAATTAAATATGAGCACTGCTTATTACCTACAAATTAATAATTTATTTACAGTTATTTGTTTGAGGATAATAGTGATATAATATCACTTATTATTCTTCAATTAAAATATTCCTATTTGAGATTATTTATGATCGAGTTCCACTAGTTGAGTCTTCTCATGTAAACCAAGTTAATAGAAACTTACAAAATCCATACAAGTTGCTTCACTTCTTAAAAACAATCTTATCGCAACCATCGCAAGCACGTACGGATATATGGCTCGAGGTAGCTTCAATATGGATGATTATTTGACTTAAGTATGGAATGAATTGTGGTGACATTATAATAATTATTGTTATTATTTTTCAGAGCTTGCTTACACAACGAAGGTGACTGAAAAATGCGATGTGTACAGCTATGGAGTGTTGGTACTGGAAATCATCGGCGGCAGGCATCCAGGAGAAGGGATCTTTGCCCTGTCGATGCAACATGCTAACATGGACATATAGATGGCAATGAATGATATGCTGGATTGTCGGCTGTGAGATCGCCAACCTGAAGTTCGAGCCAAATTGACATGCGTCATGAATCAGGCAAAAGCATGTCTACGTGCTGATCCACAATCCAAGCCATCTATGCAGATGCTTTCTCCTCTTTTATTAAATTAGTTAGCTTTCTCTTTCCATAGCCATCATCATTCTCGTTCTTTTTTAACCAGATACTGCTCCTCTCTCCCATTTGCGGTGCGCCGACAATTTCTCCCTCTTCATCTTTATTATTTGACATTGATTTGATCCGATCCCATATTTTTTCATAGGGAATCATTACAGTTCCATAATCCTAACAAATTCAAAATGCAACGTAAGAAGCCTAATATCACAATTTTTTTTTCTGCTGTTACGTTGCCTCCAAGCCAGTTGAAATTCAAGAGATTTTTTTTAAAATTTTTATTTTATTGTAGTTTGTCATTTTAAGTTGCGGCCTGACAGGGATTCAAGGACAAGCAACACGGCAATCTATGCCACCCGTCTATCGCGGCTAAATTGCAAAGGATTGGCAATCTATCCAACAGGAAAGTCAAAAGAAGTGTGGTCAATTCTGCGACAGATAAGCTTTTGATAAATCATTAATTTGATCATTAAGTTATACTCACACCAGTGAATCAATTTTTAAATTAAAGTATTTTTATATTATATAAAAATAAATAAAACGCCCTTAAAATAAATTTTAAATATATATTTATAAATATTATTAACGAAATGATATAATTATATACAATTTTTTTATAAAAATGTAAAATTTTTAAGTAAAAATTTGCCCTTTTATTGATATCAACATCTGGGTCAACTGGGCCAAGGTTGATTCTTCTTCCGTTATACAACGATTCAAATTTGACGTCACTAGTTCCTTGCTGAGACCACTATCAAATTCTTGCCCCGAGTCACAAGTTTGTTGGTTTTTTTTTTTTTTTTTTGTTTCATTCCACACCCACTAGTTAATTGCACCAACACAACTTCGCTGCGTGCGGCGTAGGCCAACACCCAAGTCGTTAGTGTTGACTTCCAGAAAAGTGCAATACACGGCATTGCAAAAAGACAAAGATTATAAAGTTTCATATTATTCGCCCGTTGACCAACTGATTATAAAATGATATAGGTGACGATTACCATTTACCCGCAATCTGCTAACGTTCTTGAAGAAAAAAGCCATGGCGTTAATATCAAAAGTTAGGTGCTTAAACTTCATTGTCTACCTCGCCCCCATTATTCTCCTATTCTGTTCCTGCCACGTTGTTTCCGACTCTGCCGAAGAAGCAACCACTCTTCTTAAATGACGGCCAGTCTAGAAAGCCAACTGAGCCAGACCAACCTATCGTCGTGGCCTCTGCCGCAAAACAATGCCACAAACTCAACCCAAACCACAAGTCCCTGCCGTTGGCTTGGAATTTCTTGCAACCGTGCAGGAAGTATCGTCAGGATGAACCTTACAAATTCAGGTTTAAAAGGTACGCTCCGGGAATTCTCATTCTCATCTTTCCATAATCTGGCATACCTTGACCTCTCCATCAATAAGCTCTATGGCATCATACCGCCTGAAATCGGTCAGCTTTCCAAGCTCATTTATCTCGACTTGTCGATTAACAATTTTTCAGGAAACATCCCTCCAGAGATAGGCCTTCTAACAAATCTTAAAATCCTGCACCTTCTTGAAAACCAATTAAATGGGTCAATTCCCAAGGAAATAGGTCAGTTAAGGTCCCTGTCTGAGCTTGTCTTGTTTACGAACCAGCTAGCGGGTCCTATTCCTGCCTCTATGGGCAATTTGAGCAATCTGGTTTATCTTTTTCTCTATGAAAATAAACTCTCTGGTTCCATTCCTCCAGAATTGGGAAAGTTGTCAAATCTGGAGTCACTTTATGCAGATACTAACAATCTAAGAGGTCCAATTCCGGCGACACTTGGAAACCTCACAAAACTTTCTATCCTGGTTATTTTCAATAATCAACTTTCTGGTTCAATTCCTCAAGAACTCGGAAACCTGAAGTCTCTCAGCGAGCTAAGCTTTTATTCAAACAGCCTATCTGGTCAAATTCCATCATCATTGGGAGGCCTCCCGAGTCTCACCCATCTCCGTCTCCACTTAAATAAGCTCTCCGGGCCCATTCCTGCAGAGTTAGGGAACTTGACTTCCATTACTGATCTAGATATACCTCAAAATCAACTTAATGGGACTATCCCGCCTTCCTTTGGTAATCTGACCAACTTAGAAAATCTGTTGCTCCGTGACAACCAACTCTCCGGTTCAATTCCTCAAGCAATAGCAAATTTCACGAATTTAAAGAATCTGCAACTAGACACAAACCAGTTCACTGGTCCTTTGCCCGAAACCATATGCCAAAGCAAAACAATCCAAAGGCTGGCTCTTAATAACAACAATCTAGTGGGCCCAATTCCCAAAGGCTTCAAAGATTGTACTAGCTTTGAGAGAGTCCGACTTGATTATAACCAATTCATTGGCAACATATCTGAAGATTTTGGAGTTTATCCACGCCTGAATTTTATAGACCTGAGGGGCAACAAATTCTCCGGAGAGATCTCTTCCAATTGGGGACGGTGTCCGAGTTTAGCCACCCTACGGCTTGCAGAGAACGATATTACAGGTAGCATACCACCCGAGATTGGAAATGCAACTCAGCTACAAGCACTTGAACTCTACTGGAATCGTCTGAGTGGAAGGATTCCCAAGGAATTGGGAAAGTTGACTTCATTGGTGAGGGTGGCATTGAATGACAATCAACTTTCCGACGGTATACCTCCAGAATTGGGATCACTGGAAAATCTCTTGTATCTAGACTTGTCTGCAAACAGATTGAACCAGAACATTCCAGGAAATGTTGGAAATTTTCGTACACTGACTTATTTGAATATGAGCAGCAACTTGTTTACAGGAAGAATCCCTGGCGAGCTGGGTCAGTTGGTTCAGCTGAACCAGCTAGACCTGAGCTACAACTTTCTCGCTGGTGCCATACCGGACGAACTCTCCAATCTAGACAGCCTGGATACGCTGAATATCTCTCACAATAATCTTAGTGTGGTCAATTCCATCAACTTTTGAACATCTGCGTGGCTTACAGTATGTCGACATTTCGTACAACAAGCTGTCTGGTCCTGTTCCCAATAGCAATGCATTTCATGATGCAGCATTGCAGGGTAACCAAAATCTCTGTGGCAATGTTGCTGGCCTGCAACTTTGCCGATCTTCCACAGAAAGGAAAAGCGGCTTAAGCAAGGGCGTCAAGATTTTGCTCACTATGGTCCTTCCCATACTGGGTGGCGTTGCCATTCTGAGCGCTTGCATTATCTTGTTTTTGTGTGTAGCCATCCGGGGATGAAAGGCTTGCGAAGAGAGTGCGATATGGATCGCGAAGAGCTGCCTTCCATATCAATCACAGATGGGAAAATAATGTACGAAGAGATCATAAGAGCAACAAAGAACTTTCACGACCTGTATTGCATTGGAAGGGGCAAATCTGGAAGCGTTTACAAAGCAGAGTTATCATGGGGGCTTGTTGCTGTCAAGAAATTCCACTCGCCGAGCCATGGAGAGATCGTGCAGCAGAAAGAGTTCCTGAACGAAATAACGGCATTGACCGAGACAAGGCATCGAAACATTGTAAAGCTTCACGGTTTTTGCTCACATGCGCGACACTCGTTTCTAGTTTACGAGTACCTCCCGAGGGGCAGCCTGGCAGCGATTCTGGAAAATGACGTGGAAGCAAAGGAATTGGACTGGGAGAAGAGGTTGAACGTGATCAAAGGCGTAACTCATGCGTTGTCTTACCTGCACAACGAGTGTGTGCCGCCCATTGTTCACAGAGACATATCAAGCAACAACATTCTGCTAGATTTAGAATACGAACCACATGTCTCGGACTTTGGCACTGCTAAGCTTCTCAACAAGGAATCAACCAATTGGACATCGCTCGCAGGCACGTACGGATATGTGGCACCAGGTAGCTTAAATATTGATGATTATTTGAGTTAAGTATGGAATGAATTGTGGTGACATTATAATAATAATTATTATTATTTTTTGCAGAGCTTGCTTACACAATGAAGGTGACTGAAAAATGCGATGTGTACAGCTATGGAGTGTTGGTACTGGAAATCATCGGAGGCAAGCATCCGGGAGAAGTGATCTCTGCACTGTCGATGCAACATGCTAACATGGACATGCAGATGGCAATGAATGATATGCTGGATTGTCGGCTGTCAGATCCCCAACCTGAAGTTCGAACCAAATTGGCATTCGTCATGAATCAGGCAAAAGCATGTCTACGTGCCGATCCACAATCTAGGCCATCCATCCAGATGGTTTCTCGTTTGCTAAACTAGCTAGCTTTCTGTTTCGATTGCCATCGGTAACACTTATAGGTCCAGCAGTTGAATAAAACTAAGGAGGGGTATGCTAACATCCTTGGCGGTAGATCACTTGGTCTTATAGTTATGTGCGCAAACTTGTTGAGTCGCTGCACTGATGTTCTATGTCATTTTTTCCATTATTAATTACTCTGTGACACCATACTTGGTAAATGAACGCAGGCTTTTTATTTTTTCAGTTACAAAAACTCGTCCATGGACCCAGGTCCACGCTGCCTTTGGCGCATATTAACCAGCATATACATCCCCTTAGTGCTGTTTAAAATTTTTTCTTCGGTAATCATTTCAATTCCATAATGTTATTGTCATATATATATATATATATACGGCGTAACAATCTCAAAATACAAAGTAAGAGGCCATATATTACCTTTTCTGTGCTATCAGACTGCGGCAGAGTCGGTTGAAATTTGAGGGATTTTTTTATTACTTTTTAAAAATCTTTTGACATATTACAATTACATTATGTAAATAATACTTGATATTAAATAATAAAAATATATTAAAATTTCACTTAAACTTGTATAATATCAAATACTGTTAATATGACATTAAATACTATTTTATGTCATATGAATCATATTATATTTGTCTATGACTCCCAAAAATGCGCCTGCATACGTAGAGTCGTCATTGTAAAATTTATTTGTAATATTAAAAAAAAAAAACAACAAAAATTGCAAAGTGCCCATAGTCCACTTTTCCAGGGTTGACTAGATTGGTGGCACTGGCACAGACAACTCGGCGGGATAATTTGATAATTATTTTCCGGAGAAACCTTTTGCTTTGGCTAGAGGGTAAAGCATCATGTACACTTTACCACGCCCACGTGAGTAATCAGAATTTTGTGACCCACGACCATTCAACACCTGGAGCCTAATCATTTCGTGGGCCATGCAAATGCAGTTAACTGGTGGATGAGCCGGTTGATCACCAATCGCATTAGCTATGTCTCTAATCACCCAATTGAGCTCGCGTCAGGTGTCTGTGGGTCAGGCAAAATGCGGATTACATAACCATGGGGGTGGGATGAGCCGTTAACCGTTTTGAATGCTGGAGGATGCAGCAAGAAAAATAAACTGAATTTTTTAAACGAAGTAGCTAATTGGACGTGGACCCAGGCTAATTTGTCTCACGCTGCCTTGCTGCCTAACTTGGGACATTCCCAACAAAACGAAATTGGGAACCCCGAACCCCTCCAGGACGCCAATAAAAACAACTTTATTAGGTCGTTTCTTTGTACTTATTTTATATTTGTCTTTGTAATTTATTATATTTATATTTAACAAAAAGAAAAATAAAAGATCATTCATTAGTGTGGTGTGAAGAGATGGGATTATTCATCAATTTAAAACACCTAACTTCCTACCCAAGTACAATTCAAGTGATTTATAAGCTTCCAGGGTGGAATTGACAAAACATGAGCGATTCGCCCAACCGACAGACCATGGACGCCGCCACGCCTGTGGAACTACCGAGGATGACGCAAAACAAAATGGATCGGCCACCGTCGGCCACTAGATATTCCCATTTGACGCGGCCCTATTTCTTTTTCCCCGCATTGTTGCGTAAAAGGTAATTCATCTTATTATTGCCTCGTATACCGCAAGGTCGCTTTAACGCTGCATCCTGTCAATCTTTCTCGCATATGAGTGAAGAAAGGTACAGGAATATGGGCTCGTCGACGTAAAAATCTTGGAAGAAAACATCTATCGAGATTCGACAGGCAACCTTTTAATTTTCTAATCTAACGTTTTATTATTAACGTGCAGATTTAAATCAAACTAATACAAAATTTATTTTAATTTTGAGTCAAATTGCTCAAAAAATAATGATAAATCACATCGTTGGATTTATATTAGGCCAAATACATTGCATCAAATAAATATGCCCGTATATTTATATATAATGAAAATAAAAAATAATAACAAAATGAAAAAATAAATCTAATTTTTATTTTAGGGAATCAGGAAATTTTAATTTTTTTAAAATCTTCAAATGTTTTTCTGGTTTTTAATTCAATTAAGAAATCTTGCTAAATTTTATAGTCTCACATTTGTTTGGAACTTGAACAAATTTAGGTTGGATCTAGATTGTAGACTTCGAATAAAAAGACGTGAGACATATGATTTCATAAACTAATTCAACTCTAAAAACGTGGTGGGTCATCCCCCGTTTAATCAAAAAACGTGGCTTTTTAAAATTGATTAGTTATTATTACAAATTTGTCTGTAATTATGATAAAATCAATGTCAATTTAACGGCTCTTTTGTCATTGCTGAAGTGGAAAAAAACATTTGCATGACTACTACACAAGTTCTTACTTTGTCTAATTTTAATAAAATATTTATTATTAAATGTAATGCTTTTAAAGTTGGAATTGATATAGTATTAATACAGGAAATTCATTTTATAGTCTTTACCAATAAAAATCTATATTTGTGATAAGGATATATTAGTTGTAGTTCATACAATTATAAAGTGACGATGATATTTTTAAATTCGAATTGATTACAAAAATTTAAAATATTTATTGGGGTAGTAAATGACGCAGCGAGGAAGCGTAATCAACAACAGGAAATTAATAACAACGATTGAATTCCAAAGAACAAAAGGTACAAGTCACCTTAGGAAAAGGTTCTCTCAATTAGGGTAAAGTATAATACATTTTGCCTCTCACTAAGAAATCTTAAAATATATATATAGTGCAAATAATTATACTAAAATTACGAAAATGCCATTTTATAAAATTTAATTAAAATTACGAAAAGCCCTTCAGCTTGGATTCGATTTTGAAACTTTTCGCAACTTCTTATCCTTTTCTCGCTTGTCCATATACTCCTCGGCTATCTGGTCCACATCATTCTCTCCCACCAGAGAAGAACTCGACCCCGAGTTCTTTTCAGGATATAAAGGCGTATCATCTGAATGGAAAAGAGATAAATCAGCTACATTGAATGTCTTGGAGATGTTCATATCATCAGGAAGCTCGACAATATAAGCATTGTCGTTGATTTTGCGCACAACTTCATAAGGACCATACTTCTTTGGTTATAATTTGCTATACTTGCCCACAGGAAAGCATTCCTTCCTCAGGTACACCATCACTTGATAACCAACTTCAAATAGTTTCTCCTTCCTATGTTTATCAGCAGCTGCCTTGTATGTCGCATTTGCCCTCTCAATTTTCCTTCTTACCTCTTCAGCAATAGTTTGATACTGTTCTACCATGTTTTTAGCTGCTATGCTAACCTCTACCCCCTTAGGTAACTTCAACAAATCCAGGGCATGTTGTGGCGTTTTGGTGTAAACCACTGAAAAGGGTGATCTCCCAATAATTCTATGAACAGAACTATTATAAGTAAATTCAGCTTGGGCCAATGCTTGATCTCATTGTCTTGGCTTTTCACCACAGATACTCCTGATCAAATTTCGCAGTGTTCTGTTGGCCACTTCAGTCTGCCCATCAGTCTGTGGGTGAGCTGTACTACTAAAGTTTAATGAAGAATCAAACAGGAACCACAACGTCTTCCAGAAGTGACTAAGAAACTTGCTATCCCTATCAAAAGTAATGGACCTTGGAACACCATGTAAGCGCACCACTTCTTTGAAAAATAACCTAGCAATAGATTGTACATCTGCAATTTTTCTACATGGAATAAAATGAGCCATCTTAGAAAACCTGTCAACAACAACAAACACAGAGTCAGCACCTCGTTGGGTACGAGGTAAACCCAAGATAAAATTCATCGACAAGTCTTCCCAAATGTTCTCAGGTACTGGTAAGGGAGTGTATAACCCCGCATTTTGAGATTGCCCTTTGGAAGTCTGACAGATGTAGCATCTCTCTACAATCCTACCAACATCCCTTCTCAGTCGAGGCCAAAAATACCTTTCTGTTACAGCAGCTAAGGTCTTATCTCGACCCAAATGTCCTGCTAAACCTCCTCCATGAAGGTCTCTAATCAACTTCTCCCTTTAAGGAGGACTCAGGAATGCACAATTGATTTCCCTTCATTAAGTACCCCTCATGAATATGATAATCATCACAAGGCTCCTTACCAGCACACTTCCTCCACATCTCCTTAAAATCACCATCATCTTCATACAACTCTATTCTTTCAAAGCCCACAACCTCAGCACTTAAGGTGAATAACAAATCAGCCCTTCTACTTAAAAGCGTCGGCCACTTTGTTTTGCACACCAGATTTATGCATTAACCTGAAAGGAAACCTCTGTAAGAATTGAATCCACCTAGCATGCATATCCTTACTTATCCTGGTCTGACCACTCAAATGTTTTAATGCGACACAGTCTGAGTAGAGAATGAATTCCTTTCCTACCAAATAGTGTCCCCATACTCTCAAAACTCTCACAACAGCATAGAACTCTTTATCATAAGTTGCCCAATTCCTCCTAACCTCACATAACTTCTCACTATAGAATGCTATTGGTCTCTTCTCTTTTGATAGCACCGCACCAATCCCTACCCCACTAGCATCACAGTCAACCTCGAATAGCTTATCAAAATTAGGTAGTGCCAATACAGGGGCCTTACATAACCTTTCCTTTAGATTCACAAAGCTTGTGTCAGCCTCTTCACCCCATTGAAATTTCCCTTTCTTCAGACACTCAGTTAATGGAGCAGCAATTGTACTGAAATGTCTTATAAATCGCCTATAAAAACTAGTCAATCCTAGAAAACTCCTTAACTCAGTAACAGCTTTAGGAGTAGGTCATTCCCTGATTACCCTCACCTTTTCATCATCCACCATGATACCCTCACTACTAACTACAAACCCCAGAAATAACAATCGCCTTGACATGAAGACACACTTTTTCAAATTAGCAAATAATTTATTCTCCATCAACACAGCCAAAACACACCTCAAGTGTTCAATATGCTCCTTCTCTGACTTACTAAATATCAGTATATCATCAAAATATACTACTACAAAGCGACCATTAAAAGGTTTTAATACCTGATTCATCACACGTATGAAGGTACTGGGCGCGTTACTGAGGCCAAATGGCATTACCAGCCACTCATACAACCCCTCCTCAGTTTTGAATGCTGTCTTCCACTCATCGCCAGGCCGAACTCTAATTTGATGGTAGCCACTCCTCAAATCAATTTTGGAAAATACCTTAGCCCCGCTCAATCTGTCTAACATGTCATCCAATCGTGGTATAGGGAATTTGTATCCGATGGTAATCTTGTTGATAGCCCTGCTATCAACACACATTCTCCAGCTCCCATCTTTCTTAGGTGTCAATAAAGCTGGTACAGCACAAGGACTCATGCTGTTTCGAATGAACCACTTTTCTAACAACTCTTGGACCTTTTCCTGCAGGACCTCAGTTTCCTTAGGACTCATCCTATAATGTGGTAAATTTGGAAGACTTGCTCCAGGTACCAAGTCTATTTGATGCTGAATATCCCTCAGGGGTGGTAGTCCCTTAGGTAAGTCATTAGGAACCACATCTTTATACTCTTTTAATACTCTCTTAACTGCTTCAGGGACCTCTTCACATGCATCTTCATCCCCAACTATCATGTTCTTAACAATGAGCGCATGAGCCACCTTCGACTCTTTCAAATCCTCAACCACCTCCTTCTCTGACTGTGTAATAGTCAAGAAAGAGCGTTCCTCTATCTTGCAAACTCTAGAGCGACCCTCTAACTTCAAAGGTAACAGAGTATACTTCACACCCTCATTTTCTAACTTATAAACATTCTCTTTACCTGCATGTTGGGCGTTCACATCGAACTGCCAAGGTCTCCTGCATAGTAGATGACATGCATCCATGTCAACAATATCACAGAAGATTTCATCTCGATACCTCCCTATAGAAAATGGCACCTTGCACCTCTCCTTTACCTCAATCTTTTTGGCCGCCTTAATCCACCCAATAGTGTATGGGTATGGATGTTTCTCGACAGGTAACTGCAACTGTTGAACAATTTCTCGCCCGATGATATTTTCACAACTCCCACTGTCTACAATCAAGTCAAACACCTTGCCCCCAATTGTGCACTTGGTACGGAACAACTGGTGTCGTTGGGTATTTGTCTCCTGTTTTGGTGCTAACATCATTCGTCTAATCACATAAGCTGGTTCCACTTCACCATTATCCTTCTCATCATATTCATCCTCTTCATCAGGCTCACAACACACATCTTCTTCATCATCCCCCTATTTACAATATGAACACTCTTTCTACTAGGACACTCATTAGATCTATGACCAGGCTGATTACAACGATAGCACTTACACAAGATTGGTCTGGCATACGGGTTATCTTGCTTCTGGATGCCCTTAGACTCCATAGGCTTCTTCCCTTCAGCCCTTTCATCCCTCTTGGCATTATCTTCACCAAATTTACTCGACAAATTCTTATTCTTCTCAACACCCACTTTACTGGCAACATCACTCACGAACCCTCTTCTTCCACTTGTATATCTAGTACTTTGCTCTTACAACATTAACTCGGCTCGGAGAGCCATATTTTTCGCCTCATTCAAATTCCTCAAAACCACAACTCCTATTTTGTCCTTAATTTGCAACTTCAACCCGTCCACATATCGTGCAACGTATTGACCCTCACTCTCTCTCAAGTCATTCCGTTCCGCTAACCTCATAAACTCTGCAGTGTACTCATGAACAGATCTTAACCCTTGGCGACATCGTTGATACTGCTGGAACAGTATTTGCTCATAGTCTGGAGGTAAGAAATCACGTTGTAGTAATTGTTTCATACGGAACCACGTTCTCACCGGATGTCTCCCTTCTCTTTGTCTCATAGTCTGCAGCCTCTCCCACCAGGCAGAAGCTCCACCCTTCAATCTGCAGGCCACCAATCTAACCCGTCAATCTTCTGGTATCTCCATGTAGTCGAAGAACCTATCAACATCTGCTAACCAATCTAAGAACTCCTCAATATTAAGACTACCATTAAAATATGGAATATCAACCTTTAAACGGTAATCACCCCTATCTCCTTGATCATACCCATAGTAGTTCCTTTGATACCCTACATCACCACCTCGTCTCTGTGGTTGCCTCACTCCATATATAAACTCATCCTCCTCAGCAGATTCATCATCCGAAATTTGCGCAATTCTATTAATAGTTCGGGGTCTGTTAATTAGATTAACATACCTGTCTCTTGACCCAGGTATATTACCGCTAATATTCATAGAGTCAAAGCGTCCAATCAAATCTTCAAAACGCTGTTCTAAGTGTTGAACTCTTTGATATAAAGTATTGAACTCTGCCCTAGGAACCCATTGATTGGCTCCTTGGACTCCCGTATTCTGAACACCGTCAAGAACACGACCGCCATCCACACCTTGATTGATTGACATCTTCGCAAGAAATTGCCAGGCTCTGATACCAATCTGACGCAGTGAGGAAGCGTAATCAACAACAGGAAATCAATAACAACGATTGAATTCCAAAGAACAAAAGGCACAAGCCGCCTTAGGAAAAGGTTCTCTCAATTAGGGTAAAGTATAATACGTTCTGCCTCTCACTAAGAAATCCTAAAATATATATAGTGCATACAATTATACTAAAATTACGAAAATGTCATTTTATAAAATTTAATTAAAATTATGAAAAGCCCTTCAGCTTGGATTCGATTTTGAAACTTTTCGCAACTTCTTATCCTTTTCTCGCTTGCTTGTCCATATATACTCCTCGGCTATCTGGTCCACATCAGTAAATCTTTTTTCATGTAACAACAAAAAATAGATCTCAAAACTACTAAGATATGACTATGACATTTTTTATAAGAAGGGATATAAGAATCTTGTTCAAGACCCATTATATTGTATTTTAAAGAATGCAAAGCTAGTGGCAATCTTTATTTTTACTATCCTTGTATAAATTAGAAATAAGTGATATAATACTTTTAAAACTCAAAAAATCATTAAAAATTTACAAATAAATTTTAGTTTAATTTCTCATTACTCTTAAAATTCTGTAGACTTGCACTAAAAGGGTAGGATAATACTTGTTATTAATTCTACTTACAAGAGCATGCTCTTACAAGAGTTCTATACTTCTTAGTAGCTAGACATTCGGAATTTTTTCATACTTACAAACAATTTTGTCATGAGTTTTATTAAAAGTATATGAAGAATGAAATTAAAACATTTGAAACTGTATATGACATTTTTCAATATTACAAAAGTGAATTTATGGTGTTTCTTAGTCTACTTTAACTTTTAATTGTTCTTAAAAAAAACTTGGACTAATATCTCTGTAAACTTTATTAAGAGGCTTTCACTATTTCAAAGTAAAGTAATTATTTTTATTTTTGTGGATGGATTGACTAAATAAGATCATTTTTCTATCATAAGTCATCCTTATATCACTGTCAATGTTCCTTGAGTTTAACTGAAAATATTGTGAAATTACACAGTATTTATAAATTCATTATTAGTAATTAAAATAAAATTTTTATCAATAATTTTTAGAAAGAATAATTATTTATAAAGAATATAACTGAATATAAGTATTATTTACCATCCATGTACTTATGAGTAGATTAAAATTATTAAAAATTACTCCCTCTTCATCTTTATTATTTGACTTGATTTGATCCAATCACATATTTTATCATAGGTAATCATTACAGTTCCATAATCCTAACAAATTCAAAATGCATTGTAAGAAGCCTAATATCACAAATTTTTTTTCTGCTGTTACGTTGCCTCCAAGCCAGTTGAAATTCAAGAGATTTTAAGTCGGCCTGACAGGGATTCAAGGACAAACAACACGGCAATCTATGCCACCCGTCTATCGCGGCTAAATTGGAAAGGCTTGGCAATCTATCCAACAGGAATGTCAGAAGAAGTGTGGTCAATTATTCGACAGATAAGTATTCGATAAATCATTAATTTGATCATTGAGTTTATACTCACACCAGTGAATTAATTTTTAAATTAAAATATATTTATATTATATATAAATAAATAAAATGACTTTAAAGTAAAATTTAAATATATATTTATAAATATTATTAACGAAATGATATAATTATATACAATTTTTTTATAAAATGTAAAATTTTTAAGTTTGGGAACTTGACTTCTATTACTGATCTAGAGATAGCTCAAAATCAACTTAATGGGACTATCCCGCCTTCCTTTGGTAATCTCATCAACTTAGAATATCTGTTTCTCCGTGACAACCAACTCTCCGGTTCAATTCCTCAAGCAATAGCAAATTTCACGAATTTAAAGTATCTGCAACTAGACACAAACCAGCTCACTGGTCGTTTGCCCGAAAATATTTGCCAAAGCAAAACACTCCAAAGGCTAGCTCTTAATAACAACAATCTAGTGGGCCCAATTCCCAAAGGCTTCAAAGATTGTACAAGCTTTGAGAGAGTTCTACTTGAATATAACCAATTCATTGGCAACATATCTGAAGATTTTGGAGTTTATCCAAACCTGGAATTTATAGACCTGAGGGGCAACAAATTCTCCGGAGAGATCTCTTCCAACTGGGGACGGTGTCCGAGTTTAGCCACCCTACGGCTTGCAGAGAACGATATTACAGGTAGCATACCACCCGAGATTGGAAATGCAACTCAGCTACAAGCACTTGAACTCTACTGGAATCGTCTGAGTGGAAGGATTCCTAGGGAATTGGGAAAGTTGACTTCATTGGTGAGGGTGGCATTGAATGACAATCAACTTTCCGACGGTATACCTCCAGAATTGGGATCACTGGAAAATCTCTTGTATCTAGACTTGTCTGCAAACAGATTGAACCAGAACATTCCAGGAAATGTTGGAAATTTTCGTAAACTGACTTATTTGAATATGAGCAGCAACTTGTTTACAGGAAGAATCCCTGGCGAGCTGGGTCAGTT
Source organism: Ceriops zippeliana (assembly GCA_037897445.1). Classification (NCBI taxonomy): domain Eukaryota; kingdom Viridiplantae; phylum Streptophyta; class Magnoliopsida; order Malpighiales; family Rhizophoraceae; genus Ceriops; species Ceriops zippeliana. The sequence continues at coordinate 3,788,877 of JBAPLH010000177.1, read as the reverse complement.
GGTTCAGCTGAACCAGCTAGACCTGAGCTACAACTTTATCGCTGGTGCCATACCGGACGAACTCTCCAATCTAGACAGCCTGGATACGCTGAATATCTCTCACAATAATCTTAGTGGTTCAATTCCATCAACTTTTGAACATCTGCGTGGCTTACAGTATGTCGACATTTCGTACAACAAGCTGTCTGGTCCTGTTCCCAATAGCAATGCATTTCATGATGCAGCATTGCAGGGTAACCAAAATCTCTGTGGCAATGTTACTGGCCTGCAACTTTGCCGAACTTCCACAGAAAGGAAAAGCGGCTTAAGCAAGGGCGTCAAGATTTTGCTCACTATAGTCCTTCCCATACTGGGTGGCGTTGCCATTCTGAGCGCTTGCATTATCTTGTTTTTGTGTAGCCATCCACGGATGAAAGGCTTGCGAAGAGAGAGCGATATGGATCGCGAAGAGCTGCTTTCCATATCAATCACAGATGGGAAAATAATGTACGAAGAGATCATAAAAGCAACGAAGAACTTTGACGACCTTTATTGCATTGGATGGGGCAAATCTGGAAGCGTCTACAAAGCAGAGTTATCGTGGGGGCTTGTTGCTGTCAAGAAATTCCACTCGCCGAGCCATGGAGAGATCGTGCAGCAGAAAGAGTTCCTGAACGAAATAACGGCATTGACCGAGATAAGGCATCGAAACATTGTAAAGCTTCACGGATTTTGCTCACATGCGCGACACTCTTTTCTAGTCTACGAGTACCTCCCGAGGGGCAGCCTGGCAGCGATTCTGGGAAATGACGAGGAAGCAAAGGAAAAGGAATTGGACTGGGAAAAGAGGTTGAACGTGATTAAAGGCGTAACTCATGCGTTGTCTTACCTGCACCATGAGTGTGTGCCGCCCATTGTTCACAGAGACATATCAAGCAACAACATTCTGCTAGATTTAGAATACGAACCACATGTCTCGGACTTTGGCACTGCTAAGCTTCTCAACAAGGAATCAACCAATTGGACATCGCTCGCAGGCACGTACGGATATGTGGCACCAGGTAGTTTAAATATTGATGATTATTTGAGTTAAGTATGGAATGAATTGTGGTGACATTATAATAATAATTATTATTATTTTGCAGAGCTTGCTTACACGATGAAGGTGACTGAAAAATGCGATGTGTACAGCTATGGAGTGTTGGTACTGGAAATCATCGGAGGCAAGCATCCGGGAGAAGTGATCTCTGCACTGTCGATGCAGCATGCTAACATGGACATGCAGATGGCAATGAATGATATGCTGGATTGTCGGCTGTCAGATCCCCGACCTGAAGTTCGAACCAAATTGGCATTCGTCATGAATCAGGCAAAAGCATGTCTACGTGCCGATCCACAATCTAGGCCATCCATGCAGATGGTTTCTCGTTTGCTAAACTAGCTAGCTTTCTGTTTCGATTGCCATCGGTAACACTTATAGGTCCGGCAGTTGAATAAAACTAAGAAGTGCTCACATTATGTGAAACAGGCTCTTCCAATTCAATGGTTTCTTTCAATGTTAAAGCATGCACGGTTATTGCCTGTGGTAAAATTTCCATGGGAGCTGCAAATATGTCATGTCCGCTGAGCTCCTTGCACTTAGCATCAGAAGGTTGTTTCTTTGACTTTGCCTCTGATTCGATTTCTAATGTCCCATTTAGCTCACGCTGCCTTGCCACTCCAGGCAGAGTAGCAGGCTTTTTTTGGGAGAAAGTCGCTTCCTCTCCAAATGAAATATGACTGATTCCAGCAAGTGCTTGCTGTCAGTCGAAAATACATAAGAATTGGTTACCATGCCAACTCTAATTTCTGTACACCAAATGAAACTGATTTTTATTCTAAGGAATTAGGAAATTTTAAAATTTTTTTAAATCTTCAAATGGTTTTCTGGTTTTTAACTCAATTAAGAAATCTTGCTTAATTTTATAGTCTTTGGAACTTGAACAAATTTAGGTCGGATCTAGATTGTAGACTTGGGATGAAAAGACGTGACACATATAATTTCATAAACTAATTCAACTCTGAAAAATTGGGCCCGTTTAATTGAACAAGGCCAAGCGAGACGTTGTGGGTCTTCCCCCCGGGTCGTGCAGCAAACCGACAAGCCGCTTTCGCGCCGCCTGTTCCTCCACCTCTCACCCACGCAAGCCCGACAAACTGAATCATCCATTTGGCATGCCATAAAAATATCCGCAAATTAAAACTGTCGGCTTAACTAACAACTCCCGTGTGTTTTACACTGCTGCCGGATCAACAAAATTGAGATTAAAAATTTAATTAATTTTAATTATCAATCATAAAAAAATGTTAATTATATTTAATAATTAAAACTTGTCAATGTCAATTTACATTTAATTTTAAGTTTTTTATTTGAGAGTTTGTGCACTGAAATCTGGGTTGAGATTTCCAAATGACTAATGATCAGGTTCAAAAAAAAAAAAAATCTGAACTTTTATAGACGAAAAAATTCATGCAAATTAACGAAAGAGAACCATAAGGACAAGCTATCTCTATATGCTAAATTTTTTCTTTTTCTATTTCTTTTTTTTTATTTAAATGTCGTTGGTGTTGCGACGTGACGTCGACATAACAAACGAGGCACGTAACCCCGTGACAAGCTCCGTTATAAATTTCCTATTAAATTTTTTGTTTTTGTTTATAATATGATGCGTTCTCCCTTTAAAAAAAAAAAAAACCACGATTCTTTATTTCGTACGCAGACAGAGTTATACATATAGAGCGAGAAGGCAGGGGAGGTCATGGTGTCGACACTCCTGAGCAGTTGCTCGTCGGCGTTTCTGCCAGGTCAAGTGACTCACCTTAATCGACTTATGCTTGAGCCGTACAGTTCTCCCGCCTTTAAGCTCTGCTTCGCGCCAAAATCTGTTCGCGCCTCTTCTACCTCCTTCGTCGATGCCAAACCAACAACACGATTCTTTAATTTACATTATAAAATTTTTAATCTGCATGATAGGACTTTTTAAATTATATAATAATTTTTTTAATTTATATAATAAAAAATAAATTATATGCATATATATATATATATATATATATATATATAAGTATATATAATTTATAGATTTAAATAATAAAATTTATTCAAAATTTTTTAATTATTTGGTGTTCAGTTTCTTCTAAATAAACATTAAAAATTAATATATCAAATCATCGTTAAAGGATCGAAGCAATGAATCTTTTTATCGTTAATTTTTCAATTTTTTTTTCTAAAACCTTAATTTTTCATCATTTAATATAAAAGTCATGTTCTTAAGGGCTTCGTTTCTATTCTAAATCCCTTTATTTTTGTTTCAAATTAAATAAAATATATTTATTTTATGTTCTGCCCAACAACAAAAGAAAAATTTTGGTATTACCTTCTGGTACTAAATTATCTTATCTTAAAAAATCAATATCCCTCATGCAAAAGTCATTTAAAAAGCTCGAACAAGTAGTCCTAACCATAATAAATAATCAATCAAAAAATAATATAATTGGGTCTTTTAATAAATAAAAAGAATCAAAAGAATTTTGTAAAATCATTAATTACGACTATACATAACTGATGGTGAAATTCCCTTATTGGAATAAAAGTGATCTGACAAATTAAATTTTCAAGGTTGAAAAATACTTCCGTTCCCACTATATAACAAAGCAATCTAAGGTGAAAATTACTTTTATCCAGTTAAAAGGTAATACTATCCAATAGTATGATTGGTTTGAAATGTGTGTTGGAGTTCTAACATAAGTTGATTTCACCAAAGGCCTTTTTATACATTTTGGGCTTTCAAAATATCATATCGTTGATGAAAAATTGACAAAAATTCATCAAAAATAAACTATCTTGAAGTTTCATAATCATTTTAAGCAACTTACCAATAGAGCTAAAGATTGATCAGAAAGATAATTGGTGGACACCTTTATTAAAGGACTTATTCCTAACATCTGACGAGAAGTTAAAGCCCATCAACCTCAAACAATGGTCATGATTATCACTTTTGCTTACCTACAAGAGGAGAAATTAGGTTTTGAAAATTGTCACCCCATTATTAAGTGGGTTATTAACAAACTGACAAATAAAAATAGTAATTCATCCTCTTGACATCATCCTATTAATCCTAGACACTTGATTGAAGAGCAATTGAAAGAGCAGATGGAAAAGGGAATATGTTGGCACTGCGATGAAAAGTGGTATAAAGAGCATCGATATAAACAAAGGAGGCTTTTAATGATTAAACCAATTAAGGAAACTAATGTGGTTGATATGATCAAACTTATTCTAAGTGTGATTACATTCATGTTGAATACATTGACAAACTACAGTTTATACATTAACAAGGTATTCTAATTTACAAAGCTCTTGTTGCAAGGTCAAACTATTTATTGACCTATTTTTGTTGCTTTTAGATGATTATGAGATTGTTCTTAACATTGATTGGTTAAGAATTTTGGGAGATATTACTTGAAAATTTTCCAAGTTGGCAATGAAATTTTAGTTAAATGGTCATACAGTAAAGTTACAAGAAAGGTAAAGAAGAAAAATTACAACTATTACTAATAATTGGATTAAGAAAGTTCTTTGTAAGGCAGGATAAGGATTGTTTGTGCAATAATACAATGTATAAGCAACAAAATCTTATTTTATAAATGAAAAAGACATTAATATATTATTGATTGAGTTTACCCATGTATTTATAGAACTTATGAATTTACCTATATAGAGGGTACATGATCATTATATTTCCTTATTATTTGGGAATACACTAACTAATGTTAGACCATATCACTACCCACATTTCCAGAATGGAGAGGTTGAGAGGATTGTGAAGGAAATGTTGGAAGCAGGTATCATTAAACGTAATTGTAGTCTTTACTTCTCCTTTATTCTCCTAGTAAAAAAGAAAGATGGATTCTAGTAGATGTACATTGACTATCGAGCACTTAAATGCATTATTATGAAGGATAAATATTTTATTTTTGTTGTTAATGAGCTATTGAATGAATTCGGGGTACCTAACTATTTACTAAACTTGATTTAAGATCAGGTTATTATCATATTAGTCTATGAGGAGATATTCCGAAGACAGTTTTTAGAACACATAATGACCATTATGAGTTCTTGGTTATGCCTTTTGAACTTACTAATACTTTGTCCACATTTCAAAGCTTAATAAATGATATATTTTGGCTATATCTGCAAGTTTATTTTAATATTTTTTGATGATATTTTGATGTACAATTCATATTTAGATACTTATTTATCACATTTATGTATTGTTCACTACTCTTTAAGAGCATTTATTGTTTTTCAAGAAGTAAAAATATAGTTTTGCTAATCAAACAATGAAATATTTTGGTCATATTGTTTACAAAGAAAGTGTGGATGTTGATCATTTTAAAGTGTAAACAATGCTAGAATAGTTAGCTCCAAAAACTATTGAAGTATTACGTGGTTTTTTAAAATTAATTAGTTATTATTGCAAATTTGTCCCTGATTATGGAAAGATCAATGCCAACTTAACAACACATTTGAAAAAGGATTCATTTGAATGGAGTGTTAAATCAGAAAAAGCATTTGAGCGCCTTAAGTAAGCTATGACTATTACATAGGTTCTTACTGTACTTAATTTTAGTAAGGTATTTATTATTAAATGTAATGCTTTTGGAGTTAAGATTGATGCAATATTAATGTAGAAAGCTCATCTTATAACCTTTACCAATAAGACTTTATTACCAAAACATCTCAGTATGTCTATTTATGATAAAGATATATTAGTTGTAGTACATACAATTACAAAGTGGCATCATTACTTGATTGGACGTTGTTTTCAAATTTGAATTAATCATAAAAGTTTGAAATATTTATTGGGACAGTGAATCTCTTTCATAGAGTAACAAAAATGGATCTCTAAACTGTTGAGATATAACTATAACATCATCTATAAGAAAGGATGTAAGAATATTATTATTGACGCATTATCTTGTATTCTAGAATATAAAGCTGGTGGCAATTTCTATTTCTACTTGTAATATCCTTGTACAAATTAGAAAAGAGTGATATAATACTCTTGAAACTTAAGAAATCATTAAAAAATTGCAAAATGATCCTAGTTCAATTTCTCATTACAATTAGGATTCTATACACTTGCGTTATAAGAATAAGGTGGTACTTGTTATTAATTCTACATACAAGGGCATCCTCTTACAAGAGTTTTATGCTTATAGAGTAGCTAGACATTTGAAATTTCTTAGTACCTATAAGGGAGTTTGCTATGAGTTTTATTGTAACTAAATATGACATTTACCAATATCACAAAAGTGAATCTACATCGTATCTTAGTCTTCTTCAACCCTTGTCTATTCTCGAAAAAACTTAGACTAATATCTTTATGAGCTTTATTAAAGGACTTACATTGTTCCAAAGTAAAACAACTATTTTTGTTGTTGTTGATCGATTGATTAAATACGCTTATTTTTCTGTTATAAGTCATCCTTATAATGTTATCATTGTTGCTCGAGTTTTTACTGAAAATATTGTGAAGTTACATGGTATTCCTAAATTCATTATTAGTTATTGAAATAAAATCTTCATTAATAATTTTTGAAAAGAGTTATTGTTTGCAAGAAAGACAATTAAATATGAGCACTGCTTATTACCTACAAATTAATAATTTATTTACAGTTATTTGTTTGAGGATAATAGTGATATAATATCACTTATTATTCTTCAATTAAAATATTCCTATTTGAGATTATTTATGATCGAGTTCCACTAGTTGAGTCTTCTCATGTAAACCAAGTTAATAGAAACTTACAAAATCCATACAAGTTGCTTCACTTCTTAAAAACAATCTTATCGCAACCATCGCAAGCACGTACGGATATATGGCTCGAGGTAGCTTCAATATGGATGATTATTTGACTTAAGTATGGAATGAATTGTGGTGACATTATAATAATTATTGTTATTATTTTTCAGAGCTTGCTTACACAACGAAGGTGACTGAAAAATGCGATGTGTACAGCTATGGAGTGTTGGTACTGGAAATCATCGGCGGCAGGCATCCAGGAGAAGGGATCTTTGCCCTGTCGATGCAACATGCTAACATGGACATATAGATGGCAATGAATGATATGCTGGATTGTCGGCTGTGAGATCGCCAACCTGAAGTTCGAGCCAAATTGACATGCGTCATGAATCAGGCAAAAGCATGTCTACGTGCTGATCCACAATCCAAGCCATCTATGCAGATGCTTTCTCCTCTTTTTTTATAAAATTAGTTAGCTTTCTCTTTCCATAGCCATCATCATTCTCGTTCTTTTTTAACCAGATACTGCTCCTCTCTCCCATTTGCGGTGCGCCGACAATTTCTCCCTCTTCATCTTTATTATTTGACATTGATTTGATCCGATCCCATATTTTTTCATAGGGAATCATTACAGTTCCATAATCCTAACAAATTCAAAATGCAACGTAAGAAGCCTAATATCACAATTTTTTTTTCTGCTGTTACGTTGCCTCCAAGCCAGTTGAAATTCAAGAGATTTTTTTTAAAATTTTTATTTTATTGTAGTTTGTCATTTTAAGTTGCGGCCTGACAGGGATTCAAGGACAAGCAACACGGCAATCTATGCCACCCGTCTATCGCGGCTAAATTGCAAAGGATTGGCAATCTATCCAACAGGAAAGTCAAAAGAAGTGTGGTCAATTCTGCGACAGATAAGCTTTTGATAAATCATTAATTTGATCATTAAGTTATACTCACACCAGTGAATCAATTTTTAAATTAAAGTATTTTTATATTATATAAAAATAAATAAAACGCCCTTAAAATAAATTTTAAATATATATTTATAAATATTATTAACGAAATGATATAATTATATACAATTTTTTTATAAAAATGTAAAATTTTTAAGTAAAAATTTGCCCTTTTATTGATATCAACATCTGGGTCAACTGGGCCAAGGTTGATTCTTCTTCCGTTATACAACGATTCAAATTTGACGTCACTAGTTCCTTGCTGAGACCACTATCAAATTCTTGCCCCGAGTCACAAGTTTGTTGGTTTTTTTTTTTTTTTTTGTTTTTCATTCCACACCCACTAGTTAATTGCACCAACACAACTTCGCTGCGTGCGGCGTAGGCCAACACCCAAGTCGTTAGTGTTGACTTCCAGAAAAGTGCAATACACGGCATTGCAAAAAGACAAAGATTATAAAGTTTCATATTATTCGCCCGTTGACCAACTGATTATAAAATGATATAGGTGACGATTACCATTTACCCGCAATCTGCTAACGTTCTTGAAGAAAAAAGCCATGGCGTTAATATCAAAAGTTAGGTGCTTAAACTTCATTGTCTACCTCGCCCCCATTATTCTCCTATTCTGTTCCTGCCACGTTGTTTCCGACTCTGCCGAAGAAGCAACCACTCTTCTTAAATGGACGGCCAGTCTAGAAAGCCAACTGAGCCAGACCAACCTATCGTCGTGGCCTCTGCCGCAAAACAATGCCACAAACTCAACCCAAACCACAAGTCCCTGCCGTTGGCTTGGAATTTCTTGCAACCGTGCAGGAAGTATCGTCAGGATGAACCTTACAAATTCAGGTTTAAAAGGTACGCTCCGGGAATTCTCATTCTCATCTTTCCATAATCTGGCATACCTTGACCTCTCCATCAATAAGCTCTCTATGGCATCATACCGCCTGAAATCGGTCAGCTTTCCAAGCTCATTTATCTCGACTTGTCGATTAACAATTTTTCAGGAAACATCCCTCCAGAGATAGGCCTTCTAACAAATCTTAAAATCCTGCACCTTCTTGAAAACCAATTAAATGGGTCAATTCCCAAGGAAATAGGTCAGTTAAGGTCCCTGTCTGAGCTTGTCTTGTTTACGAACCAGCTAGCGGGTCCTATTCCTGCCTCTATGGGCAATTTGAGCAATCTGGTTTATCTTTTTCTCTATGAAAATAAACTCTCTGGTTCCATTCCTCCAGAATTGGGAAAGTTGTCAAATCTGGAGTCACTTTATGCAGATACTAACAATCTAAGAGGTCCAATTCCGGCGACACTTGGAAACCTCACAAAACTTTCTATCCTGGTTATTTTCAATAATCAACTTTCTGGTTCAATTCCTCAAGAACTCGGAAACCTGAAGTCTCTCAGCGAGCTAAGCTTTTATTCAAACAGCCTATCTGGTCAAATTCCATCATCATTGGGAGGCCTCCCGAGTCTCACCCATCTCCGTCTCCACTTAAATAAGCTCTCTCCGGGCCCATTCCTGCAGAGTTAGGGAACTTGACTTCCATTACTGATCTAGATATACCTCAAAATCAACTTAATGGGACTATCCCGCCTTCCTTTGGTAATCTGACCAACTTAGAAAATCTGTTGCTCCGTGACAACCAACTCTCCGGTTCAATTCCTCAAGCAATAGCAAATTTCACGAATTTAAAGAATCTGCAACTAGACACAAACCAGTTCACTGGTCCTTTTGCCCGAAACCATATGCCAAAGCAAAACAATCCAAAGGCTGGCTCTTAATAACAACAATCTAGTGGGCCCAATTCCCAAAGGCTTCAAAGATTGTACTAGCTTTGAGAGAGTCCGACTTGATTATAACCAATTCATTGGCAACATATCTGAAGATTTTGGAGTTTATCCACGCCTGAATTTTATAGACCTGAGGGGCAACAAATTCTCCGGAGAGATCTCTTCCAATTGGGGACGGTGTCCGAGTTTAGCCACCCTACGGCTTGCAGAGAACGATATTACAGGTAGCATACCACCCGAGATTGGAAATGCAACTCAGCTACAAGCACTTGAACTCTACTGGAATCGTCTGAGTGGAAGGATTCCCAAGGAATTGGGAAAGTTGACTTCATTGGTGAGGGTGGCATTGAATGACAATCAACTTTCCGACGGTATACCTCCAGAATTGGGATCACTGGAAAATCTCTTGTATCTAGACTTGTCTGCAAACAGATTGAACCAGAACATTCCAGGAAATGTTGGAAATTTTCGTACACTGACTTATTTGAATATGAGCAGCAACTTGTTTACAGGAAGAATCCCTGGCGAGCTGGGTCAGTTGGTTCAGCTGAACCAGCTAGACCTGAGCTACAACTTTCTCGCTGGTGCCATACCGGACGAACTCTCCAATCTAGACAGCCTGGATACGCTGAATATCTCTCACAATAATCTTAGTGGTTCAATTCCATCAACTTTTGAACATCTGCGTGGCTTACAGTATGTCGACATTTCGTACAACAAGCTGTCTGGTCCTGTTCCCAATAGCAATGCATTTCATGATGCAGCATTGCAGGGTAACCAAAATCTCTGTGGCAATGTTGCTGGCCTGCAACTTTGCCGATCTTCCACAGAAAGGAAAAGCGGCTTAAGCAAGGGCGTCAAGATTTTGCTCACTATGGTCCTTCCCATACTGGGTGGCGTTGCCATTCTGAGCGCTTGCATTATCTTGTTTTTGTGTAGCCATCCGGGGATGAAAGGCTTGCGAAGAGAGTGCGATATGGATCGCGAAGAGCTGCCTTCCATATCAATCACAGATGGGAAAATAATGTACGAAGAGATCATAAGAGCAACAAAGAACTTTCACGACCTGTATTGCATTGGAAGGGGCAAATCTGGAAGCGTTTACAAAGCAGAGTTATCATGGGGGCTTGTTGCTGTCAAGAAATTCCACTCGCCGAGCCATGGAGAGATCGTGCAGCAGAAAGAGTTCCTGAACGAAATAACGGCATTGACCGAGACAAGGCATCGAAACATTGTAAAGCTTCACGGTTTTTGCTCACATGCGCGACACTCGTTTCTAGTTTACGAGTACCTCCCGAGGGGCAGCCTGGCAGCGATTCTGGAAAATGACGTGGAAGCAAAGGAATTGGACTGGGAGAAGAGGTTGAACGTGATCAAAGGCGTAACTCATGCGTTGTCTTACCTGCACAACGAGTGTGTGCCGCCCATTGTTCACAGAGACATATCAAGCAACAACATTCTGCTAGATTTAGAATACGAACCACATGTCTCGGACTTTGGCACTGCTAAGCTTCTCAACAAGGAATCAACCAATTGGACATCGCTCGCAGGCACGTACGGATATGTGGCACCAGGTAGCTTAAATATTGATGATTATTTGAGTTAAGTATGGAATGAATTGTGGTGACATTATAATAATAATTATTATTATTTTGCAGAGCTTGCTTACACAATGAAGGTGACTGAAAAATGCGATGTGTACAGCTATGGAGTGTTGGTACTGGAAATCATCGGAGGCAAGCATCCGGGAGAAGTGATCTCTGCACTGTCGATGCAACATGCTAACATGGACATGCAGATGGCAATGAATGATATGCTGGATTGTCGGCTGTCAGATCCCCAACCTGAAGTTCGAACCAAATTGGCATTCGTCATGAATCAGGCAAAAGCATGTCTACGTGCCGATCCACAATCTAGGCCATCCATCCAGATGGTTTCTCGTTTGCTAAACTAGCTAGCTTTCTGTTTCGATTGCCATCGGTAACACTTATAGGTCCAGCAGTTGAATAAAACTAAGGAGGGGTATGCTAACATCCTTGGCGGTAGATCACTTGGTCTTATAGTTATGTGCGCAAACTTGTTGAGTCGCTGCACTGATGTTCTATGTCATTTTTTCCATTATTAATTACTCTGTGACACCATACTTGGTAAATGAACGCAGGCTTTTTATTTTTTCAGTTACAAAAACTCGTCCATGGACCCAGGTCCACGCTGCCTTTGGCGCATATTAACCAGCATATACATCCCCTTAGTGCTGTTTAAAATTTTTTCTTCGGTAATCATTTCAATTCCATAATGTTATTGTCATATATATATATATATATACGGCGTAACAATCTCAAAATACAAAGTAAGAGGCCATATATTACCTTTTCTGTGCTATCAGACTGCGGCAGAGTCGGTTGAAATTTGAGGGATTTTTTTATTACTTTTTAAAAATCTTTTGACATATTACAATTACATTATGTAAATAATACTTGATATTAAATAATAAAAAAATATATTAAAATTTCACTTAAACTTGTATAATATCAAATACTGTTAATATGACATTAAATACTATTTTATGTCATATGAATCATATTATATTTGTCTCTATGACTCCCAAAAATGCGCCTGCATACGTAGAGTCGTCATTGTAAAATTTATTTGTAATATTAAAAAAAAAAAAAAACAAAACAAAAATTGCAAAGTGCCCATAGTCCACTTTTCCAGGGGTTGACTAGATTGGTGGCACTGGCACAGACAACTCGGCGGGATAATTTGATAATTATTTTCCGGAGAAACCTTTTGCTTTGGCTAGAGGGTAAAGCATCATGTACACTTTACCACGCCCACGTGAGTAATCAGAATTTTGTGACCCACGACCATTCAACACCTGGAGCCTAATCATTTCGTGGGCCATGCAAATGCAGTTAACTGGTGGATGAGCCGGTTGATCACCAATCGCATTAGCTATGTCTCTAATCACCCAATTGAGCTCGCGTCAGGTGTCTGTGGGTCAGGCAAAATGCGGATTACATAACCATGGGGGTGGGATGAGCCGTTAACCGTTTTGAATGCTGGAGGATGCAGCAAGAAAAATAAACTGAATTTTTTAAACGAAGTAGCTAATTGGACGTGGACCCAGGCTAATTTGTCTCACGCTGCCTTGCTGCCTAACTTGGGACATTCCCAACAAAACGAAATTGGGAACCCCGAACCCCTCCAGGACGCCAATAAAAACAACTTTATTAGGTCGTTTCTTTGTACTTATTTTATATTTGTCTTTGTAATTTATTATATTTATATTTAACAAAAAGAAAAATAAAAGATCATTCATTAGTGTGGTGTGAAGAGATGGGATTATTCATCAATTTAAAACACCTAACTTCCTACCCAAGTACAATTCAAGTGATTTATAAGCTTCCAGGGTGGAATTGACAAAACATGAGCGATTCGCCCAACCGACAGACCATGGACGCCGCCACGCCTGTGGAACTACCGAGGATGACGCAAAACAAAATGGATCGGCCACCGTCGGCCACTAGATATTCCCATTTGACGCGGCCCTATTTCTTTCCCCGCATTGTTGCGTAAAAGGTAATTCATCTTATTATTGCCTCGTATACCGCAAGGTCGCTTTAACGCTGCATCCTGTCAATCTTTCTCGCATATGAGTGAAGAAAGGTACAGGAATATGGGCTCGTCGACGTAAAAATCTTGGAAGAAAACATCTATCGAGATTCGACAGGCAACCTTTTAATTTTCTAATCTAACGTTTTATTATTAACGTGCAGATTTAAATCAAACTAATACAAAATTTATTTTAATTTTGAGTCAAATTGCTCAAAAAATAATGATAAATCACATCGTTGGATTTATATTAGGCCAAATACATTGCATCAAATAAATATGCCCGTATATTTATATATAATGAAAATAAAAAATAATAACAAAATGAAAAAATAAATCTAATTTTTATTTTAGGGAATCAGGAAATTTTAATTTTTTTAAAAATCTTCAAATGTTTTTCTGGTTTTTAATTCAATTAAGAAATCTTGCTAAATTTTATAGTCTCACATTTGTTTGGAACTTGAACAAATTTAGGTTGGATCTAGATTGTAGACTTCGAATAAAAAGACGTGAGACATATGATTTCATAAACTAATTCAACTCTAAAAACGTGGTGGGTCATCCCCCGTTTAATCAAAAAACGTGGCTTTTTAAAATTGATTAGTTATTATTACAAATTTGTCTGTAATTATGATAAAATCAATGTCAATTTAACGGCTCTTTTGTCATTGCTGAAGTGGAAAAAAACATTTGCATGACTACTACACAAGTTCTTACTTTGTCTAATTTTAATAAAATATTTATTATTAAATGTAATGCTTTTAAAGTTGGAATTGATATAGTATTAATACAGGAAATTCATTTTATAGTCTTTACCAATAAAAATCTATATTTGTGATAAGGATATATTAGTTGTAGTTCATACAATTATAAAGTGACGATGATATTTTTAAATTCGAATTGATTACAAAAATTTAAAATATTTATTGGGGTAGTAAATGACGCAGCGAGGAAGCGTAATCAACAACAGGAAATTAATAACAACGATTGAATTCCAAAGAACAAAAGGTACAAGTCACCTTAGGAAAAGGTTCTCTCAATTAGGGTAAAGTATAATACATTTTGCCTCTCACTAAGAAATCTTAAAATATATATAGTGCAAATAATTATACTAAAATTACGAAAATGCCATTTTATAAAATTTAATTAAAATTACGAAAAGCCCTTCAGCTTGGATTCGATTTTGAAACTTTTCGCAACTTCTTATCCTTTTCTCGCTTGTCCATATACTCCTCGGCTATCTGGTCCACATCATTCTCTCCCACCAGAGAAGAACTCGACCCCGAGTTCTTTTCAGGATATAAAGGCGTATCATCTGAATGGAAAAGAGATAAATCAGCTACATTGAATGTCTTGGAGATGTTCATATCATCAGGAAGCTCGACAATATAAGCATTGTCGTTGATTTTGCGCACAACTTCATAAGGACCATACTTCTTTGGTTATAATTTGCTATACTTGCCCACAGGAAAGCATTCCTTCCTCAGGTACACCATCACTTGATAACCAACTTCAAATAGTTTCTCCTTCCTATGTTTATCAGCAGCTGCCTTGTATGTCGCATTTGCCCTCTCAATTTTCCTTTCTTACCTCTTCAGCAATAGTTTGATACTGTTCTACCATGTTTTTTAGCTGCTATGCTAACCTCTACCCCCCCCCTTAGGTAACTTCAACAAATCCAGGGCATGTTGTGGCGTTTTGGTGTAAACCACTGAAAAGGGTGATCTCCCAATAAATTCTATGAACAGAACTATTATAAGTAAATTCAGCTTGGGCCAATGCTTGATCTCATTGTCTTGGCTTTTCACCACAGATACTCCTGATCAAATTTCGCAGTGTTCTGTTGGCCACTTCAGTCTGCCCATCAGTCTGTGGGTGAGCTGTACTACTAAAGTTTAATGAAGAATCAAACAGGAACCACAACGTCTTCCAGAAGTGACTAAGAAACTTGCTATCCCTATCAAAAGTAATGGACCTTGGAACACCATGTAAGCGCACCACTTCTTTGAAAAATAACCTAGCAATAGATTGTACATCTGCAAATTTTTCTACATGGAATAAAATGAGCCATCTTAGAAAACCTGTCAACAACAACAAACACAGAGTCAGCACCTCGTTGGGTACGAGGTAAACCCAAGATAAAATTCATCGACAAGTCTTCCCAAATGTTCTCAGGTACTGGTAAGGGAGTGTATAACCCCGCATTTTGAGATTGCCCTTTGGAAGTCTGACAGATGTAGCATCTCTCTACAATCCTACCAACATCCCTTCTCAGTCGAGGCCAAAAATACCTTTCTGTTACAGCAGCTAAGGTCTTATCTCGACCCAAATGTCCTGCTAAACCTCCTCCATGAAGGTCTCTAATCAACTTCTCCCTTTAAGGAGGACTCAGGAATGCACAATTGATTTCCCTTCATTAAGTACCCCTCATGAATATGATAATCATCACAAGGCTCCTTACCAGCACACTTCCTCCACATCTCCTTAAAATCACCATCATCTTCATACAACTCTTTTATTCTTTCAAAGCCCACAACCTCAGCACTTAAGGTGAATAACAAATCAGCCCTTCTACTTAAAAGCGCGGCCACTTTGTTTTGCACACCAGATTTATGCATTAACCTGAAAGGAAACCTCTGTAAGAATTGAATCCACCTAGCATGCATATCCTTACTTATCCTGGTCTGACCACTCAAATGTTTTAATGCGACACAGTCTGAGTAGAGAATGAATTCCTTTCCTACCAAATAGTGTCCCCATACTCTCAAAACTCTCACAACAGCATAGAACTCTTTATCATAAGTTGCCCAATTCCTCCTAACCTCACATAACTTCTCACTATAGAATGCTATTGGTCTCTTCTCTTTTGATAGCACCGCACCAATCCCTACCCCACTAGCATCACAGTCAACCTCGAATAGCTTATCAAAATTAGGTAGTGCCAATACAGGGGCCTTACATAACCTTTCCTTTAGATTCACAAAGCTTGTGTCAGCCTCTTCACCCCATTGAAATTTCCCTTTCTTCAGACACTCAGTTAATGGAGCAGCAATTGTACTGAAATGTCTTATAAATCGCCTATAAAAACTAGTCAATCCTAGAAAACTCCTTAACTCAGTAACAGCTTTAGGAGTAGGTCATTCCCTGATTACCCTCACCTTTTCATCATCCACCATGATACCCTCACTACTAACTACAAACCCCAGAAATAACAATCGCCTTGACATGAAGACACACTTTTTCAAATTAGCAAATAATTTATTCTCCATCAACACAGCCAAAACAAACACACACCTCAAGTGTTCAATATGCTCCTTCTCTGACTTACTAAATATCAGTATATCATCAAAATATACTACTACAAAAAGCGACCATTAAAAGGTTTTAATACCTGATTCATCACACGTATGAAGGTACTGGGCGCGTTACTGAGGCCAAATGGCATTACCAGCCACTCATACAACCCCTCCTCAGTTTTGAATGCTGTCTTCCACTCATCGCCAGGCCGAACTCTAATTTGATGGTAGCCACTCCTCAAATCAATTTTGGAAAATACCTTAGCCCCGCTCAATCTGTCTAACATGTCATCCAATCGTGGTATAGGGAATTTGTATCCGATGGTAATCTTGTTGATAGTCCTGCTATCAACACACATTCTCCAGCTCCCATCTTTCTTAGGTGTCAATAAAGCTGGTACAGCACAAGGACTCATGCTGTTTCGAATGAACCACTTTTCTAACAACTCTTGGACCTTTTCCTGCAGGACCTCAGTTTCCTTAGGACTCATCCTATAATGTGGTAAATTTGGAAGACTTGCTCCAGGTACCAAGTCTATTTGATGCTGAATATCCCTCAGGGGTGGTAGTCCCTTAGGTAAGTCATTAGGAACCACATCTTTATACTCTTTTAATACTCTCTTAACTGCTTCAGGGACCTCTTCACATGCATCTTCATCCCCAACTATCATGTTCTTAACAATGAGCGCATGAGCCACCTTCGACTCTTTCAAATCCTCAACCACCTCCTTCTCTGACTGTGTAATAGTCAAGAAAGAGCGTTCCTCTATCTTGCAAACTCTAGAGCGACCCTCTAACTTCAAAGGTAACAGAGTATACTTCACACCCTCATTTTCTAACTTATAAACATTCTCTTTACCTGCATGTTGGGCGTTCACATCGAACTGCCAAGGTCTCCTGCATAGTAGATGACATGCATCCATGTCAACAATATCACAGAAGATTTCATCTCGATACCTCCCTATAGAAAATGGCACCTTGCACCTCTCCTTTACCTCAATCTTTTTGGCCGCCTTAATCCACCCAATAGTGTATGGGTATGGATGTTTCTCGACAGGTAACTGCAACTGTTGAACAATTTCTCGCCCGATGATATTTTCACAACTCCCACTGTCTACAATCAAGTCAAACACCTTGCCCCCAATTGTGCACTTGGTACGGAACAACTGGTGTCGTTGGGTATTTGTCTCCTGTTTTGGTGCTAACATCATTCGTCTAATCACATAAGCTGGTTCCACTTCACCATTATCCTTCTCATCATATTCATCCTCTTCATCAGGCTCACAACACACATCTTCTTCATCATCCCTATTTACAATATGAACACTCTTTCTACTAGGACACTCATTAGATCTATGACCAGGCTGATTACAACGATAGCACTTACACAAGATTGGTCTGGCATACGGGTTATCTTGCTTCTGGATGCCCTTAGACTCCATAGGCTTCTTCCCTTCAGCCCTTTCATCCCTCTTGGCATTATCTTCACCAAATTTACTCGACAAATTCTTATTCTTCTCAACACCCACTTTACTGGCAACATCACTCACGAACCCTCTTCTTCCACTTGTATATCTAGTACTTTGCTCTTACAACATTAACTCGGCTCGGAGAGCCATATTTTTCGCCTCATTCAAATTCCTCAAAACCACAACTCCTATTTTGTCCTTAATTTGCAACTTCAACCCGTCCACATATCGTGCAACGTATTGACCCTCACTCTCTCTCAAGTCATTCCGTTCCGCTAACCTCATAAACTCTGCAGTGTACTCATGAACAGATCTTAACCCTTGGCGACATCGTTGATACTGCTGGAACAGTATTTGCTCATAGTCTGGAGGTAAGAAATCACGTTGTAGTAATTGTTTCATACGGAACCACGTTCTCACCGGATGTCTCCCTTCTCTTTGTCTCATAGTCTGCAGCCTCTCCCACCAGGCAGAAGCTCCACCCTTCAATCTGCAGGCCACCAATCTAACCCGTCAATCTTCTGGTATCTCCATGTAGTCGAAGAACCTATCAACATCTGCTAACCAATCTAAGAACTCCTCAATATTAAGACTACCATTAAAATATGGAATATCAACCTTTAAACGGTAATCACCCCTATCTCCTTGATCATACCCATAGTAGTTCCTTTGATACCCTACATCACCACCTCGTCTCTGTGTGGTTGCCTCACTCCATATATAAAACTCATCCTCCTCAGCAGATTCATCATCCGAAATTTGCGCAATTCTATTAATAGTTCGGGGTCTGTTAATTAGATTAACATACCTGTCTCTTGACCCAGGTATATTACCGCTAATATTCATAGAGTCAAAGCGTCCAATCAAATCTTCAAAACGCTGTTCTAAGTGTTGAACTCTTTGATATAAAGTATTGAACTCTGCCCTAGGAACCCATTGATTGGCTCCTTGGACTCCCGTATTCTGAACACCGTCAAGAACACGACCGCCATCCACACCTTGATTGATTGACATCTTCGCAAGAAATTGCCAGGCTCTGATACCAATCTGACGCAGTGAGGAAGCGTAATCAACAACAGGAAATCAATAACAACGATTGAATTCCAAAGAACAAAAGGCACAAGCCGCCTTAGGAAAAGGTTCTCTCAATTAGGGTAAAGTATAATACGTTCTGCCTCTCACTAAGAAATCCTAAAATATATATAGTGCATACAATTATACTAAAATTACGAAAATGTCATTTTATAAAATTTAATTAAAATTATGAAAAGCCCTTCAGCTTGGATTCGATTTTGAAACTTTTCGCAACTTCTTATCCTTTTCTCGCTTGTCCATATACTCCTCGGCTATCTGGTCCACATCAGTAAATCTTTTCATGTAACAACAAAAATAGATCTCAAAACTACTAAGATATGACTATGACATTTTTTATAAGAAGGGATATAAGAATCTTGTTCAAGACCCATTATTGTATTTTAAAGAATGCAAAGCTAGTGGCAATCTTTATTTTTACTATCCTTGTATAAATTAGAAATAAGTGATATAATACTTTTAAAACTCAAAAAATCATTAAAAATTTACAAATAAATTTTAGTTTAATTTCTCATTACTCTTAAAATTCTGTAGACTTGCACTAAAAGGGTAGGATAATACTTGTTATTAATTCTACTTACAAGAGCATGCTCTTACAAGAGTTCTATACTTCTTAGTAGCTAGACATTCGGAATTTTTTCATACTTACAAACAATTTTGTCATGAGTTTTATTAAAAGTATATGAAGAATGAAATTAAAACATTTGAAACTGTATATGACATTTTTTCAATATTACAAAAAAGTGAATTTATGGTGTTTCTTAGTCTACTTTAACTTTTAATTGTTCTTAAAAAAAACTTGGACTAATATCTCTGTAAACTTTATTAAGAGGCTTTCACTATTTCAAAGTAAAGTAATTATTTTTATTTTTTTGTGGATGGATTGACTAAATAAGATCATTTTTTCTATCATAAGTCATCCTTATATCACTGTCAATGTTCCTTGAGTTTAACTGAAAATATTGTGAAATTACACAGTATTTATAAATTCATTATTAGTAATTAAAATAAAATTTTTATCAATAATTTTTAGAAAGAATAATTATTTATAAAGAATATAACTGAATATAAGTATTATTTACCATCCATGTACTTATGAGTAGATTAAAATTATTAAAAATTACTCCCTCTTCATCTTTATTATTTGACTTGATTTGATCCAATCACATATTTTATCATAGGTAATCATTACAGTTCCATAATCCTAACAAATTCAAAATGCATTGTAAGAAGCCTAATATCACAAATTTTTTTTCTGCTGTTACGTTGCCTCCAAGCCAGTTGAAATTCAAGAGATTTTAAGTCGGCCTGACAGGGATTCAAGGACAAACAACACGGCAATCTATGCCACCCGTCTATCGCGGCTAAATTGGAAAGGCTTGGCAATCTATCCAACAGGAATGTCAGAAGAAGTGTGGTCAATTATTCGACAGATAAGTATTCGATAAATCATTAATTTGATCATTGAGTTTATACTCACACCAGTGAATTAATTTTTAAATTAAAATATATTTATATTATATATAAATAAATAAAAAAATGACTTTAAAGTAAAATTTAAATATATATTTATTATAAATATTATTAACGAAATGATATAATTATATACAATTTTTTTATAAAAATGTAAAATTTTTAAGTTTGGGAACTTGACTTCTATTACTGATCTAGAGATAGCTCAAAATCAACTTAATGGGACTATCCCGCCTTCCTTTGGTAATCTCATCAACTTAGAATATCTGTTTCTCCGTGACAACCAACTCTCCGGTTCAATTCCTCAAGCAATAGCAAATTTCACGAATTTAAAGTATCTGCAACTAGACACAAACCAGCTCACTGGTCGTTTGCCCGAAAATATTTGCCAAAGCAAAACACTCCAAAGGCTAGCTCTTAATAACAACAATCTAGTGGGCCCAATTCCCAAAGGCTTCAAAGATTGTACAAGCTTTGAGAGAGTTCTACTTGAATATAACCAATTCATTGGCAACATATCTGAAGATTTTGGAGTTTATCCAAACCTGGAATTTATAGACCTGAGGGGCAACAAATTCTCCGGAGAGATCTCTTCCAACTGGGGACGGTGTCCGAGTTTAGCCACCCTACGGCTTGCAGAGAACGATATTACAGGTAGCATACCACCCGAGATTGGAAATGCAACTCAGCTACAAGCACTTGAACTCTACTGGAATCGTCTGAGTGGAAGGATTCCTAGGGAATTGGGAAAGTTGACTTCATTGGTGAGGGTGGCATTGAATGACAATCAACTTTCCGACGGTATACCTCCAGAATTGGGATCACTGGAAAATCTCTTGTATCTAGACTTGTCTGCAAACAGATTGAACCAGAACATTCCAGGAAATGTTGGAAATTTTCGTAAACTGACTTATTTGAATATGAGCAGCAACTTGTTTACAGGAAGAATCCCTGGCGAGCTGGGTCAGTTGGTTCAGCTGAACCAGCTAGACCTGAGCTACAACTTTATCGCTGGTGCCATACCGGACGAACTCTCCAATCTAGACAGCCTGGATACGCTGAATATCTCTCACAATAATCTTAGTGGTTCAATTCCATCAACTTTTGAACATCTGCGTGGCTTACAGTATGTCGACATTTCGTACAACAAGCTGTCTGGTCCTGTTCCCAATAGCAATGCATTTCATGATGCAGCATTGCAGGGTAACCAAAATCTCTGTGGCAATGTTACTGGCCTGCAACTTTGCCGAACTTCCACAGAAAGGAAAAGCGGCTTAAGCAAGGGCGTCAAGATTTTGCTCACTATAGTCCTTCCCATACTGGGTGGCGTTGCCATTCTGAGCGCTTGCATTATCTTGTTTTTTTGTGTAGCCATCCACGGATGAAAGGCTTGCGAAGAGAGAGCGATATGGATCGCGAAGAGCTGCTTTCCATATCAATCACAGATGGGAAAATAATGTACGAAGAGATCATAAAAGCAACGAAGAACTTTGACGACCTTTATTGCATTGGATGGGGCAAATCTGGAAGCGTCTACAAAGCAGAGTTATCGTGGGGGCTTGTTGCTGTCAAGAAATTCCACTCGCCGAGCCATGGAGAGATCGTGCAGCAGAAAGAGTTCCTGAACGAAATAACGGCATTGACCGAGATAAGGCATCGAAACATTGTAAAGCTTCACGGATTTTGCTCACATGCGCGACACTCTTTTCTAGTCTACGAGTACCTCCCGAGGGGCAGCCTGGCAGCGATTCTGGGAAATGACGAGGAAGCAAAGGAATTGGACTGGGAAAAGAGGTTGAACGTGATTAAAGGCGTAACTCATGCGTTGTCTTACCTGCACCATGAGTGTGTGCCGCCCATTGTTCACAGAGACATATCAAGCAACAACATTCTGCTAGATTTAGAATACGAACCACATGTCTCGGACTTTGGCACTGCTAAGCTTCTCAACAAGGAATCAACCAATTGGACATCGCTCGCAGGCACGTACGGATATGTGGCACCAGGTAGTTTAAATATTGATGATTATTTGAGTTAAGTATGGAATGAATTGTGGTGACATTATAATAATAATTATTATTATTTTGCAGAGCTTGCTTACACGATGAAGGTGACTGAAAAATGCGATGTGTACAGCTATGGAGTGTTGGTACTGGAAATCATCGGAGGCAAGCATCCGGGAGAAGTGATCTCTGCACTGTCGATGCAGCATGCTAACATGGACATGCAGATGGCAATGAATGATATGCTGGATTGTCGGCTGTCAGATCCCCGACCTGAAGTTCGAACCAAATTGGCATTCGTCATGAATCAGGCAAAAGCATGTCTACGTGCCGATCCACAATCTAGGCCATCCATGCAGATGGTTTCTCGTTTGCTAAACTAGCTAGCTTTCTGTTTCGATTGCCATCGGTAACACTTATAGGTCCGGCAGTTGAATAAAACTAAGAAGTGCTCACATTATGTGAAACAGGCTCTTCCAATTCAATGGTTTCTTTCAATGTTAAAGCATGCACGGTTATTGCCTGTGGTAAAATTTCCATGGGAGCTGCAAATATGTCATGTCCGCTGAGCTCCTTGCACTTAGCATCAGAAGGTTGTTTCTTTGACTTTGCCTCTGATTCGATTTCTAATGTCCCATTTAGCTCACGCTGCCTTGCCACTCCAGGCAGAGTAGCAGGCTTTTTTTGGGAGAAAGTCGCTTCCTCTCCAAATGAAATATGACTGATTCCAGCAAGTGCTTGCTGTCAGTCGAAAATACATAAGAATTGGTTACCATGCCAACTCTAATTTCTGTACACCAAATGAAACTGATTTTTATTCTAAGGAATTAGGAAATTTTAAAATTTTTTTAAATCTTCAAATGGTTTTCTGGTTTTTAACTCAATTAAGAAATCTTGCTTAATTTTATAGTCTTTGGAACTTGAACAAATTTAGGTCGGATCTAGATTGTAGACTTGGGATGAAAAGACGTGACACATATAATTTCATAAACTAATTCAACTCTGAAAAATTGGGCCCGTTTAATTGAACAAGGCCAAGCGAGACGTTGTGGGTCTTCCCCCCGGGTCGTGCAGCAAACCGACAAGCCGCTTTCGCGCCGCCTGTTCCTCCACCTCTCACCCACGCAAGCCCGACAAACTGAATCATCCATTTGGCATGCCATAAAAATATCCGCAAATTAAAACTGTCGGCTTAACTAACAACTCCCGTGTGTTTTACACTGCTGCCGGATCAACAAAATTGAGATTAAAAATTTAATTAATTTTAATTATCAATCAAAAAATGTTAATTATATTTAATAATTAAAACTTGTCAATGTCAATTTACATTTAATTTTAAGTTTTTTATTTGAGAGTTTGTGCACTGAAATCTGGGTTGAGATTTCCAAATGACTAATGATCAGGTTCAAAAAAAAAAAAAAAAATCTGAACTTTTATAGACGAAAAAATTCATGCAAATTAACGAAAGAGAACCATAAGGACAAGCTATCTCTATATGCTAAATTTTTTCTTTTTCTATTTCTTTTTTTTTTTTTTTTATTTAAATGTCGTTGGTGTTGCGACGTGACGTCGACATAACAAACGAGGCACGTAACCCCGTGCCAAGCTCCGTTATAAATTTCCTATTAAAAATTTTTTTGGTTTATAATATGATGCGTTCCCCCTTAAAAAAAAAAAAACACGATTCTTTATTTCGTACGCAGAGAGAGCTATACATATAGAGCGAGAGGGCAGGGGAGGCCATGGCGTCGACACTCGTGACCGGTTTCTCGTCGGTGTTACTGCCAGGTCAAGTGACTCACTTTAATCGACTTATGCTTAAGCCGTACAGTTCTCCCGCCTTTAAGCTCTGCTTCGCGCCAAAAGCTGTTCGCGCCTCTTCTACCTCCTTCGTCGATGCCAAGCCAACGGTTCTCTCTCTGTTCTTTTTTTTGGGGGGGGGGGGGGGGTCCCTTCTCTTTGCCAAATTAATGTTCCACTTGTCGTTCTCCATTTCTTTTGTTCCAATTTTCTGAGAAATTATTAGGACTGTTTCTTTAGGAACTACTTAGGTAGCAGAACTTGAAAGAAACTTCCAAGCATTGCCTTCGGTGACCCAAATTATTTTTTTATTTGTTTTGTGAGGTTTTCTTTTGAATTCGCTCTGTGTGGTCTGTTTTTTTTTTTTTTTAATTGAAATTCTTATTACATTGATGGAATTGGTTTTTGTGTACCGATAGGATCCCATTGTGGGTGGAAAGGATTCGTGTAGCACCAAGAATGTTTTGGCTTGTCCCGTGTGCTTTTACCCCCTATCCTTGATAGGAGATCATGCCTTATCAGTGTATGTGGCTTCAGTCATATCCTGAAAAGAACAAGCCTTTTCGTTTCGTGGCAATTGACTTGCGATTCCATTGTTTTGGTTTGCTAACGGCTTGATATGATACAGAGATTCTGCGCCTGGGTCCAGTTTGGTCTGCCAGACTTGTGAGAAGACTTATTCTGGCAAGCAAACGCACATTGAATTGATAGCAGCCAGTGGGGCTAAGAAGTATAGTGATGCCATGCCAATGGTAACAGAATTTTTCAGGTGTGGTATTAATATTTGATGCAATTTTCATGTCTGAGACCACATTTGTGGAAATTACTAAGCTGTTGCATAGATCAACAGAGTTTGCATGTGCAATTAGATAGAAATAAATTTCATATTTTAGTTTCTTTGATTCGTTGGTGTTAAAACATGAATATGACGAAGACATCTGCTGGTTAAGTGCAAATGATCCTGATACATTCACAATTGTACTGGAATGGTGCTAGAGCCCATTGTTGAGGCACAGGACTTTGGTTTCTGTACATCTTTTGTAAAGTGCAGATTTGAATAAGATATCTGGGAAAATTTGATCCTTTATGGTACATTTTCTCTTCCGGTTTCTATAGCATGTATTGCATTAACTTAACAACCACAGCCAGCAGTCAATCTGATGATATTTTGCAGAATAATTGTGGATATCTGGTCCCAAACAAGGGTTTTATTTACCTTTCCCTTACCATGTCATTGCTTGAATCAGGCTTCCTTTGATATCATTTCTTTATGAAAGGGGTTGGCGTCAAAATTTTGTATTGGGTGGTTTCCCGGGCCCAGAGAAAGAGGTAATATGACAATTATTAGATTGGATGTTTCCAGCAAACGCTTAGTGTAGAGTTTAGATGGATACTTTATTGCTGCTTAAAACAATGAACTTGTTCTGAATGCCAACATATGTAAATTCTGTTGCTTACAACCTCACTTATTTGATATGATTTGAATCTCAGTTTGAGTTGGCAAAGGATTACCTCAAGCCAGTTTTAGGTGGAAATATTGTTGATGCTAGCTGTGGTAGTGGGCTATTTTCAAGACTCTTTGCCAAGAGTGGGTTGTTCTCTCTTGTTGTTGCTCTAGACTACTCAGAAGGCATGCTAAAGCAGTGTTATGAATTTATCAAGCAGGAGGAAAGATTTCCTAAAGAGTATGTTTGGCACTTTTCACAATTCAAACTAATATTATTTTTTCCTTTTCCTGATATTGCCCTCATGCTTATAAATACACAAAATTTTGGTTGATACTAATTGCAATTTCTACTTAATGCATTATGAGTCGATCAAATCAATCATTTGAGACTTTTTTTTGTTTCAGGAACTTAATATTGGTCAGAGCTGATATCTCAAGACTTCCCTTTGTCTCCAGTTCTGTTGATGCTGTCCATGCTGGTGCCGCTATACATTGTTGGCCTTCACCATCTACAGCTGTAATAATTTATTGACTTTGGCATTTTCAACTGATTGTCCTGTTTGTGTTAGACTCTCATATTGGTGGCATATGTGCAACCAATGGAGAGGTCATAAATATGCATACTCAACTAGCCTTTCCCCAGTAAGAGATGTGATTGGCAAATTGTGTATGCATTTTTCATTGTTTATTCATCATTGCTTTAATTATACCAACACCGCTTTTTGGTTCAGCAGTGTTTTTTTCTTTTTTCTATTTCTATCTTTTTGGGGGATGGGGGGAACCATGATCTATAAGACTGCAGCATATATGATTATTGATGGAATTATTTTTCTTCAAAAGAAGTTGCAGTTTTCTAGATTTTAAATATGTATCTCACGTAGACCCTCTATTTGGTCTGTAGACACCTGCTTCATCTGTTATGTTTCCTCATGATTTTTGCCTCTTGCTTATCCTGTTGTTTAGAAAGAAAAGCACATTGTTCATCTTTTTCATCATAAGGGCACCATGATATTGTAGATGCTTTCTTGTAGGTCGCTGAAATAAGTCGAGTTCTGAGACCCGGAGGGGTGTTTGTTGCTAGCACCTACATACTTGATGGGCCTTTCAAGTTTTTCCCACTTTTGGGGCCTTTTCGTCAGGTAGAAGGCTCAAAGCTTCTAGTGTGATAGTGCACACACAGAATTGAGTTCAAAGAATCCCTTTACCCCAAGGGGAATAACTTTATGAAGCAGTTTTCTGGTATCTGCAGTAGTATTGGGTTTTCATATCGTGTTTTAATTCACCTATATATGCCAGCTCAATGATCATGGGAAACATTCTTGGAGAAATCAAATAAAAGGCACAAAAATACAAGAACGTGATAAAAATGCAACCACAATAATTTTAATATGATGGTTGTCCAGGGACAAGGCTCTAGTTTAGGGCAACTTTTCCTCTGTCCTGAATTGAGTACAATTGTAAGCTATGGTTTTCAAGTTTAATTAATAAGCTTTGGCTGAAGGATGCCACTCTTAAGTATTTTACATTTGTTGTCTTTGATCATTAATTAATGGAGCTGACTAAATTGATTTTCAATGTAGAATTTGGGACAAATATCAGGCAGTCAAATCTTCCTACATGAACGGGAACTGGAAGATATCTGTACAGCCTGTGGGCTTGTTGGTTTTACGTGTACAAGGAACAGCCGATTTGTGATGTTTTGTGCTACGAAACCCAGCTAGTCTGGCCTCTCGCATTGTCACGTGGTGCCAACGTCGACAACTTCGTACCAGTTTGAGTATCTCTGTATCCCTTACATATAAATACCACATCTCATTTCGTTCCGTTGTGCACCAGAAAGGAAAAAGGGGTTGTACACTTACATGCTGTAATAATAGCAAGTCAATGAAACTTATATTCGTATTGAAGATGTCTGTTCCTTTGAAATCTTGTCTGGAGGTTTTTACATTATCATCAAAACTCTGATCCGCTAGCATGATCACATCCGACTTTATTTCTGAAGTTCCCTAAAGCCAGACACATAGAACCTTGGTGGCTGGGACCGTGGAACCGTTGCAGAAGGAATCTGTGAGTTCTGGAAAAGTCTGGAATTAATCAGGCTCTAAACTGCTATATGAAGCTTCAAATGGCATCAATCATGACCAAAAGAGAAAACAAACAAAAATATTCTCTAAGGGAACATGGGGAAATGCAAATGCCTTCACTGGTACGGATCTATAGAACATAATATATTCAAGGATTGCATTCAGTCAAGAAGCTTCTGTCGACGGGGCAGTGGGCAGTGAGGCAGTGTGGTTTCTAGTTACACCCTCAATTCAAAAGAAACTGAATTTTTGATATAAAAATTCCACGGACTAACTCACCTCCACTTGTTTCTCTCTATCCAAAAAACCAGGCCCTCTAAGCGAGGTAAAAAAGGCAACACCAGATGGGTCGGCAAGCAGGTCGATCACATTATAATTCATATTGTAGAATGTGGGTTACACGAGAAATGTACAAAAACGGTTGTAGTGAATGTAACATATCACCTCATCTCATCTCATCCTGCAAAGCGAGTCAACGGAAAAACATGGCAACCTCGTTTTTTGAAATAACATTTATTTTTATTAACAAAAATCATATAAATAATTTTTTTGTCTGTCAATAAAATAAACATCATAAAAGATTGTTTTCATTTATGTATGAGCTAATTAATGATATTTGCGCGTTGTGACGATTAAGATGCTAGTGAGTTACACTTGTGCACTAAGGTAAGCTGGTCATATGCTTTAAAACTTTGGTGAATATTATTAGGTTCTTCGGAGATCCAATAAGATGCTACATTTACGCTAGCCCAATGGCCTCGTAAGCAAGACACGGATGCTGCAAGACTGAGTTGCATTGTAAGGGCTAAGGCAGGATTAAAAGATGGCTCAATCACAGGCTTCCGAGCCCAAAACCCAGAAACTAAGTTTGGCCCATTATAGTCCGCTCTTTCGGCCTTGATGATGATATTATACCACGTCTACTTTCCCAATTCGTTGGTATTAAAAATCCAGATTTTTATATTTAAGATTTTGAGTTTCAATAAGATGTGAAATTAGCAAAATAAAAAAAATACTCTTGTTGTGTAGTTTACCGTTAATTAACCTCTTAATTGTATAAATATGGATGAAGTTGAATTCTTTCAAAGTGGAGCAATTGGTAAGAGAGTGAAGATGAAACAACCAAAAAAAAAATTAAAAAAGAAATAGTGAAAGCAGCTTTTAAAAGGGTAAAGGTGATAAAAAGAAATTTATAGAAAATTTTTGAAAATTTATACAAGAAAATATATATTCAAGAGGACGAAGGAGCACTTTAAAATGTTAGTGGCAAAATGTTAAAATTTATACGTGAAAATATATTTTTTTAAGGGGTGAGGCGACTAACAAGAGCAATGCTAATAGCCTAATACTAAAAATTTTGCATCAGATTCCACCGTTTAAAATGGCTTTTACAATATATGAAATTATTTAAGAAAATAAATAAATAAATAAATATATATATATATATATATATATAGAGAGAGAGAGAGAGAGAGAGAGAGAGAGAGAGAGAGAGAGAGAGAGAGATTTTAATAACCTGACACTATTCAAACAAATATGATCCCTCCGGTTTTCTTTTATAATTTTTTTCCTTGGAACGGTGTGGTTGTGACTTGTGACCATTGAGCAGCGTGGCAGGAGGGCCGGCCCAACTTTCTTGAAGCGGACCCCACATCTGGAATGGATAGCATTAATGCCCACGTGGGGCCAGCAAGCCTTGCGACGCGTGTCCCCTGTCATTCGTAGGCATGAGCTCCCAATGACCCCGTGACCGCGCCGTCACCCGAGGAGTGGTTAAAGTTTTGAACATAATAATAAATAAAGAATTCGATTAAGTTCTTTGGATGTACCCGAAAAAATAAAGGTTAATTATGAGAAAATGAGGACCAAATTAAATAAAAAAAAATTACGTGAAAATGTTGGCATATGCGGACACATGTGCTAATCATTGGCTGCTATAATATTGGATTACATCACAGTTTTATAATAATACCAAAGGGATAGCATTCTATTAAAAATATACTTTTATCATAAAAAAATTAGCGACCATTTTTTTATAGGAATTAATAGCCATATTACAATCAATAAATCGGCAGGGATCTTTTACCTTCCTCTTGCCAAACAATATAATAATAATAATTATTATTATTATTATTACTAGTTAGTAGTGCGAAATGAAAAAAAAAAAAAAAAAAAGAGTATCGTGTTCCATACACACTGCATTTAAGATTAGTTCAACATGTTTTTTTTGGTCAATTTTGGATGACATTTATTAATTATTTAACTGTTTTTTTATTAATTAATGATTTATCTATTGAATAAGAAAAGAAATATAGGACTAAATTGATTGTACTGCCAGGTTTACTGAGTGTATGTGGTATGAATATAAAATTCAGAATAGAAAAGGTCCAAATCCTGGTGTATGTGCACAAAAAGCTGCACAGGAGACATTGATATTTGGCGGGGATTATGATTCCGTATGGGCAATTATATCTTTGTTACTTTGTTTCAGCGTTTAGCCAAAAAGAAACGAACAGAAACTCAACCTCACTACTAGCCCCATTTTTTTTTAATACAATAATTTTAATTACTTGTTAAATGTTAAGAAAGAAAAATTTACCTCTCAAAAAAAAAATTATACATATATATATATATATGCCATAATTAAATTTCATGTAACGTAAAAAGTTAAAAGAAGTGGAGGAATTTGATATATTGACTTTTCTAAATGGTTCGCCCCACGGGCCACAGCTATGGATCACTCATGGTGTAATTTGTACGAGATTCTATGACAATTTCCAATGGCTATATTCCCCCTGTCAGCGCCACAATTTTATTCTCTCCACGGACACTAGCCGGCTACATTACCAAACTTGTTCATCCGGCTCCTTTTATTTGTTCCTCTTTTTTTTTTCTTTTTTTTTTTTTGTGCCGGTGGGGGAAGGGTGGGGGTGAGGGTCATTAATATTCCTCCTCTTTGATTAAAAACAAAAATGAAAAAGGAGTGAGACTGTGTATACATCTTCTGAATAACAAAAGCCAGCATAATTTGTTTAATCAAAAAGAAAATACGTAGTGGTGGACATGTGGGGATCATGAAAATCACACAACGCCCGCCGAGGCAGACTTCATGCCATTAACTTTCTCGAGGAAAAATTTAAATGAATTTAAAGATAATATACCTGCTTAGATCTATCCCCTTTCAATCTATTTGATTGAACTTTTTTCGTAAAATTTTAGGCATCCAGGTGGGCTCCTCGAGACCAACTGTACGGTGCGCCGTTTGGGCCTCGGGGAAAGAAACCAGATGGTATTGAAAAACTTGAAGTGAAATCGTGCCGTTTGCTCTGTACTTTCGAGGGCGAAACCCTTTCCATTTTTTACTACAAGGCAAAAGCCAATTGCTTTTTATATTTTATATTAGTCGTGGGGCGATAGTCAGAGAAAAATCAAGTGACTTTTTAAAAGTTATGGGAGATGCAAGCCTGTCTGACATAAGAAACAAGTTTTTAATGTCTGTCTGTATATGCAAAATACACTCAAATGCTCAATGAGTGTTTCGTTTGCATTTGCTTCCAAATGATACTATACTGAGTGCAACGTCGACGTGCGCTTGAAGCGGTTCTTCCCCCCACCCCTCCCTCTTTTTTTTTTTTTTTTTTTTGTTGGCCTTTCTGTTCTAAAGGACTACAGAAGACTTGACGATTGGAATTTCATGTAATATTTCTTTTTTTATTATTTATTGGAGTTATAGGCAATATTGGCCTATAAAAGTTAGAGACACTGCGTTCATGCCAGTCTGAACACGTGGCTGATCATTGCATGGAAGGAATCTAAGTACAATCCCAAATCTTGGATTGGGGAGCGGAACCGATGAAAAATATTAGCCAGCTGAGAGCTGACTGTTGAGTTTGAAGTTTCAACTCTTCTAGAGCCAATGAAGGGAGAGACTTCCGCATGGACTGGGGACCTTGCGTGTTTCCCTTCCTTCAAGGAAGAACTTTTCCCTAGTTTTCTACCCAACTGCAGTATCAGATAGAATGGAGACATGACTAGCGTATGCCAAACTTATCTCTTTTTTAATTATTAAAAAATTTGTTAAGTCGTAAATTATTATTATTATTATTATTATTTAATTAGAATTTGAGACTTATGATATAATCAAACTGATAATTTCCATTCATTGTGTTTTGATTTAAGCTATGCCATTGTTCTTTAGGCATACGATGTAACACTCGCATGTACATGGGCATATAGAGAGCCCTAAGGTTCTCTACGCAATGATTAATCCATTCTTCTACAATATAATCGACCGTTTGTCAAGGGATTTGAAAGGCCTCCAGCCAACTGGTCCTACATTGCAGCGCCGGTCTAAGGCACGAGGTCGTCCGTTGCGTCTCGGAAGACGTCAGATTGCAATCTTTCTTCATCATTGCTTACGCGCACTATTTTATTCCAATAGAGAATATTTGTTTAATTAGAAACAAAATGACTTCAAAAAGTTAAGAATCAGTGATGAATCGACAGTGCCGAGGGACGACCGAGTGAGCGAGAAAGACAGGGTAGATGGTGGAGCGTAAAACAGTCATCATTGCTAAAAACCAGGTTATTCTCTGGCGTGGGCCATCATGATTCCTGAACATCAACAGTCACATGCCTCAAGCCACTGCTCTTCTTCCCCGGCATGAATGGTGCCCTCCTCTCCTTCAACCAGGCATAGCTAATCTAACTCTCAAGAGATTAGTTGACCCCAAATTTCTGTCAATTATGTATGGCGTTCCTGCATTTGGGTGAATAATTTTCCTTTCCTTTTGGCACCATTCTCCTCAAACCCAAGGTTTAGTCATTCCTTCTAGCTATCGGAATGAATCACAAGGATTTGTTTTGTTTTGATTTGATTTCTCCTCTATCTTCGGCATTTGTTTTGTTTTGACATTCCTTCTATTTTCTGAATGACATGACGTGGAATAGTCTCTTTCACACTAAATGTGTTGAACGGATCGCAGGCACATAATATGTTAAAGGAACAAGATATGTTAACGTTACAATCATTGATTCTTCTCTTGGTTATGGTTGTCAAATTAATTATATATAATGGGCAGATGCTATATTTTTTTTTCTTATAATTGGATGCACAAATACCATAAAATGATCATCAATTGAGAGTGCCGTCAAAGTTTATACTGTTGGCGTAAAACATGGAAAAACAAAGAGAGAGAGAGAATTTTGTCTTCAAGTGACAATATAATAGTCAGAAGCCGTAGCGGTGGCTCTGGTTCTTTTTATAAAATTTAACGTTCAGCTGTTCCAGAAAGGGAAAAAACAAAAAAAGAGCCCTGAATCTAGCCTCGAGAAGGACCTTGTGCACATGTTTTTAGTGGTTAATTAGCTCCCAAATTTTAGATTCAAATATATAAATCTGTAACGGGAGAAGGAAACACCTTTTTTCGTGGGGGGAAAAAAAAAAGGAAAACTAAAGAGGAGACCTTTAACTCTTAACATACATACGTGCCCTCTAGTTCATCCAGCTCGAGCTAAGCTAATTAACTTGATTACTTGCTTGGCTTCTTACTTCCTAGAGGGTATCTCTGAACGAAACAGGATCTAATTAAGATTAAGGGAAAAAATAGAAATCATCTCATATTGTAGTTTGTGGCTGCGTAGGTACGATTCTCTTATTGTTCGCTAATATTTTGCTCTGTGGTGCCATCCCCTATTCCTAAAGCAAAATAGATTATAACAAGAAAATTAAGGTCCACAAGGATAAGGAGTAACCAGATGGCTTTCAGTGGAAAATATACAAAGTCAGAATGGAGGGTGATAATAATGAAGATGGACTTTGTGGGCACAATCTGAAGATGCTCCTTTTTCTCTAAAACTGAACGAAATTGTAGGACATACGTTGGTGTCCAAGAAAAACTTAACAATTGGACCACCAAGTAAATTGTAGCAAATGTTCCCAAATGGACACGGCCTTTTATTAACGCGCCACCGACCTATTTCTTTTTCTTCCGGTAGATTATTGCGGAACCACCCCCTTTAAACTTTGCACATTAGCTTTGTTGGAGCACTACCAAAAGCATGTACATTAAGCAATCAAGACGTGAGCTGAAGCTAGGAATAACCAACTATATATGGAAACAAGGGCTGGTAAACTTATTCATAGTAATAATCTGCAGTAAATTCTCATTTCAAGGATAATCTACCTTCAATGAGAATGAGAAGATAAATTTAATTACTATTTGTGATACCATCTGAACGCGGTAAATGAAGTATATAGATAGTAATAATGTGTGAATTGTGATGCCAATCATCAAAAAGAAAGGCACATCTATTTATCTCTTACCTAAAATAAATTAAACACTGCAGCGTCCGAAATATGGTATTTATTTCGTGCAAAAAGAGAATACAGCTAAAATTAGTATCATGATCACGATTAAGAACATCACCTTCTAGGCTTTATCATCAACCGTCATGGTATTTTACCTGCAGAAAATTAAGCCTCTCTCTATTGACATATAGTTTTGTTCCTTCCTTAATAATTTACGTATTGAGCTATTCACTTTGTTGACCTCCCATTCCACTGAAGGACAAACCCAAGGATCAACAGCACCTTCGCCACTTACTGAAACATTCTCGAAACCCTTTTCATGGTGAAAATCCGATGAAGCAGCTGATGATGATGAGTGGTTGAACTTACAGCAGTTAGCACTCTGGGAATTGCTATACATAATTGCCATCAAAAGGCCTTAAGTGCTGATCTTGTTCACTTCCATCATCCCTCCACATAATATCATTCCTTAGCCGCATAATGGTCTCTTCTGTTGTCATATGACTAGGTAATCCACCAAGGCTTGGATTAACATCTCCAAGGTTCATGCCCAATTCATCAAAAGAAGGCAAAGGCAGAGGCAAACTTGTGGTCGACTTTGCACCCATACCAGCTGGCATATGAAAAGAAGAGTGAAGGGGTTGGGGCTGTAGAAGGGATTGAAATGATAACATTTGGTTTTGCATATTTATCATGTCTTGAGATTGTTTATTGGGTGGGCCTCCTAGATCAGAAGGTAAATGGTAGCTGATAGAAGTAGGATTGGAAGAACTAGTAGTTGTCACTGAAAAAGATGCGGTAAGATTGATTGTGTTGTTATTGTCAGAAGTGATAAATGGGGTTTGTGGATGAACCCTTCGAGCCGAGGGACGTAGAGGGCAGACGGATCCCAATGGTTCCAAATGGCCAGACCTCAAACCCGAGCCAGACCCAAAAAGGTCGAGCCTACGAGAATAGGGTGAGCCGGAAAATGGGGGTGCCGGGAAACCTGTGAATTCTTGCACCATGGCCCGGAAGTTGGAGGTATCTGTGGTCAGAACTGTAGTGGGTGCCCTCCTAGATGCCCTTGTTCGCTTCTTGGGGTTTCGTGGGGCTACCCCATGATGAGTTTGATCAGACGGTTGAGAAGATTGTGCTCCATTATCATCTGCCGACCCTAGTTGCGCAGATGAAAGTGGACCTTGAATTGGTCCTTGGTGGGCAGCAGCAATGATTGACTGACTTGATGACGATGGTGCAGATGTAGAGGAAGAGGACGAGCCAGCTAGAAGGTTGTTACCAAGGTCTGATCTTAAGCCTTCTGGTCGAAAGGCATCAAGATTTAGAAAAGAGGAGTTTGGAAGTGCGTTTGATGGAGACTGAAAGAAAGCATCACCGAAAATCGGTGAAGGACCGTACAAGAAACCCCCGACATTAGACTCTGCCCTCGAGTCATACTCCTCGTCGCCGCCACTTGACGATTGCATACTGTCGGAGCTATTACCGGAATCCATGGCTTCAAGTTAAAACTTAATAGAAAGAGATCGATGGAGAATGATCAATGATCTGGGTCTGGCGGCTAGCATATGCGGTACTTATTGTCTTGGGGATGATAATCCTGAAGAAGCCAACACCGTTGAGAAATTAAACAGAGACGACTGATGAAGAGTTGGCATATATTTCTTCTAGATGAGCCTCTTGATGATCTGAAATGGAGGCAGAGGCAATCTTCCTTTTGTCTTGAACTATAACACCAAAAGTTTCAGCACTAATGAACAGTAAAAAGAACAATAAAACACATACAGATCCAAGTTATATATATTATGGTGGCTTAAAGAAGGAAAAGCACAAAAGAAAACCCCCCAAAAAAGGCCAAAGAGAGACTTGTATGTTAATGTAATGATCTTTTTCTTTCTTTCTGTTTCTTTTCTTGCTCTTCTTCGGTATTGCTGTAGGCTTGTGATTAGGGTTTTGTGGAGGAGGAAATGAAAAGATAGAGAGAGAGAGAGAGAGAGAGAGAGAGGAGGGAAGACTAAAGAGATTTTATTTTTTTCAATCCTTTTGCAATGGTAGCCTCTAAAAAAGAGGCCTCGACAATTGCTTTAATGCTTTCCACTAAGATGATCCTCCAGAGAGTGCAAGGTGGGGTCTCCATAGGAGTTGGCCTTGGCTGGCTACGGGTCAAACTCAAACTGAATGGGAGAGAGAGAAAGAGATGGGGTGGGAAACGAAACGACGTGAAATTGAGGTTGTGGAAATACAGATGAAGGGCAAAGAAAGGCGAATATAAATAAAAGCAAAGAGGAAAGAGTATAAAAAGGATCTCTCAAAAGAAAAAAGTATAAAAAAGGAGACACGTGGACTCTTCCGTCGGCTTAAAATACAAGTGAGAATGACCAAATTTAATTCATCTTACCAGCGCCACAATCACTGTTACAAAATTCCCCGTGTTGTTCGAGCCTTTAAAGGTGCAGTGCCATCATACTTAGAAACCTTATATGATGTGGGAAAAGCATTCTCGATTATATAAAGACCTATGTGTACTTACCAAATGCTTATGATTATAAAAAATTAATTGCAACTGAACTTAATTTTATTAATCAAATGGCATTAAGTTCGCTTCTTCCACATGAACAATCATTGCCATTTTTGATAAATTTGTTTCCCCAAAGCATTCATGTTTTTCACTTTCCAATTAATCAAATGCCAAAAAATTTTCGATTCTTTTTACCCATTAAATTTGGAGATTTCTACTCTCTTTTTTATCTTCAATTTCTTTAACTCTTTTATTTACTTATCTATAAAATTAAGGATTCTTTTATATATTTTATTTAATTAGACATCAAACCTTCATCACAATACAATAGTGTTTTAAAAAATATATACCGATTTCATTATTGAAAGAAGTAATTTAGTATCATAAAGCATCTTATAAAATTGATAACGATTAAATTATAAAAAAATTTGGTTAGAGATAGACAAATTGTAAACAAATTAAAATTAATGAAGATAATTTAAAAGAATAAAAAATTGAACCTTTTGGAAAATGATTACTCGCAGATTTATATATGGTTCCTATATATAAAATATTCAATTTTTTTCTTTATTTTTTGAACTGAATAATAATAATAATAATAATTATTATTACTATTATTTTCAGTTCCTTGCATAAGATGATTATGATATGTCAGCAACTTAACCAAACCACAACCTTTGACCCAGTCAAATCTCAGAAACAAAATCCCAAGTAATATTTATGCAACATCAGATAATCTTTTACCATCCCTGGTTATGTTTGATATATACAATCACCTTATATTTTACAAACTTCCCTTTTATTTTATTTATGCTCTCCTCGGTGTACCTTTTTTTTTTTTCCCATTCAAACGTGTTAAGACTTTGGTCCATTAATTTAAAGAGTTGGCGATCTGGAAAAGTCATCAATATTATTTTTGATAGGTCTGATATATATATATATATATATATATATACAACTTTTAATCGAAAAGTTTGAATTTATGAGTACGCTTTCAGATATATTAGGCCATAATTCAAGTAAGGGTATGTCGGCCCACCTACATCCTAAGCTCATTGCAGCCATCAAAATTGATAATGTAGTTGTTACGCACTTTCTTTACATATACGAATCCGATGTCCTTTCACACGTCCATCGATCTAAATAATATAAAAAAAAATTGTTACTAACCACGTAATTTAGTGATAAAATAATTAATTTTTTAATTCCAATAAACAGGATTCAAATTCCAACACAAGAAAAAATGTCATTGTCCAAGTAGTTTACATTTTCCTACATCTTATTCTCCATCGTATAATGCTGCCCTGCCATAGGGGACCAAATACCATTAGCCTCGTCTGAATCGACTTATCTTCATTGTCCTTTAATGTGTCTGCGCAGGCACACGTGAAAAAGAACCGGAGTCTCCCAATACGTTTGTACCAAATTGATTGCCGCCTTCCAAGAATCTGTCTCTTTCTTCTTCACACTCTGTTAATACGATGGCTTGTCGGCAGTGGAAGACGACAAAGGCCTTCGAAGTTGTTCGTTCGTTGGTGATCTATGAAGCTGCCTGCTGCCATGATTGTGGGATACTATACGATGCAAATATGCAATGTAAAATAACAATAATCCTGGATATAAGTAAATTTTAATATAACATAAAATAGATTAGAGATATGTAACAATTATTTGTGTTGTACCCTTTGCCTTTCTATGGCAATTGTATTCGTCCTTCGGTGTGATGATTTCTTCAAGATGCTGTTTGAGTTTAACAAGAATGGGAGTTGGGATTTCTCAGTATTTTCCTGTGCACAGAAAAGCCCGGGCAAAACAAGTACTGGGAAGGTCAGAGCTCCTGTACCAAGCTTGCCGTTCCCTTTTACAATTCCTTTCAGTGCTTCGGAGGGAAGGAGCGAAGCGATTAGGAAATTTAGCTTTGCACTGCACCTGATGATTCTGATTTTCATTATAGAAATTTGGTTTGGCCTATAACATTGCTCTTGATACACGGTTAAGTTTCAAGTACAGAAACAGTATAATTGTGAAATCACGTTCTTTTTCGCTAATCTCAACTAATGGTTACTTAAGCAAGCTTCTTCTAGCAGCGTGTTGGTTTCTCGGGTGCGGGGCTTTGAGTGCTTTAACAACTCGGCTGCAAAGGTGCATAGGAAAAAGGAAGGCAGCTGGCTTGCATTACCAGAGGGTACAATTTTCACTAGCTATTGTGGCCCCTTACATTTGATTTCAAGCTTGCGTCGAAATGCACAGGAAATTTTGCACTCTATTGTGTGGAGGTCTTGGAGGCTGTATGCTCGTATCAGCTGGAGATGTGACAAATGTGTTGTTCAATACAGCAAATTGAAATGGCGTGTTTTTCCTTCAGCACGTGGCCAAATTCTTTGCAACTTGCATACTGGTTATGTGCTGTTCAATACTGGTTTTATGGTGTTATATGCACTTTTACTGCCTATGTTTACTTTTATCTTAAGGAAGATATGTTTTTGCTTTTCACGTAGCTGTCTTCAAAAATGTGATCAACTTGGTGCTTTCTCTCGTATTCACATCTCTGGTCATGGTTCTGCCTTTACTGTCACTAACCTGCAAGAGGACAGTGTGACTGAGATGTTAAATTAGATTCCAACGGCTTCTTTTACTGCAGATCATCGAGTCAGAAGTTCCATCAACTGCAACTGTAGGTAATTCCAGTTTTCTCCTTCCAGCAGGCGAATAATGTGCCAGACTTTGCTTGCCTGTGGTAACAGATTGTACCAGCTAATTGTGTAGGAATATACTAATTATATCAGATTCTTCCGTGGTTTTTTTTTTTCTTCTTTTTTTTGCAGGATGACGTTAGTTTTATTCCATGTTGTGGTTTGATTTATTAAATAGTGTGAGTTACAATATGATGCCGAATGTCCTGTTGAGGATGATCCTTACGACAATCATATTCATATGCAGCAGCAGCATTCATGTGCATACTTAGCCGCTGAGCTTGGGAATTTAAAGATCGGGAGGGCTCTGCATTATGCATAAATATATATATATATATATATATATATATAATACATATATATTAATAGTTAAATTTAAAAAGTTTGTGACAAAAAATCTTGAAATTATTTTTTCATATATTAAATTTTATTTTTCATGACTAAATCACAAGTTTACATAATATTCATGAGTTGATTTTATATTTGAATAAAATTAAAAAATCAGTTATAGGCTACACAAAGTTTATGGGTCAATTTATAATCTTTTGAAACTTTGAAGTGAAAAATTTGTGCGACTACCAATTGGATCTAGCCTGTTTTTCTGATTTAACCTGAGTTTGACTGGCTTGGGACTAGTTTTGGCATTTTACAGCATTTAATGACAAATTGAGTTGATGGTCGGATCAATTCCCCTTTTGTTGTGGTTTTTTTTTTTTTTTTTGGGTCTGATCTGTCGGCACGGTTCGTTTTGCAAAATCTTGCTTTGTATTATACGCAATGCCCTCGTCCAAACGCCTCATTTGCTAAGCTTTCGATTGTGGAACATTTGGTCACAGCTCAGGAGACTACTGGTAAGTGTCGCTCCATTATTGTACTTGGCATACCCAAAAATGGGCAGCACCATTTTCGTTCTTTTGCCGACTAGCAATGCAATGCATGGATGTCAAAGGCAGAGCCGGCAAACCAACTTTGGTAGCAGAGTTGGCCACCTGGCCAATGAGTCGGGGGGGAAGAGAGAGTTCGATTCCAGCCTCCTCGCCTCCTCCCCCCACTCTCCCGACAACGCCCTCCCAATGACCGAAAAAACAAAAAGGCCGACATTTACACATGTACATTTTATGCCTTTGGCACCATATTGAATAGAAAGGCTATGATACGAAAAGTGTGATGGCAACCCCACAAAAATGGGGTTCGATCTTTCCATTCTTCTCGTTATCTTTACTGGCAAGCCCCACGATCTAGACGGTGATCCTTTTTTATTTTTGCTTTATACTGCCTTTCCCCCCCCCCCCCGACCCAGTAGTGGCCGTATTGGATTATAGATCATATAACAAGGAGTAATAGTCTCCTTCTTACAAATTCTCATAAATTTTATTACTTAATCTAGGCCACGTAACAA
Source organism: Ceriops zippeliana (assembly GCA_037897445.1). Taxonomy (NCBI): domain Eukaryota; kingdom Viridiplantae; phylum Streptophyta; class Magnoliopsida; order Malpighiales; family Rhizophoraceae; genus Ceriops; species Ceriops zippeliana. Next base: position 3,748,107 of record JBAPLH010000177.1, on the reverse strand, counting down.
AGAATAATAGGCTCATGACCTTTTCTAGATGTTAATGTGTTAATTTGACACATTTAAATCCTTGAAATTTTTTGTATGGAGTTCGATTCCACGCATGATAAGGATAACGTGCTGGATGGGGTGCCACCGATCACTTGGATTTGAAGAAAATGACGCGTGTATTAACTGTCAAAGTCTACACGGGACGAAAGCCATTTAGCCAGCTAGATTGAGAAATTGAATTTAATCTCTCTCTCTCTCTCTCTCTCTCTCTCTCTCTTTTCGGTGATAGAATTCAAAGTAGGGAAGATGCTAGGAACTTAGTCATATATAACATTTGTCGAATTCGTACGTAGGGTTGAAATTTAAGACAAGTGATGTGAAATCCATGAAAAATAGGAGAATTAAACATGTTGTCTAAACTAACGTTCAAATTGATTTCATGACTAAAAAGAAAAAAAAAAGTGCAGAATTCATCTATGGGAGGTCTTCCCGTGACTTGTCTACTGAGGCAAGAATGGTTATAAAAAAGCCTAAATGGTTGGCCGGATTTGTAAACGACCGAGAAAATGACCAAGAGCGAATATGATGGCTACCATTAAAAGTCCAATTGCGCACTGTTAAATAATACATTAAAATCTAAAATTTAATGAAAAATTTAAATTAATAAGTGAAAAAAATTATAAATATAGAACATTATGTAGTATTTTTATATTTTAGTAATATAAAAACCTCTGTTTTTAGCTAATGATTTTGGTAAATTTTTTTTTTGGCCGAGAAACATTGTTTCCTGTTCGTTGAAATCTTCCGGAGCACAACAAATGAACGGAGGATGCAGAAATCCCTTTACGTATCTGACTATTATTTCCTGGCAAAAATTTTTCTGAATCTTGCGTGGAGATGACAAAGGATCTTATTCTCTAAACCCTTTTGCATATCTTTCCGCTTCAATGTGGCCTTCCCGACCACATGTTACAGAGACCGAATGAGGGGAACAGAGGAGATCTCTGATTTTGTTGGCGGTGGAAAAAAAAAAAGAAAAAACAAAATGGAAATTTTAATTTAACCAAGGGTAATGCTAAAAATGATAAGATTTTTTTAAAATTTTATTATAAAAATATTATTTTTATGAGGTGGGCAACTTTTTATCAATAAATTTATTTAATACAATATTACAAATTTTTTCATTTAAATAAAAATAATATTTTGTAATAAATTAATAAACCTTTTTCTTAATATTTATCATTAATTTTTAACTGTAATAATGTGGAGGGAATGGAAAAACACATGACTACATAGGGTTCATCATCACGTTCCACGAATTACCTGCGGAGCAAGGGCAGAAAGGCATAGCTATCATTGGATCGGATGTTCAAGCAAATTTCGATTTTTGCTTTACCTAAATATATAAAAATAAACGAATGGTTCCGATCAAGAGGAGCAAAGCGCAACAAGCCCGAGCCAGACAACAGGCCGATGCCTAAAACTTTCTTTGTTCCAAAACTATTATTGTTTTTATTTTAATTAATTAGCTCCGACTAGTCATGTCAATTGGTCGTTCTGCTACTGACAAAGGAAAACGGATTGTAGCCTAGAATTGCGAGCGCTCACATGAAATTTTCTTTCCTTTTAATTTACGAAATTTATTTGACAAACCATCCAAGGGCACTCAGGAACTGATATTGTTAATTGAGATTTATGGCAATTATTTGATGCAACGCATCCTATTCACGGAAATATCTGTGTGTTTGTTGGCAATGAGCACAATATTCGTTATGGCAGTTAGAATTAGCCTTTTTAAAATCATAACCAATCGGCATCGGTACCAGTAATAAACGCGTTATTGGGGTGGTCAAGTGTAGAGTGCCGTCCAGAGGGAGCAGGATGCAGCAGGATCATAACTCAAAGAGATGGGGCACCGACTGGTGACAGCGCCGGACATTGCTGTTATGGAGTGGGCAAAGCGTGGTCACAGGCCCACAGCCTCTCCTTTCTCCAAATACATTTTGCACGATTGCCTTCCGACACATCATACTGTCACGGGATGCGGCGACGAATAATGGCTACCAATCTAAAAGGAAGAACATTTAAAAATTAATCGAAAGCCGATAAGGTCAAAACAAGAGCAGAAAATGACCAAAATATTAGTCCAAGGACAGCGCACCGCCATCCCCAACCAGTCAATCATACATTCAAAACAAAGAATGCCATAAAGCAAAAACAAAAAGGCAGCTCAGTAGCCGTCTCAAGCTCGCAACGTTTTGTGTCATTCTGCATCTGATAAATGACGACTGAGATAGTAAACGATTTGAACTAGCCAGGCAGCAACGTGGTCTTACTGGCAATGGTCATTTACAGCAATAAACGCCAAAATATGCATTGCATGTGTTTTTGCACTTTGTTCAGTTCATCTAGTCCCAAGAAAGGCAAATTTTATCAACTTTATCCCATCGACTACGGCACCCTATATTCTCTCTCTCTTAACTGTCTTTTAAGAGTACATTCACGTCTAAAACGAAATCAAAGCCCGAGATTTTAGGATTGCTGATTATGTGAAGAAATGAACAGCTGCCGCAAGCTACTCATAAATAATCCAAGGCCTCTCCTACTTCTCTGAAAAACGATCTTTTCGTTCTTCTCTTTTTTTGTCCTTTTGGCGTACCATTTATTTATATTCTCGAGTGCCAGCATGGTCGATCGGCAGTCTATTTTTTAACAGGATTAAGGAGGTGGAATTAACGAATATTATGAACAAGTCTGAAATTTCATGCAACCATAATACTGAAAAATAAAAAAGGGAGCACATAAAATTTTTTGTTCTAGAAGTATAGTGAACGGGGATAATGTTAAGTGGCAGCTCTCCCCAGTCCAGCGGTGGGAGGTGGCTTCAAGCCAGCAACTTCAACCCCCGCGATTCAAATACAAACTGGGAAAATAAGAGTGTACATGTGTACACAACAGCTACAAGTAATTTTTTTTTTTTATGGTGGCCATTAATTGTGATATTTACTAATATTCCTGAGATATAGATCAAATCTCATCTACAGGTGGGATGAGATTATTTATGAGAAGAGAATGATAATCTCTTGTGTAGCCATAGATTACAACCACAGGCGTACAAGTTGGGCTAGCTACTTGTGGTGAGATGCCGTAGTGTTGATGATAACTAAATCTAAACGTGCAATCTTCTAGTAGAAGGGCTCCTTAGTCTTCTTCTTCTTCTATGTCCTCTCTTTCCTTTTTGTTTGGTACTGATTTTATCACTATCACTGTTATTTATTCGGTGTAGTGGAGGGTGGGGCAAGAGAGGTGCTTCCTGTTTATTTTTATATCACGAGGCTGCAAGGAAAAGCGTTTTGGCAGGGTCTTAAACGATGCAGTGGGTATCTTTTATGAACAGAATGCTCCCCTAAGTGCAAACATGTTTTGATTTCTTATTAGCCCAGGCCCAAACTTTTCAAATCTAAAGGTATAGCTTAGTTTCTTGAAAGTCACTCCATAGTTTCTCATCCCAGAAAAAAACAAAAAGGAAAAGGAAAAAAGGAACTATACAGACTTTTGATTCTATATATAATAGATGCATCCCTCCAAAGGGCTAACCTATATAGCATTGAATTATTCGCACTCAAGCCATTGATATATCATTCTTTCTGTTTCACGATTTCTTCTCGCATTGTTCAGCTAAAGAGGCAGTATATACTTGTAGTGAATCTGGCAGAAGTTTCAAAGTTTTCTAGTGACGGCTACCTGGGTTGTAGAGCCATTTTTGGTCGCCGTAGCTGCCATGTGCGAAAAACACCTGTATATTACCTGCCTATAGAGAGCAGCGACAATAAAGCTGAGATGCCTCCGGTTAATAATTCAAAAAGGCAGCAGAGCAAACATGATATTGCCTCCTTCGGCTCTAATTTGGCTAAACATTCACCAAAAGTTGAGCGAAAACACCTGAGGAGACACAATTTGGCCCCTCCAAATCCTTTAATTTCTCGTCAGATGAATGAAGGTAGAATAGCCTTAAATGCTGCAAGAGTCTCGGTATCATCTTTGTTGAATTTGGGCCAAACAAGTTTCTCACAGCCCAGTGAGGCCGAACCAAGGAGGGGCTCCAAAAGTAACTCCATAGAGTTTATTCCACTAGCCACAACACTACATAGTAAATCCAATGATGGCAAGTCTATGTTTCGAGCAACTTCACGCAATGTATTGCTACTAGGCCAATTGGCCAACTTCTCGCAGCAGGGGAATGGGAGTAGGGGCAACGTTCAGGGGAATCCTCAGCAAGTAAAATTGACACACAGGGCCAGTAAAGATCAAAGCGTATCTGGTGGGAAAGGTGTTTTAGGCAACATTGTCAGGCAGCCAAGTGAAAAGCCTCAACAGTCTCGAGGTCTGATGAATACGACGAATCCTGATGTTCTGAAAATCCTTGAAAATGAGAAGTACAGGCAAGGAAAATTTGAAGAAGCCTTAGCTTTTTATGATCGATCAATTGCTCTTGATTCCATTGAGGCAATATATATAAGTAATAGAAGTGCAGCTCTGATAAATCTAGGCCGTCTTGTAGATGCTGTCGTGGAGTGCAAAGAAGCCATTAGGCTTGATCCTTTTTATGGAAGAGCTCATCACCGCTTGGCAACGCTATATATCAGAATGGGAGAAGCTGAGAAGGCACTGTATGTATACAAACTCTTAGGGCCTAGTGCCGACCCTGAAGACATTGCTAAGGCTCAAGCTCTTCAAAAGCACCTGAAAAGGTGTATAGAAGCTCAAAAATTAAAAGAATGGAATACTTTATTAAAGGAGACAGGGAATGCAATTTCCTCTGGTGCTGATTCTGCTCCACAGGTTAGCTCTCAGCAAAATTTCTTGCATATTTATGATGGCCATGCCAAATTTTGCGCCTTTTTCAGCTTATGTTATTCACATTTAGGTGTATGCTATGCAAGCCGAGGCCTTACTGAGGCTTAAAAGACATCTAGAGGCCCTCACTGCCTACCATAAAGGATCTAAGTTTTGCATAAATTCTTTTACCAAGTTCTTTGGCATGGCTGCTGGCTGAAACGCCCTAGAATGTTCTAGGGGAGCCTAGAGGCTTACTAAAGCTAAGTGCCGCACGGTCATGAGAGAAATTCGTACGTCCGTGACATGGCGCTCACTTCTTAACTATGGGGGCAGAGGTTTATGTGGCTGCCAGCAGATTGGTAATAATTCGTTTCCAATTCCATGTAAGGAAAAAACGATGTGAGAAGAGAAGGAAAAGACGAATTAACATTGTGATTAATCTGCTTGAAGATGCTGTGGCGGCTGCCCAGCAAGCAGCTCGACTGGATCCAAGCAACCAAGAAGTTAGCAGCGTGGTAAAAATTGTTAAGCAGTAGCGTCTGCAAGATTGAGGGGTAACTTGCTATTCAGGGCATCAAAATTCGCCGAGGCCTGTGTTGCATATAGCCGAGGACTTGAACAGGAGCCCCACAACTCAGTTTTACCATGCAATCGAGCAGCTTGCCGATCCAAGCTTGGCCATTTTGAAAAAGCTGTGGAAGATTGTACGGCTGCTCTTTGCTTGCAACCGAATTTTGCCAAAGCCCGGCTGATTGCAATTCTAAGGTATTTTAATTGCACTCAATTAATTTTTTTTTAAAATTTATTTTTATTAAGAAATTCATTTAGTTGTGAGTTACACAAATAATTTAAATTCTTAATTATTAGAGTATGCTGTGAACGACTATAATTTATTTTGTTTGCCGCTCAATTCTTTTTTTTGTTTTTTGTTGGTTATTGCGAGATTAGCTTGAAAGATGGGAAACCTCCATTCAAGATTACGAGTTGCTGATAAGGGAGAAGTCAACGGACGAGGAGGTGGGATGGGCCTTTCGAAACCCGGATCAACCTAAAGAAGCAACGAGGTGAAGACACAGATCAAGATTTGTTTCTTTGCGGAGCTTGGCATAAATCTCTACTTAGACTAGATTAAGATTAAGATGCAAACTTGTTGAAAAATCAGCGACAATTGAGTGCACGTTCAATAGTTGTCTTGGTGTTTTCAGGTGGAAATTGAAGACCACCCATATTTGGCAAAATCGGAGGGTGTGGCGTCTCTTCCTTGCTTCAAGAATGGCTCAAGGGTTACAGAAATTCATTGTGGCGGCGGCGGAGAATTATTAGAAAAGCTAGTTCTGGTTGCGTAGCAGTTGAACATAATTGGACACAAAAAATTGTGAAAGACAGACGAGAGGGAAAGCCTTCAAGTTCTCCTTATGATCATGACAAAGAGCAATAGCAAATGAGCTTTAGCTGTTTACTTGGAAGGCTTACTTACAGTGTCATTTGTACAGGCCTGGTCACCTTTGTTCGCCTCATCATTTATACAAAGTGATCTCTTGCTGTTTATTTTGAGCATCTTTCAAGTCCTTTCTCTGGACAAAAGAACATAAAAAAAATAAATAAATGAAGGGAATAGAAAGACGCAATTTGGGCGATTGTCGCATGAAACCTTTTCCTTCTGAAACAAAGGCAACTGGACGAGAACTAGCCCATTGGCTTGCGGGAAGGATGACAAAAAGATTGGACCTGGTCGTGATGGGCTGTCGTTGAATCATGATTTATTGGACCACATCATAGAATGACATAATGGCGCGCTGGTGTGCTCGCCGCATGAGGACTTCTTGTTGTAAAGAAGGTTGTGGTGGGGTGGCGATGGATTAGAATGGCAAATTCGATGGGATTGAGGGCAATCTCTGAGTGAGGAACACCATCCTTTCCAAGGGTACAAAATTTCAAAGCGTACCCTAACCATATAAAATGAAACTTTCCCACTTCCTGCATGCCACCGAGTTACCTGGTCATACAGTGGCGTGGCTTAGCTTGCAAAAGTTAACTTGATTCGCATATCTCGATTTAAACAACCCGAAATTCAACTTCATTTAATCTACATTAACTAAAAAAATAATAATAATTCACAACTTGAAATATTTAAAATCAAAATAGTCCTAAACTTAAATAATTTAAAATTTAAATGATTAAAGATAAAGTTAATTTGAAATTTAAGGAACTCAAAATTTCAATAAATCGAGTTTAAAAATCAAAAAAATATAAAACTTAATATATTTGACATTTGTCCTACTCGAGGCTCAATAAATCTAAGACCAATCACTTATAATTTAAAATATTTATAATTTGAATCATTTAAAATTTAATAAATTTAGAATCTACAATATTTTAAATTTAATGAATTCATAACTCAATACTTAGATTGAAATGATTTAAGTCCTGAATTTAATACATACTAAGTTCGAAGTGGCCCACCAATTTGTCACGCCTATATTTTAGCACGAGTGATGCTACAACAACCGGTCACCACTCACCAGACACAACACGGGAACAACAAACAATTAATTGCTAATTATGTAAATAAACGCCGTGCGCCCCGAGCTCTTCCCACTACTTCATTAAGGAGTTTGTTGTCTAACGCCAAGGATTGCAATGGCCCCCTACTTTCTTTTACGGTAATCTCACGCTTGTGCCTTTATTGAAAAGAAAAAAAAGGTGGGGGTGGAAAAGAAAAGTTGAAGCGCATTCCTGCGCCAATTGGGAGAAGATCCCTCCTGGTGGTACACAAAAACCTAAGTGGTCATAAAGGTCACACCATAGGAACTGAATCATGTCGAATACGGCCACGTTTTTCAATCCTGTTATGATGATGGTGCACCAACCTCCAAAACTAAGCAGCGACCATTTTTGGGTAGAATGACACGTCTCCAGAGATCCATCATCTCATATCTGCCTGCCGGAGTTAATTAAACATCTTGTATACATACATGGAGTCATTCTCACAGAGTAGAAATGGAAGATTTTATGTACATCTCCCGACGAGGGAGAGCCAACGCAAGTCGATTCTCTACTTCGATTCCTAAAGTTTGAAGAAGGGACTAGCTCTTAACTCCGCCCCGATTAAAAATTAATTATTTTACATCCCATATAATAATTATATAATATTTTTAGAGGAATAATTTACACAATTTTCTTTATATACAACGATTATTAATTTTTTATCCCAATTAATATTTTATTATTTTATTTTTTACATAATTATTATGTCACTTTTTTTAGAGAAATAATTTAGATCGTTCTTTTTCAATAAAATAATTATTAATTTTTTAAAATTAAAATTTAGGGATGGGAGGGGGATGAGAGTGAGATTTGGGAACGGAGATCAGGACAGTCATCCTTACTTCTACCCTGCCCGCCCTGTTATTATCCCTAATTAAACATGATTTTCTTGAGGGCAGGAAGGACTGGAAATCTGCTTTGTACTATATATCTGACCGGCATATTGCCATGAGTTGTGAATGAATTGAGTGAGAACTGGCAGATGGGTTTAATAATTTCTTTTTAAACAGCGAATTTTAATAACCACTAGTTACTAGTTAGGGAAGTGCCTCTTCTCCACCAATAATTGGAAAGAAAGTATCTAGTTTAATCATTTCAGTTTTAAGGCACCAATGATGGGTTGAATGTAGTGGAAGTTGGGAACCTTTTCTTTACACGTTTGACGTAGATACGCGGAGGGTATTTTTCCATTGTTTGGAGGTTTGTTGGTGTCGCCATATTAATACTTTATGCCTTCACTTTAAGTGGATTCCAACTCCTCCCCAACCAAGGATTCCTTTCATCTATCAGTGCGTTTCCCTTTCACCACCTAACCCTTGAAAATAATCAATAGAAAAAAAAGGTAGTAGGCAGGAAAAAATGGAACCAAAAAAGAGTTGGGGTGAATTGACAGGTAAGTTGTATAGAATAATTTTTTTTATTTTTTCAAAATTATATGTTTTATTGACAAAAAGATTTAAATTTAAAAAATATATTTTTTTAATGTACAGAATCTATATGTCAACTCATCTTTAATTTTTTTTTAACTCAGACTGCACGCTAACCAATAAACTAGAAATTCGACCTATTAGCAAAACCACTTGGGGATTCATTTGATCTACCGAGGTGGGTCTCTCAAATCTGAGTGCCCAATAGCTTTCGTCCGCATGTCTATTCCTACGCAATCGCCATCCCACTCTTTACTATCTAATACTTATATTCGCTCTCCGTCTCTGGTCTTTTTTTTTTTTTGGTGGGATTACCACTTAGTTACTACTTACTATAAAAATATTTATCGTTATCACCCATCATCCATCAAAATCAAACAAGAGATTTTCTTTTTGCATTTCGTTATACATCTCTATCTTGCTTTTGATGTGTGTACCCTAGCAATGAATATGTCCCAGCTTTTGGCTCCTTTTTAAGAAAAGCCGATCACATTTAGGTCTTTAATCAATGCTTTCGTTGTCTGAGACAAGGAGGAAGAGACGCATGGATGATTAACGGCTGGCAAGATAAGATATAATATTGTACACTGCCATAGTACACGTATAGGTAATAATGGACATGCGACTATATATCAATGCTTACCGTTTCTATGCCATATGCTTTATGCGCAGGCCATCGGCCTTAATGCAGGATTATCAGGAACTGGCTCATTAGCAATACATATTCAGTGTTCCATATATCATCGGGCATTATCTATTTTACCGGAAGCCATCACAATTCCCTCAAGTTTGGAGAGGCTTCGTGTTAATAATAATTCTTCTTAATTTTTAGACGCTAATAATTTTCATTATTGTGAAGGAAGAGTTCGTTCCATCACTACTTTCCCTTCGTTTGTACTTTTGAATGAAAATGCTTTCTTTGGCGTATCTATCACCAAGTCAAAGAAAAGTCATGAACCTAATTGCAATATATATGTTTGGATTTATGACGATTGGTATTAAAAATGTGAAGAACTCTTTTGAAATGTGGTTACATGATTACACTTTGGTAAAACCCAAAATATGTATATATATGTTGTGCTCGCTAATGCATAACTGGATAATTTGCATTTATGGATTTGTTAATGAGTCGAATTTGATCCCGACGAGCTAGTTAAGTTATGCATTGCATGATACTAATTTGAGAAGAGTGCAATAATGACCATCTTGCATACGATCAAGCATGATAGCTAGTTACCTAATGATAGTGGTTTTTTATTTCAGGGCCCTTTGAGAATAAAGAAATAATGCGAATCACATATTTCTAATGTATTTATTTGCATTTGAGTAATAAATGACTTCATGTTACATGTGTGCACGATTGGGATTCTATCCACAAAATAACACTCTTTCATAAACTAGTTTGGCCTCGCAGAATGCACAAACTCTCGTGGCATGAATTCTCCGACGGCCTACATGTGTGGAAAGGCTTTTAAATGATCAAACTGGTTTAAAGCCGTCGCATAACCATTTGAATTGTCATAAGTTATCCTTTGCTGTACAAAAGTAGAAACAAATAAAGCATTCAGATGTGTGGAAAGGCTTTTAAATGATCCTCACCGCTTAATTTATATGAGAGTTGCTATCGTGTGCTAATAACGAGTACTGAAGATGGCTAAAAAAAAGTATTCCAAAGCCCATCAATCTCATTACCCGAAATTAAGTATTTCCCAAAATGATCTCAGGAGTGCATTTCTCTTTTGATACTCGATGTATTCGGAATTTTGCTCCTAAAACATTCTCAATAATAATGAAAACTCTGATTGACAAGGAAATAGAGTTTTCTCCCTATCAATATGAATACTCTTTGTTAATATCACCACTATTTTTTCTGTTTTTTCTAAAGAACCAAAAAAAAAAAAAAAGAAAGTAAAAGAGCCTACGCGACTGCACACTTAAAATTGGCCTAAAGACGATAGGGAAATATCGAACCTAAGGTGTACTCCAAAAGGAAAAGTGGTAAATGGTATCAAATGGTTGAAACTATCACAACTAATATATATAATAGACAGCACTTGTGTGTGACTTTTTGGGCGGAGTCTTTAGAGCACTTTGATCTGCTTCTCTCATATTTTCTCTCAAAATGTATACATATACATATATATTCACTATTTACCAATTTTTTTTACCAATGGGAGAGAGGGTGCAGTTTCAAATGCGAGTCGCTTTTCCATACAAGGAAGCCGGCGTAGACAATCTCACAAACCTGGAGAGGGGAGGGAGGGAGAGAGAGAGAGACAGAGAGAGAGAGCGGTGACGGGACAATGGATTGCTTGTATTGTACATCATATATCTTTTCTTCATTTATAAATATTCCAAAAAGAAGATTACATATTCAACGTTCCACCCATGAGCTTTGGAAGTGTGCAGTCGATTACACCTAAATATATATTTCTTGGTGCTTGGCAAGTTTATTTACATTTTTTTTTATAAATGTAACGGACATTAGGTTTACATTTGTGAATTAGTTTGACATTTTTATATTTGAACTGAGTCTTTTTTTTTTCCTCCCACTTTCTAATATTTAATATTAGTTAACTCGACTCTCTTAAGAAAGAAAGGCAAATTAAAATAGGTTGTTTATCTTTACACCCTACTTCGGCCACACAGTCACATTTGCTTCCAGTTTACCAAACGTCGTAGAAAATCTTTGACCTGCATTATGATATCGTGTAATTACGTCAACATGCAAATATTGAATTTAAAAAAAAAATAAAGTCGAAATATAGAAGATTGGCAATAATATTAGCATCGTTATATATGCACACACACACACACACACACACAACAGATAAAACAAGTCTCTTCAAAATTTAAAACTTGCCTCCGTTGGGTCTTGAAGAGAATAAGACGCAGTCGTTTCTTTTGGAACCTTAGAAACAAGAATCCCAATTCCCTGCCCTCTATTGCCTAAAACCTGCTTATCATGGATGACACTTAAATTGATTAGCGTGCTTGAAAGATAGTTTAATTCAATTAGCAAATGAAATGGGATAATATAATTCAAAAGACCTTGAGATACCTTAAACGCATCCTCATCCGTTTGATCATCGCCAATGTATATGGGCAGAACATCTGTCGAGTTGGCATATCCTGTGGAGAAAAAAAAAAAAAAAAAGAGAAAGATGTATATTAGCAAATTAAGATAATCATAGTTCACAGATAGAAAATTGATCGTGAAGAGGTAAATATGTATCGACTATGATTAAGAAAAAAGACAGAAGATTTGGGAAAAATATTCACCTAGCGATTCTAACAAGAACTCGACTGCTTTGCCCTTGTCCCAGTTAATGGTAGGTCGAATCTCTAAAACCTGGTTCGGAAAAAGGAAAATTAAAAAAAAAGAAGTAAATATGTTAATTAATCTTTTGTCATAAATATCTCACTTAAGCTAATTTTGGATCGAGGAAGCTTAGTTATCACCCCGAAACATGTGGAGTACCTTTTTCCCTTGAGTTAACCTAAGCTTTGGATAATCATGGAGTACCAATCCCACATCCTCAGCTAATGCATCCCACATCTACCAAAGCAAACAGTTAATTATGACATCGGCATTTTGAGGTAAAACGTGGTGCAATAAAATGGCGAGATTTGGGGGTTCGAAATGTCTGTTGCGTACCTTTTCCTCTACAGAACGGAAGTGTACGGACAAGCAGAATTTATTATTTTCAACTATAGCTCCCGGGATAGACTTTGTCCGCTGCAGCAAAACTTTGAACACCTAAATTTTTTTTAAAAATTTCCAAATCCAAAAATTATCAATTTCGTTTTCGTGCACGGCAGCTTTCACAGGGTCCTCACACTGAGCGGAGGGGAGAAAAGCAAACCTTGTCAATCATCGGCAGAAACTCGCTGGCAGGTTGGAAGAGAACCGCTCGTTGACCCTGATCAGCACAATTCCAAAAGTATTTTCCTTACCCCAATTGAAAATGGCTTTTATTAAAGTTGAAAATTATTGATGGACGTGAAAAAATGGTGGATTTGTCAGATAAACAGTGTGTAGGGGGAGCTCACTTTACTGTATTTGTGGCTCTCCGATGGCCCTTTGATGTCCATTCCATGGCTGCCGGCATAGTAAAGTCCAGCCAATCTTACGAAGCTGTAGACCTGCAAAATGTGAAGATAACTGCACTAATAAAAGCATAAGTGTGCAAAAGAAAAAAAAAAACCAAAGTGCCAAAAAGAAAAGGAAAAGTTCAAAAAGATTTTGAGAAAATTTATGTGATTCATTTATACTTTTTTATCATAAATTACCTTGTCTCCATAAAAAAATGAATTAAAATAACAAGAACCGAAAGTGTAATGATACCTTGTCTCTGCTCCTTCCAGTTACAATAGCAGTGGGAAAATATCTAGCAACGTCCCTTACAGCAGCTTGCATCTAACAAAAAGCAGAAACGCAGTCAATGAAACTATTTTGAATATATATATATATATATATATATATATATATATATATATATAATAGCCATTTGATCACCTCAGTGGTCATGAACGCTCGGTCGGGATCTTCTACAATAGGTGAAAGTGTACCATCGTAGTCAAGAAACATCACAATCTGCTTTCCTTTGGAAGCACTCACTATTTGCTCAAACATGCTTAAAGCCGAGGGATGATTAAGCTGGCCATGTTTTTTTGGTCAACAGTTGCAAAGAAAACAAGACCATGATCAGCTGCATGTCAAAGAAAAGCACAAAAGCCAACCTTTGCGTAATACTAATAGACAAAGCACTACTTACAATCCACGGAATATTCTCATTGGTTTCGGGAAGAGAAGCTGTGGGCCTGATGCGGGTGGGAGAGGAATCTCTCATTGTCTCGACCCACGGATTGGTATTGTCTCCGCCATTTTCCACCTTATTTTCACAATTTTTCTGTGTTATGGCGAGGCACCCTCTTGACTTGGGCCACGAAACTCTTATGGTGAAATGATCAATGCCCGACTCGGTATTGGATACATCCAGTTTCTGGTTCGTCATTTTTCCTCTAAATTTCAACTTGGAAATACTGCAAGAAGATAACCGGGCATTTAATATCCAAAATTAACATCATCTGATGAACATAAAACACAGCTTGCCAAAGAGTGTCTCGTCATATTGACGAAACAAACATATCCAGTATGTATGCATACCTGCTAGTTTGAGAAGGTTGTGGAACAGGGCAGGGAATGAGAAGGGGACGAATGAGAGCAGAGCTGGGAACAAAACAGGGGAATGACAGAGATGGGTAATGTTGTTTTGGCCTTGGGATTCAACAGAGTAAGAGATGGAGAGACGAGGCCAAAGAAAGGCCTCAAAGAAACGGTGAAAATCACGCAAATCGCAGAGAGGCGCAACTAGGTTTTGGAGCGGGGTTGGGCAATGTGGAGTCAATTTTATACACAACCACCTCCGGAACAAAACAGCACGGCCCACATACAAAGCTTCCTGGCCCCGCTTGCTACCTTTTGCCCACAAGTACACGTTTGCATTGACGTTAATTTTTATGGAAGGGGAAGGGGACTGTCTCCATGAGCATGAGAAGGACCATTTGACTGGAGCACTTGCAGGAAAGTTTTCGTCTTAATATTTTTTTAGGAGATTTTTAATTTATTTTATTTAAAAATGAGTTAAATTAACTTAATATTATATATAAAAAAAAAGAAAGTAAAAATTATTTTTACGAAGCATTTTATTGATTAAAAACTTTAACTTTTATTTAAAGATTTTGGTTTTGAATTCTAGAAAGGGACACGAGCTTTACTGAAATGAAATTAGTAGTTCAACTAAAATAATAAAAAAAATATACATAATTTAAGACAATAAATTTATTATATTAAAAAAATTTAAGCGTGAATAGTAATTCATGAGCTTTTCGAAATATTATTGATTAGTTTAATGTGCCAAGCCAGCCGTGACCTTCTCCTAGGCTAACATGCCTACAATGGCCTTTGTTTCCGTTTTTACCGTTTCCTAGCCAATGTCAAAGAAAGCCCAAGACCACGCGTTCGAGAGTTAGCGGCATCAACAGGAACAGCAAGCATCCCATATTTGACGCAACTCACCTGTAAATGTTCGAAATCCACCCAAAAATAGACCCACGTTTGGATCTTTGCCATCCTCCGTTAAATATCACAAAAAGGAAAATTTTAATTTATCATAAAAATAATATTTTTATTGAGTTATATAAATTTGAACTAATAAGATTATTTAATAAAATGTTAAAAAAATTAATAAGGGGAAGAATAGTATTTTGTGATAATTCAAAAAAAAAAAAAAACAAAAAAACAAAATCGTAATGTTTAGGATTGTTTTTCCCTAAGAGGCAACCTACGTTATATTCTATTATAATGCACTTCGTTGGCTTTCCTATATATTTAGCATATGTAATTCAATATGGAATGGAACTTGTACCGTGTAAATGCATAGGTTATAAAAAGAATATATGTGAGTTGGTTAAAGCTAAGCTGCTGTGGACTTTTTCTCATATAAGTTGAGGACAAAAATTGGAAAAACGTACAAGTTTTGAACCTGCTTTAAGAAGCACTTAAGAGTTTAGGAGTTTTAATATGTTATTTTAGAAAAAATAAATAATATTTATGACCATTCCTCGAGACTTTATACCAATATTATATGAGGCAACTGGGCGAGAAGCATGCGGGAATTGACACAGGACACTTTCTTCGGCGCCCCGCGTGGTAGGAGATCTGTAGAGATGTCCATCAAATTTCAATAGCGTACCTTGTCTTTTTGGATTATCTAATATCATAAGATACCATAGAGGAAAAAATGTAGACCCCGAGAGCAAGGTCATATACTTTGATACAGATTTGTGTTTTTTTTTATATAAAAAAAATTAAGTTCTCATTAAAAATCATTTCAAATTCTATTAAAATTTTTAATAACATCTTATTGTACATTTTATTAATTTTGCTGCATATTTAAAAGTAATTGTATTACAAATAAATATAGTTTTCTTTTGTAAAAAAAAAAAAAAAGAATGAATTTGATGGTAGAATGATGTTAGCCGGAAGCAAATACATCTTCATCGTAGTGTTTTTCTGTTCATGATCTAAAACTCTGTCATACATTTGTTTCTTTGCACGGTGGTATGTCTCTCTTCAAAACTGGCAAAAAATTAGCCTATTTTAGTGACTTGAATTACATACAATGGAAAAAGTTTGATGGACAAAGCCAAAAAAAAAAAAAAAAAAACCAAAGTTAATGAAAAACTAAATCGAGTTGGCATGCAGGCACTATAAAATAAAAAATTATATGTTTTTTGGCAAAAAGTTAAACATTTTTTTAAAAATTATTTTTTAATGTGAATCTTCTTGTCAGTTCGTATCTGGTTCTTCACTAACTTTTTTTTTTTCTGTGCACGAAACCGCGTCCATGCATGATATAAAATCTGATAACATTCCCTATGTCATGTCAGATTGCTTCTCTAGAAATTGGTTCCCGATTTGCTCGGGACTTGCATGCCAATGACCAATCTGATATTATATGTTACTTTCACCTAATGAAAAAATGCAGATTCTATAGATATGGTGCTTACGTTATTACCTACTTGTGTATATCATAACTATGTTCCCAATGGGAACTGCACACAATAAAATTCGACAACAATAATAACTCAAACAGTAGCTTTTCCTGCATGTCTAATAACATTTAATTTTTTTTTTCCTTTTCTGGTGAGATGCTGTTGACACTGTTTTTGTTCGATTTTTAGGCGAATATATAGAAAACTGGCGTGGAAAATTAGGAAGAAGATTGACAACGCCCCTTGTAAAGTATAGCGAAACTGGCAGCAATGATTCTGGTGAGATGCTGCTGTTGACACTGTCATTGTTCGACTTCTACCGCAATAACTAGAAGGCTCACGTGAAAATTTAGGAGGAAGATTCAGGACGCCCCCGGTAAAGTAGAGCGAAACAAGCAGCAACGACATAAATCCAGCGCAGTTTGCTTCAATACCAGCAGCATTATTTATGGGGATTTGGCTTTTCCCATAACGTTGACGTTGAACGACCCGCGTGTGTGTCATCGCTGTTCTGTTTATCAATTAAGCACCTAATATCCAGGTTGAAAGACATTGCATGTTCTGTTTGAAAATATCATAATAATTGTGACTCTTGAGTTGGTGCATTATTCTAGCTTTCTGTCTATATAGTTTCGTTGTAGGCGACGTTTTCAGGAACAAAGAAACATGAACGAGGGGGCTACTATCTTACAATTAGTATTTCTTCCCCTGTGCACTCGATTGTCATCGCTTATTTAAAATTGGCTGATGCTTTAGAGAAATGAATTACGATTCTGATGGCAAGATCTCGCAATGTACAGGTACTAAATATTTGCGCTGACACTTGCATACAAAAGATAATTATGTTTTGAGCCGTCAATTTCAAATTTGGTCACGTTAAAAAATACTTTGATCGAGAAACAAACTACCCACATTTCATATGTCAATTCGGGCCTAATATATTGACCCCTTAAAGATTAAGAAACTAGAAAGGTAAGCAGGATGGACGTACGTGACAAGATTTCGAGTATGATTACCGACAGAGGAGTTAATTACCGTCCGTAAGGAAGTTAGAGTAGAAGCTTCCCTGAACCTGAAAATTATGTCTTCTGGTAAACAAATACTTTTGTGGGCTCAGAAAGAGAATGGGCATGGTTAAGATTCGTCGGTGGTCATTTGCATTCACGTTTATAATTAAGGTTATATGATTGAGTTAGCATCTTTTATGGCATCCATAAAAGAGGATTTAAGTTCATTTCATTTCTACGAGAACTTTGTATCCCATGAATAGTCAAAACCAGTGGCCAAGGGGGATGCTTTAAACTTTTAAGCGACGACCGACCATCTTTTTGTGACAAAGAGGCGTAGAGTTGCAATTTTCAAACTTCAATTCGTTCAAGATTTGTCAAAAAAGGGGGGAGAGTTAGGCAAACTAATCACCGAAAGAAATGCTAGCGGCCGGATCAATGAAATGAAATATTGGACTCAATTAACTTTCCGCTCAAGAAAATTCCTTTCCCTTTCTCATTTTAGGCAGGTTTCCCATTTTGCTATGGTTCCCTACTCTCTTAAGAAACAGTTAATAGCTGGAACTTGGAATGAATCTCTCTTTTTAAGTTTTAGTGACCAACGACTTGTCATCGTTTCACAGTTTAAAAATCAAAGCGACGATGATATGCAAGTGCCATCGGAATTGGTAATGACTGATCAACACAATCGGACAATGAGATTCGTGGCACGAAAATAAAATAACTGATCGAAATTGTTTTGAAAATTTCCTTCGGGAATAAATAGAAAGATTAATCTCAGTTCTCAAAACACCAAACATAATATTGGATATTACAATTAAAAATCGAAAAAAAAGGATAATAGGAAAATAAAATAAATAAATAAAAACTCATCTATGACGAGTCAAAATCACGAAATAGCCGGTAAAAATAAAGATACTACGAAATAAGCATCTAAACATTTTACCCAAAATTTAATCGAAATATGACAATAAAATAGTTACATTATAAATTGTAATATGCCCCCCGGCAACGAGATAGGTATAAGCTATTGTTAGGCGAAAAGATAGATAGACGGATGTAAATAGATGCAAAATAAATATAAGTTTATACATCTCAAAATTAAGATGCTAATTATGATTTTTTTTGAAACATAATAATAATAATAATAATTTTATAAATATATAAATAAAATAATAATTAAGTAATATAGGTGTACATTTATTATTGCGTCTAAAAACACTGTGACAGCAAGTGGTTCGGACCCAAAAAAAAAAATAAAAAAAAAAATCACAGATATTAGTGGGCACGCAAGTATGGTCTCGAACACCATCGTATTCCCACCCTCAGGCGGCTGATTCTTCTTCTTCTGTGGGGTGGGGGGGGGGCGGAATTGGGGGAGATGGCAATTAGAAGCTTTCTTCAAAAGCTGGAAATGCTTCGTCATATATTCTATGTTATGTTGTTATTATGATTATTATTCCTTCTTTTGCTTGCTCAGGACTCAACAATAACGAAACGAGAAGCTCCACACGTGGGCCTTTCAATTTGAATATTGACTCACTTGTCACGTGCAAGTTTTCAGGAATTCAAATGCCTTCTTATTTTTCCTTTTTTGCTTATTCCCACCAAATTTCGGAGATTATGTGTATAGCAAGATTATTTAATTCCCATTACTCCACGCCCTCATTGCAAGTAAATAAAATAAACAAATTAAAATATCTGAGGTTGAACGAAGAGCGAAGTTTTCGGTGATTGAAAGTCAAAGTTCAATTGGTATGAGTTGTGACTAGCAAAAGCACAGTTGGGTCTCGGGTCAGCTTTCGGTTCTTTTGATCTTCCCCGTGTATTTTTTTTTTATTTTCTTTTTCTGTGTACTTTATGAATACAAAAATTGGATAAATTATTAATACATATCAAACTATTTACTACAACTCAGTTATATTTATTTAACAGATAATTATATGTTTAATGGTTCGATATGTTCTTATTTGAAGCATTTGATGTGATCCAAGCCTATCCATTTCCCGTCCAGACTACAAAATCCAATCGCCCCTGGTACTGCCAATAACTTCACTAAATTGGACTCTGCGTTACCCATATTAATCAAGATAAATACTAATACGGAATCCAACAAGAATTGCCCACGTTAAATTATTAATCAAGTTAGCCATCATATTTAAATACAAATGATCCGTTTTTTTTAGGGTTGCCAAAGAAAGCTCGTAGTCTCAGTCACTAAACCTGACCCCCCAAAATAGGCAGCAAATCTTGGAGACGGAGAATGGGTGAACGGCCAACTGAAAAAACTGCCGCAAATGTTAAAAAAGTCCTGAGTAAGCACGGACTATGAACCCCACAAGATAGGGGAAACCAGACGCTGCACAAAGTGGGGCCCCGATTATTCCTTAGGCTTTCTAGTTGGAATATGACATGTCATGTTGCCTGGGCAATGATTCATCCAGGGTCCACAAGCCATGCCCGTTTAGTGCTTCGCCCACTCAATGCCCACCAGCCCACTGGAAAGCTCCATGATATGGACTGGGCGTCCTTCTCCTCGTTTCCATTTCCGGGTTTTTAAGGGCTGGAGACTTTTTATAAGCTTTATATCCCCCCCAAAAGTAGATCTAATTGCGACACCCAACAACTACATGTGCAAACTTTCATCTGGAAGATCTTGAATTCGAAGTATCGAATAAAACAAAGAAGGTAAGTGATATAAAGAGGATTATCATCTTCGATGTCTGAAAAGTTATTGTAGCATGAGCCCACCCATTCGATCTATTGATTTGGTGGAGCACGAGGTTTTGACACTTCGAATAAAATCTTGTCGTGATTTTATTTTTTTATTTTGTTTGTTTGTCTGTTTGTTTCTTTCCTAAGCTAGCTGTCATTTTACAAAATGATAAAACTTTAATTAGCCTTGATCCACCAACTCGTCTCCTAAATTGATGATGAGGTCTCAAATAGACGAAGTTTTTCACTAGATAATTATTTATTTTGTATAATTTACTCAATACAGTGTAACGAGCTTCTTATAAAATGAATTTTTATTCAGAAAAATTGAAAATGTGTCATTTTTACTTTTGACTCTAAATATACTCTCTCTTTTTTTTTTAATTTCTTTTTTTATTATTGTTTTTGAAAAAATTAACAACAACAATAACCCAAGAACTAAAAGGACTTGGCCCGGGGCTAAAGTGGAGTGTCGTTACTGCATGCTTTATTCGAGCATCTAAGTATAAATATAATTAGAACACGATATTATATATATACATGTGTATATATATATATATAAGTTCATATATATACAATATAAAAAATTATCAAAAATATTTTTTACCCATATTTCATTTTCATTCATTCATACATATATTATACACACACACACATATATATAGTTTCATTCATATATATATATATATTATTAGGTAATAATTTTAGTCAAAATTATTAATATAAACCTAAGCAGATGAGTTATTGCGAAATTTATAGTGTGAGTTTTTACTATAACATAAATCTTTAGTTATGTTTTAATTTACATTATCAAATTTATAAAAATGGCCCAAATATGTTTTTTTTTTTTTTTTTGTTTCAATGACTCGCCGTAAGCCACATGACAATTAATATTAACAAAATGTGTACACTACATGGGAGGCCTGGTAACTTCTTTTGTTGATGGCCTGACAACGAGACACGGGGAATAGTTCCTTGGGCTTACATTGAACGAAGAAAGCCTTAATTTGACACGTCGACTTTTAGCGGTGATTGGTTCTGAGCCACTGGATGGATCAATCAAGTTCCTTGGGCTCCGATCCAGGGCAAAGAACATTAGAATTAGGCCTGTAAAAAGATTTTATTTAGGAGTAATATGCTCAGGCCCTTCCCAGAGAACGCAACGTGGAATTTGGCTAAGCATCTTTTACCCTGTCATAGAGTGGCATTTGTCAAAATATAAAATGTGACAAGCATGAAGTAAAAAGACTTAACTAAAATTTTAGTATCCGTAGCATTACTCAAGCTATGGCGAGTTTTTCTCAACTCAAACATTCATATATTATACGGTAGATGTAAATTAAGTTTATTAATATATATATATATATATATAAACAAATGTAATTAAGTAAACTAATCGTTTTAGGTTTGCTCAAATATTTTTATTTAACGGGGAATTGTATGGATCAATTAAAGGGCAGAAGAATCCATTTTCCAGAACCCGGCAAGAGTAAGATAACAAATATGCAAACCCCAAGTGATGACACTGGTCAATACATAATCAATCACCCAAGACATTTGCGTATCCGTACAGCCAACACCTTTGGAATTTTCGATCTTCAGCGTCCAAGTCTTCTCCAGCTGGGTTTCTAAGGACCGGAGAAGAAGATACCATCATAATACAACCCACCAAAATAATAATAATAATTATTATTATTATAAAATAAAGGTTAAAATTCTCTCAGTGACCTTTGTTGGGAGCACACTGAAGTCAGCAGTCGATCAGTCCTGCAGGGTCGCACACTTTGCGGGTTTTATCTTCCAGTTGGCAAAACCAATAGGGAAAAAGCATAAAAAGGGGCGGCGTTTGGGGACGAGAAAGAGAGTCTTCCGTGCGTATTGCTCGCTGTGCCTTTTTTTAGAAATATATAATACAAATACAATCAAAGATGAATGTGCAAATAAATAAGTAAAGTAAAATATGTATATAATTATCAAAAGAATTTTGTATGTACCAAATTAATATATTTATACGTATATTTTAATTATATGTATATTATATATTACACAAAAAAAAAAAAAAGAAGAAAGAGATGGAATCTGTGTGGAAAGTCCACGTCTTGTTTACACCCCCGAATATAAAGCGAGGCGGAAGGTAATAAATTCTATTATCTTTCAATAATAGAATTTATTTTTTGAGAAAAACAAAAGATATTGCCCAGGAAAAAAAAATGAAAAATGAATATAAAAAATAAAAACGTGGGAGAGGGGTCCGTGGTGCGCAAATACCGCGGCAGACGGCAGCATCAAAAACATTTTTTAACCGTAGAAGAAACATTTTTAAAAAGGTGGTAAAAAAAAGAAAAAAAAGCGGGGCGGGGGGGTTGTGTTTTGAGAAACAAGGAGGAAGAAGAAAACAACAATCGGGTCGGGTCGGGTCGAGGTAAAAAAGGAAAAGAAAAATCTGGAAACTCGTCCTCCTTGACTCCGTTGAAAAATCAATCTACTTTTTGTTGGCATCTGCGACGGAGCGTGGAGTTTATCGGTTTCTCTTTCTTTCTCCCTTCTTGTTTCTGCTCGCAGTTTCCTTGTTCCATTCCTCCCTTAGTTTAGTGTAATAATACAAATTCAGAGATTAGGTTTCTGTAGGAATAAAAAGCAAAGAAAGGGAGGAAGAAGGAATAAAAACGAAGTAGAAATCGGTGATTATATTGAATCGAATGGATGGAATTATGAATAAGCTGAGAAATATAGACGCGTATCCGAAAATCAACGAGGATTTCTACAGCCGGACGCTGTCAGGCGGCGTCATCACCCTCGTCTCCTCCGTCGTTATGCTCCTACTCTTCATCTCCGAGCTCCGTGCGTTCTTTTTTCTATTTTTGTTTCTTTATCTTCCTATGATTATTGCATTTTTTTGTCTTTTTTTCTGTTACGAGTATCTTTTTTTTATAATTATTTTGGATCTGGATGCGTGTTGCTTTTTCTTTTTCTTTTTTTTTTTTTTTGTTGAGAAGAGAATTTGGTAACGTTTTGCAAGTTTAGAGAACGATGCGTTGTGGTTTGTTAGGTATGGGAAATTGGAAGGCTTAAACTTCAGCGTTTTGAGAGCTAGCTAATTCTGCTAAAATTTTGCCAAGTGTTTCTAGAACAACAGTTTTTTGTTCTTTAAATTTCTACTTGTTAATGCTGTTTCCAGGATTATACCTCCATGCCGTAACTGAAACGAAGCTCATGGTTGATACTTCAAGAGGAGAAACTTTACGTATCAATGTAACGTCTTTCTTTTACAAGTTTGGTCAGCTGCTCTGTTGCATTAATTGCTTTTTATCATTTAGATCTTCACATCTCTTACGTGAATGGCTTGCCAAAGTAATTGATCTATTCCTTTGTTGATGTCTAAAAGTGCAGTTTGATGTCACTTTTCCTGCCCTTCCATGTTCTATTCTCAGCCTCGACGCAATGGACATCAGTGGAGAGCAACATCTTGATGTGGTACGTACCACATGATCTTATAACTTCTTGGTCATGTTGCCGGTAAGAATTAGCATTTTTTATGTGGATGCACATTTGGTGCTTTATGCTACCATCATAGTTTCTTAGTCTTATATGCTGCTTCATGATGATGATTCTTTGTAACTTGCAGAAACATGATATAATCAAAAGGAGACTGGATTCTCGTGGCAATGTAATAGAAGCACGGCAAGATGGAATTGGTGCTCCTAAGGTTAGTTGCACCGTATGGTTTCTTGTTTGTATGTGGAGGCCAGGTTTTTGTGCCATGTAGTGAATGGAGTTAGTGCTTCTTAGGGTTCTCTGAGTGTTAATTCTGACAGAAAGTTGGAGCAGTCCATGCTGGACGCACAATTGCGAATACTTGTGCTCTCAATTTGTTTTGGCTCACTAAGATTTACGGTTGTTGCAGATTGAGAAGCCTTTGCAGAGACACGGAGGCCGACTTGAGCACAATGAGACGTATTGTGGTTCCTGCTATGGTGCTGAAGCAGTAAGCTTTCTTATTTGCATTTTCATGTGAAGAAACGTTGTGATGCTAAGCCTGTTGTTTTCTTCAAAAAGAAGGGGTTTACTGCAATTGTTCTTGAATGGTATATCATAAATGCCATTTGATAATTTTATGGCTATGCAATGTTTTTGACCTAAGGTGTGTGATTGCAACCCAAATATCAACTTTAGAGTTTAGGAAGCATATACATATATTATGCTGACAAACTATCTTATTGGTGCTGTAGAGGTCCTTGAATATATTCTGAAATTTTCAGTAGTTATATGCCCCTGATATTATTGTTTTGAAGGTTTTTTTATGTCTTCTTTAATATCTCCTGATATTTTAGTCAGATGAGGATTGTTGTAATTCCTGCGAGGAAGTTCGTGAAGCATATAGGAAAAAGGGTTGGGCACTGTCAAATCCAGATTTGATTGACCAGGTCTGTCAATCTTTCGTTTCCTCCTTATTTTCTAAGGCAACGTGCCTCCTAGGTTCACCTTTTCTGAACAAAAAGGGATGAATAATGGGATTGATGCAAAGAATTATTTTTTAATTCGCATTTTTGGCCTGGGATTGAAGCAAACAGAATCTTTTCCCCTACTTAGCTCAAATAATGTAGTAGCATACATGTGCTTTCATGCTTAATAGATAGGCAAATTAAGAAACTTGAATTGGCATATGAAGTTGAAGATTTTGATTGTTAAGTCAGATGTTGCCACTATTGTCTCCTGTTCCTAGTCAATGGTCTATGCTTAAACTTGATGTAAAATGCCATAGTTCTTCCTTACCTCCAGGTATGGTAACTTGGAGGGTTGGATTATATGTCGGGTCAAACATTCTTTAATAACAGGACCACTACTGCAATATGTAATATTGATGAAATCCTATGAATATTTCTAGGCTACCAAAGATAAATTATTGGGGTTTCTTCCTCTTATAAGTGCAATGCCAACTTATTACACAACAATAGACTAGCTTGTGAACTACAACAACTGTGTTGTATGACTTGGTTTGGCTTTGTATCTATGAATTCTCCAGTGCAAAAGAGAAGGTTTTCTAGAAAGAATCAAGGAAGAAGATGGTGAAGGGTGCAACGTTTATGGCTTCTTAGAAGTTAATAAGGTGGCAGGAAATTTCCATTTTGCACCTGGGAAGAGTTTTCAGCAGTCAAATATTCATGTGCATGATTTGCTGGCATTTCAAAAGGATAGTTTCAATGTAAGACAATATGAATCTGCTTGCCATGGCCTCTCTTTTAAGAATAATGTGTTGTTGGATTCAATATCCGTGTATAACATGAGATTATCAAAATCTTTATAATCCATGGATGATGCTTGGTCCAGCCATCCAATTAATTTGTAAACTGTGATGCAGATAACTCACAAGATTAATAGGCTAGCTTTTGGAGAGTATTTCCCTGGTGTTGTGAATCCACTTGATCGGTAACCATTCCTCCTGTACATTGTGCTTCATTATGTTTTCACTTTTCTTGGAGCCTTTTCCAGTTACATAGATAACATGGTGTATGTTGGCATATTTCTTTCATTTATTCACCATTCAGTGTGCAATGGACACAAGAAGCACCAAATGGCATGTACCAGTACTTTATTAAGGTCATTTTACTGGACTAGAACCTTCGAATTTACATCCTGTCACTCCCATCCGGGCAAGGAAATTTAATCAGTACTCAACAATAATGGCTCTTTATTATTTATGCAGGTTGTACCCACTGTATACAGTGATGTCAATGGGCACACCATCCAGTCAAATCAGGTGAGGCTTCACATTATAAGCTTTTATGAGATGTTCCATCATATTTTGAAGATTACATGGCATTGACTTTTTTTTTCCTACAGTTCTCTGTGACTGAACATTTTAGAAGTTCTGAAGCAGGTCACTTTCAGTATGTGCCTGGAGTTTTCTTCTTTTATGACCTGTCTCCAATTAAGGTGGGTTTTTGGGTCAAATTAACAAGTTCAAGGTCTAGTGCACTGATTATGGTTCTATAGTTTCCAGTGTAATTGTGGTGATCTTTTGTCTGACTTATTCTCCTGTAACTTATTTGCACTTTGCAGGTGACTTTTAAGGAGGAGCATGTGTCATTCTTGCACTTTCTAACAAATGTTTGTGCCATCGTGGGGGGTAAGCAGCTAACCTTTTCCATTTCAATCTGTCAAGAAGCTTAAGCTTTTGAGTGAGGTCTAAAAATGAATCATATATTAAATGCTAACATACTCTTATGCAACATCCTAGCTCACTTGGGCTAGAAGTATGAACAAAGCACAGGCTTGCCTTATCTATAGAACTTCACAATTAATTGAAAGATTGAGGGCAATATGGTTTGAACTCATAAACTCTTGGTCACAAAGGCATTAATACCATATCAAGAATGCAGTCAATGCAAAAATTTAAGTTTTTGTTGAGGTCTAAGACTAGATCACATATGAAACTCTATTATAACTCAAATCAAAGAGAAACATGGTTGATGTTGATTTTCACTTGTATTAATTTGTTGCATCCCTAGATCAGTTATTCAGCTAGATGTTTCTTTCCTTGCCACTGTTTCACTTTTTTTTTTCCTGACTCTTTTCAATTGCAAGCTGCTCTGCCGTTCCTATATGGACTAAATGATGCATCATAGGCATTGGTTGATGTACGTTTGTTTTTAAAAACATGAATTCTCCTTTGTACAAGACTGCAAGTGTTTGTGGGCCGTGCAAGGTGATGGCTCCATGAAAAATGGTGCCCAGTATCTGTGCTGCTTCTTTGTTGCATCAATATCCTTAATGATTGCAGTCTTGCAGATTTTTTTTATTTCATTACTACTTTGAAGATTGTGTGCTTCATGTGATAAAAGAATCTTATTTCAAGTATACAAAGAAATCTTGTGCAAGTTTTTTTTGTCTTTTATGGATGTTTCATTTAGCTTTGCGCTGCGCTTAATGAAGCATTTCTGCATATCACTAGCATCTTGTTGGTGTGTTGATGAAGGCTTTAATATTCTTATGATCAGGTGTTTTCACTGTGTCGGGAATACTGGATTCATTTATATACCACGGTCAAAGGGCAGTCAAGAAGAAGATGGAACTTGGTAAATTTAGTTGATGTTGTATTTTATCAGTATCACAACTTAAATGCTCAGCGGTTTTGTGGGCAAAAGGCTTCACGAATAGAATGGGATTCGATAACTTTTTTAGCTGATCAGCATTTGATCGGAGCATAATCCTGTTTCACTATTCATGAGGTTTGGCAATTTGGCTGATCAACGAGTGACATTTTCTTCAGTGATTCAAAATTGTACTTTAAACTAGAAATGCATTGATCCTAACTTCATGGAAACAAGTTTTTGGTTTTGGGGTCTTTTGGAAGAGAATTTACATGAATTTCATGCAAAAGATGGAGAATATTTATGGATGTTTGTTTTGGATGAATTGTGGAATTCATCTAGTGTTTCTGTGTGTTCAATGCGTAAGCAAATCTCCAATCAAAGCAAGCAAATCTCCAATCAAAGCTCGTCATATGCGATTTTCTGTCCATCAACGAATTGGGTAGCGATGGGCAGCCCGTCACGCGAAATATTTGTCTAAGCCAGGTGTGGGGTTGTAGTGGACGGTGCTGGTCAAAGTGAATGTCTCAGGGTCCTTTTTATCTATCACTGGATCTGCTTGTATTTCGGGGGGTAGACTTTTTATTTTATCTTGGTTGGCACAGTTTGACTTGCAAGAATTTCAGATAAGCTTCGTTAGCGAGAAGATGAACAGGTGGGACAATCAAGCCCAGAACGCAATGATATAATGATCGACAGTTTCCATGAAAGTTTTGGGCTTTCAACAGGTGGTGCAGACAATGTACTCTAAAGGGAAAAGAGTTGAGGCCTGTGGACTGCACTCAACTCTCTGGTTGCCTCATTTTCTTCGACCACAAATAATCAAACAATAAAAAGGACATAAGCAGCGGCATCGTCCTGTACGAAGAAAATTTCAAAAGTTTTCCGTACGTTCAAGTAAATGCTATAATTTTTTTTTTTCCTTCTCTCTTGAAACAACTTGCACCGTGTAGATTATTATTTAAGAAACTAGAGGGGCATGTGTATATATTATGCTTATATTTAACAGATTCTTATATTTGTTATGGCCTCTTAAAGCTTATATTCACTTTAAATGTTGCCGTTAATTTGAGCCGGTGCGAGCGTTCATTGCTGCTAAGGTACTAGCATCGAAGTAAATCAAGAAAGCGTGTCTTGGAATTTGGATGTTTTTGGTAGATTTGAAAAAGCGCAGATTCATGGAACCGTTGTGAATATGGTCAAGTTCCTTTTCTTTTTTTTTTCCTTTTTTATTTTTTATTTTTGGGTCCATGTGAATATGGTCAAGCTCATTGAAAGACCTGACAACACTTGAGTTGGTATATGAAGTCCCTCGTCTACCTTATTACATAACGGCATTGGCGTTTGCCTTGGGCAGAATGCTGCATTTTTTTATCAGGACCTAAAACAAAGAGAAAACCTTTCACTTGCATCGGCTTTTTTTTTTTCTCTCTCTCCTACCACCGAGGCTATGAATCCTGTGAAATCTGAGCTTATTCGTCCAAATGCAATGAGGGATTCACTTAACGCCAGCCTCCACCAAATGGATTTTGTACTAGCTTGAGATGTATGTCTATAAAACAAGACATTGTTCGCACTGTTCCAAACAGTATAGTCCCCTTCTTAAAATTTGTTCTTTGGCTTGTTAATTGACACTGTACATCTGACTTGTCATATCCTCAGATGATCAACAATTCCCCTGTCCGGGTCTAAAGCCGACCTTTCATTTGCTATTTTGGATTAAATCCGATGCAATTCCTTTTGTGGCGAAAGACAAAATCAAGCTTCTCTGGGCAAATTCCATTCGTGAACTAATTTACTTATATATTTATATTTTACAGAAACTTGATGGGGCTTAGGGAGTTTCCGCCCCGATCTTCGGTTTATCATATGAGCTTTTCCCATCAAAACACTGGATTGAAACAACTGGGGACAGTAGGAACTTAACAAAACACAGTAGCTTCTTAGTTGCAATAAAATTCAGATACATTACCACCAATAATACCATGGACATTGGACATAAACAATAACTACAAATTCACCATCGACCGACAAGACAAAAAACGAGCCGGCCATTGGCGAGAACAGATCTCCAATTACAGTACATGCTATCGACAACATCTAACATCTAACACTGGAATAAAATACTACACAAACCGTGGCTCTGCAACTGCCAAAAACTTCCATTGCAGTAGCCAAATTGCCTAAACGACCCTGGGTACATAACATAGAACTACCATAATAATAATAACAAATTAAGATAAAATAGAAGCCCAATCGATCTCATAAGAGGGATACTTGTGCAACGAGAAATTCCCGGAATCAACGTCCAGAGGCGCCTCCTCAAGATCAAGGAACGTCAACCCTGACAGCGGCGAAGATCCCGCCGATCCCTCACTCTCCGTCAGAGCCGGGGATGGGGTCTCAACCTTGCAACACTTGTCTGAGGCAACCTGATCCGTCGGAGTCACATTCTTCATTCGAGGTGTTTTCTTTCGTCTCGACGAGGTCAAATGCTTCTCAGTTTTCCCTCCCTTCGAGGACTCCGCCAAGCTTTGACAGATAGCTTGCAGCTTGGCATCCACTGAGGAATGAAGAGGCTTATACTCGCCGAACTGGCCCTCGATGTGGGAACCCTGGTGCCGGAGATTAGGGAAGTTGAGCCTAGCAAAATCACCTCGGAGTTTGTAAGCCGCCTTGTCGTAGGCCAAAGCCGCCTCCTCCGCGGTGTCAAAAGTACCAAGCCAAAGCCTTGTCCGATTCTTTGGTAGCCGAATCTCGGCAACCCACTTGCCCCAATGCCGCTGCCTTACTCCTCTAAAGAGCTTGGTGGGCTTTGGTGCCTGTCCCGCTTGCTTCATGGGTACGGGCTTCGGACCCAACAAGTTAAGGCGATGAGAAGTAGGTGGAGGATAACAATAGTTTAAACCAAAGTTACTATGGTTTTGGAGGGGAAATTGGGACTGGATCTGTTGGATCTGAGCAGGGGTGAGGTTGTTGAGCCCAACCGGTCTCAGCTGCGCAGGATTCGACCCGGTAGAAAACGTTTGGGTCGATGAATATGAGCAACCATCGGAGAAAAGAAAGGGCTGCTGCTGCTGCTGCTGCTGTTGCTGGGAAAGCGTGGAGGATGAAGGAGAAAAAGAAAGGCAATTGTTGTAAGGAGAAAATGAAGCAAAGTGAGAGAGGGAAGAGGATTCAGATGGAGATGATGGGTGTGTTGACGAGGAAGCACTCCTCATAAAAGGTTCTAGTGCCTCCATTAACTCACCACCACCACCACCACCACCACCACAGAAGGGACCTGATTGAAGAGGCGATCTGCTGCAGTAGAAATCCATTGCAGCTGCCATATCTTCAGCACTCTAAACAAAATAAAGATTGGGGAGGGGAGAGAGGGAGAACAGATACGAAGGAAGAAGAAACAACCTGCTTCTTGTCTAAATACAAAGAACAGGGCTTTGTTCAAAAGACCCAAGAAAAAGATTTGAGCTATTCTAACGAGAAGATCAAGAGGTTTGGAAATAGATAACCCCTCTTGAATCAAGTTAATAAAAAAATCAAGCTTGAGGGAGCTAAAAATAACCCTCCAAGCTGATTCAACTAAGCCAAGAAGAAGAAGAAGAAAAAAAACAACTACAAAATTAAAAGAAAAACTAGAGAAGAACAAAAATGAAAGAATTCCTGGATCTCGATTCTGAAAACACCTGGCTCTCTAAGAAATCCTTTTTTAAGTTTGCTTTTCACCCATAATTTGCTTAAAAACAAACCTTAAAATACCAGAGAACTAGAAAGACAGATGATTAACAGAAAGGGATTCAGAGAAGCGGGGGATTACAGAGGGGGAGGGGAGTGCGACAACCTAAATTCAGAAACCAAATATCCAACCCTAGATTGATCTCTCAAGAAACACCTATCTCTCTACTCTTTTTTTTTTTTGGGTGCGAGCCACTCACTCGGCCTCTCTCTTGTATAAACCAAAGCCGTTGCCCTTTCCATTATATAAAGAGGAAGGAGGAGGCCAGTGGAATATACCATAATCATATTTTGTTATTTTCTAATAATTATTCTGAAAATATTACATTTGCCTGCCTCAATTAAAAGCATGGTTTTGGTGTCCGACCCCCCGCTCATGACGTCTTGGACCTCGTCAATAAAAACATTAGGCCACTTGTTGCCTGACACGTTCAAGGTTATGATGTCGCTTTTGTGGACACCTGTTCAGCACTCACCGTCAGGTTTCCGGGCTGCAAGTTGCAGCGCTCCCTTTTTTAAAATTTTATCGATTTAACTTTGCTGACTTTTGTTTTACGCGTTCCCATTTTCCGTTGCTTGTTTTCTGATGACACTAACGGCGGCCCATACGATTATTATAAAAAAAAATTAAAAAATTTAAAAAATCCCTCACTCCACCAGCCGCATTGCTTTAAAATTAATTAATGATACTCTGGAGTGCAAGTTAGTGTAATGATAACATTCAACTTTTTAAATTTTTGGTCAGCTAAGGTTGTGGATAAAGTGGAATCTGGGACTCTTTAATATCAGCTTGCAACTATGGCTGTGCTGTGATTGAGGCATTAGGGTAAACCACTTTTTTTTTTTTTTTTTGGGATTGGGGGGGGGGGGGTGTGGGATGGGGTCCAACCATTAAAAGATCTCTCTTGTGTTTGCTTTTTCTTTTTGTTTGGTTGTAAAAATTGTCCGCTTAGTTTGAGATATTGTAAGAAACTGTTGAGGCTAGCCTATGACATCAACAATACCATAAACTTTTAATCCATGATTGTGTCTGTGTCTCTGTGTGTGGGTGTGTGAGAGTGAGAGACAGCGAGACACAGAGAGAGAGAGAGAGAGAGAGAGGAAGCCGACCCACAAAAAGAAAGACCCGAGAACCTAGGCTAAAACAATCTGTTATCCATTTCTAATTCTATGTTTGTGCTGTTCTCTTGTTTATTTATCTATTTATTTATTTATTTTAAATGGGATTGTCAACACAGGGAAAGTCCATTTCGAATTTCGAATTAATAACAACCATGGTAATGATGCTGCAAGAGTGGAGAAATAAATTTTAAGTCACTCCCTCCCTATCCTATCTTAAAGCCGAGTGTGTGTAATTTATCTATTTGTTCCATTTACCTAACCCTCTTCCGGGCCGAGGGGTGCGAATTGCGTCAGTGATGACGCCACGTAACAGCAGCGCACAGGCTGGCTTTGTCCCACTGTTTGGAAATTTCTGTAACTGACTTGACCATGGTTAGTCCTAATTGACCGTAGTTAGTTCGGTTACCCCGAAGGATGTGAGAGAGAGAGAGAAGAGTAACGGAACGTGCCCGAAACGTGCGAGTGACAGAACTGGGGAAAAGCTGCCGATGCTTTAAACCGTCAGTATCGAATCCAACCAAGTAGATCTAAAAGTACAAAAAATTAAATAAATATAATTAATTTTAATATTATGTATAAATATTAATATAAAATAAAATAAATATATATATAATATAATAATTAATTATTCTAAATTATTTTTATTATTTTTGCGTTTATTTAAAATTTTATAGTATTTTATCATGGGTATTGGGTTAATAACACAAAGTGTTGCGTGGACTTCACGTGTTATAGTCGAGCGTGGGAGTTTCTTGGCCCGGACAATAACCATCGAGGTGAAGCAAACCAAACCATAGGGTGGGGGGAAGGGGCCCCCTGGCGCTGCTTAAGTTAGTTGACCAAAATTGGAGGTAATCTAGAAAAAGAGAATCCCAGTAAGGGATATCGGGTTGTGTCCGCTTAAGCCCAGACCCGAATACACGTGATCTGGACTGTTCCTCCCTTTTCTGTTTTTTTTTTTTCCTTCCTTTTATTTGATAAATTAATTGTCTTTTTCTATAGTGATATTATGAATTTTCCTTGTCATGTCCAGAATGAGTTGACGATAATTGAGTTCATCGTTAGACTCGAAATGAAATTAGTAATTTTGAATTTTTGACCAAATACAAGGCGACCAAATTTTCGTGTTGCAAAAGGAAGAAAAAAAAACTCTTAACCTTTTTTATTTTTTATTTTTTATTTTGGTGGGTAATCATTATAACGACTTTCACGGTCCGAGTAACCAATTATAAATCAGATCCATGACCACGATTGACAGGACCTTACCCCCTGCCCCGCGGGGGAAGCCTTTTTTTTTGGCTTTTTGGGGGGGGGGGTGGGGAGGGGGGTTTTCTTTGCCCGAATCACGAGCAAAGTTTCTTCTTCATTAGGTGCGAAAGGGTTGCTCTTTTTTGAGGTCGATTTCGAGCACAGACGTATCGTGAGGTGTGGAAGTGTGGCATCATAACCACTCCATTTGGACCCCCCCCCACCCACCCACATGACCTTTTTTTTTTTTGGCCTTTCAATCGAAGTTAATGAGAAACGACGTAAAAGGAGTCACAAGTCAAAACTATTAAAACATTTATAATATTAACAAATGCCGTGCCAATTTGCCGATAACCTTCTTTTCCAAGTAATCTCCCAATAACCAAATGTCATTGGCTGCTGCATTATCTCTAGAAGAAACACCACGCCTAGGTCGCAACTCATCAATTCTCCACCCGTTCCAGTTTCCTTTTATTTTTCTTTTTTATTTGTTTGTTTGTTTTTTCCAATTCAAAAAAAAAACATCTAATTCTCTAAATTATTGATTTTTTAAATATCAAATTTTATTATAGTTAATATTATATATATATATATATATATACACACAATATTACAACTCGTTATGCGAGTAAAAATACACAACTTGCTTTGCATTCCTCAAATTACCCATAGAAAGTAATATTCTCACTCAGCGCAACGTTTGGAAAGTTATATTTGTTAAAAACTATCAGGCAGGCACCCACTTTAAAGCCTTTTTTTTTTTTTTTTTTTGTTTTGAAAAGCATGATAGAGTATATTCTGAATAAAAGAGATGTAAATAAACACAAATCTGAAAAACTTTATATGTGTGTGTGTGTGTGTGTGTGTTTATTGTGCACTCTCTTAGTTATTTATAGTGTTTGATAATTTCGTTTAATGATAAAGTTATATGATTATAATGTCCAAACTCCAAATCCTAAACCTTAAACCCTTTTTCTCTAGGATTGGTTATGAATTAAAATTGTTTGGTTTGAGTTTAGTCAGGCAGTTGGGCTCCAACTCCTAATCATGAAACCAATTTTTGCAAAATCATTTATCAAAATTCTCCATACAATTTTGAAAAACTAGTGTCTATAGTTTGTAGGGAAATTCTTGTTTTTTTTAAGAAAAAAAAAAAAAGAAAAGACATTGAATAAGCCATTTGTCTTGATTTAACAATTATATCCAAATTAAATTGCTAGTGGCAATATGAAAAATTATAAGACTGCAAGCAACTGAATAAGATAAAAGCCAAAAAAAAAAAAAAAAAAGTTAAATCATTACAGTCAATTGCAAAATTAAATTGCAAAATCCTGTCCAAATGAACGTGCGATCACCTGCCTGATGCACGAAAAATAAATAAATAAATAAAGAAGAAGAAGAAGAAGAAACGGAGCAAATATTTTTCTAAACAAGAATCAAAATGCCCTAGAATAATTCTTTGGGGGGACCCAAAGGCTATTAATTCACGCGGTTTTGCAGAGCGTCAAACTTAGCTGTTGTTCACTTTTCTAATTTCACGCGGTTCAATTTGGCAAACCGCTAACTTGGTGCCACGCGTTTCATTCGCTTCGCCGAAAATTTTGACGATGAGCTGCGCACCGCTGAGTACAGTACGGCGAGGAAAGAGCCCGTCAAATTATCCTCTTCCACAGAATTCCAACCCCACTCTGGTTTAGCGGGACCCACAGTCACCTGCATTTTCCCATGGCACCATCCTTTTTCAACTTTGATTTACTCTTTCGTTACCCACAAGATACATAAATTATTTTGATTATTTTTTTTTTTTAAAATTGTATTTCCCTATTGCATATAATAAATAATACGTGTGATGTGTCTTTTGCTTAAAATTATACATGTATATATATATAATAAAAACTTATTAATCATTTCTTATAAACACCTCAGTAATTTAAATTTAAATTTTTAATTTTATGATCTCAAAGTTTAATTTAAAAAATATAAATTTTATAAAAATAATAGATATATATATATATATACACTCCATTGTGTATGCTCGAAAATTGAAAATGGGGTCCCTTCAAGTCGAATTGCACATTATTCCGGGCCTGGAAATTCCGGCACAAAGCCTGCAAGCGGAACGTGGTTGTTGGGGCGATATGATTTTTTTCTTTTTAAATTGGGGTCTACAAAAAGATTCAAATGGAAGTAAATATTATATTCTCAATTCTTCTCATCATATGAGAGCCGATAAAGCTTTCAACTCTCACATTTCTTGTTGCCACTTACTTTCCAGGTGCGTCTTAAGCAAAGCAGGTTGCGGGTGGGGAAAAAGGGAGAAAACAAGAATTGTCTCTCTCAGAGTGGTTTCGAGTCGCTGTAATCCGAACACGAGGCAATTGACATTGTGCTGGGGGCGGGTGGGGGGTGGGGGGAGCTCCCAATGATGCCCCTTGTATACTAGCTTCTTGGCAAAGCTCAAGCCTTTATTGGCTCTCGCAATTTCCTGCCGGGTAGGTTTCTGGTCACATATTTCCGGCCATTTTTAAAATGCAACTGGCTAGCATATGAATCCTGGTCAACCATGTTGGTTGTTATTAAAGTCGGTCTACCAGACCCAAGTCATCTTTAGAGATTTCGCTGGCTCCACTCAGCATTGACACGAAATTATTATTATTTTTTAATACCACAAAATTTTTATCTCAAACTAAAAAAAAAAAAGAGAAAAAACTCATATTTACAATTTAAATATTTAAAATATCTTATAAATTTATTTAAGTCACGGACAACCTCTTATTCTCGTTGTGACGTTTTGCGTCCAAGGTGCAAACAATTAAGTCACGGAACACTCTCCATCGGGGTCGCGGAAGTCGAATTAACAACTTTTGCACAGATTTTCCAGGGGTTCCCCGTGTCACGTCCCTTCTTCCCTTCCATCCCTAAACTCTAATCCTCCTGGACCAGGATTTGAGACAATCAAGGCAGAGCCCAATGCGGGCCCGCTCGTTGCAACTTCCAACTCGGTTTGTGAGCATGTGTTGTCAAAAATGCTTGGATCCATGTGGCCCGTTTTTGGGCTCCTTGCCGTATTAATTATATATGTGCAAGGCCAGTTCTGGGGTTTTATTCTTAATCCTGTGTCTTTGTTGACATTCGTGAGCTGGTTTTGCGGCCTGGTTCTGAGCTGGTTCGACACAATCGGGACCTGACTTGCCGTATGACGGGCACATCTTCTCTCGCCTCTTTTCACCTTTCTTGGAAATGGTGCAGAGTGGAGTGGTTTCGGTGAGCCATGAGCAAGTCGTGATGCCCAATAGAAAAAACAAAAAAGCCCTCCTTTTAATTGTGGAAAAAGGAAATTCTACGCCTTTGTCTCTTCCATAAACCAAAAGGGGGGGGGGGGGAATAAGTAACGGAAAGCCTTGGAACTATAAACAGCGATGGGGTTAAAGAAAGAAAAAGGAAAAAACTTGATAACGTAAGCAGAACATTATAGCAAAAAGAAGAAAAGAAAATTAAAGATACACAATTCCCCCGTATAAAACGCAACCGCAATGGTCTTTACGAGACCCAAATTCTCATATGTTCCATTTCTGCCGGCCTAAAAGAATCCTGACGGAAATAGCACCCTAACGCAAAGATACCAGCCCAGCAAGCCCTTGTTGGGAGGTTGTACCTCGACATAAAAAAAACAGGGGCATCAATCCCCAAGACATACCTATAAGCCTGCACAGTCAAGGGAGAGGCTGGTTTTCTACTACACTCATTTTGACTAGAATATTCAGTCTTAAGTACCGGTTGTAATGCCTCCTTTTGAACTCTAACAGGCTACCGTAGGTGCGGTCAGCAATTCCAACAAAGAGAGCTTCTGTATCAGGACTGAATGATATGCCCGCATTCTCCCCGAATATATCGATCTCCTGACACTTTGCATACCCAGCTTCTGTATCAAACACATGAACAAAGTCTGCAGGGTCAGCCATAGCCAGAAACCCGCCATCAGAGGTGAACTTAAGAGATCTTATTGCACCAATATTTCCTTTCAGCACAATCCTGAAGACTTCTGCTTTGGGAAAATGTATTGTTAAAAATAAGAAATTATGTTTGGCAATCCTCAACAATGAACTAAAAAAGGCATACCAAGGTAGGTTGAATTGTCTTCGCCACATTGACTAATTCTTTGCCTCTTCACAACCATGATGACCAATGCAACACAGAGTAATGTTGTAAGACGTACATATCATGTTTAGATGTCGCCCATAGCAGATTCCTCGGCTGCATAATGCATGAAAATAAAAATTGGCAAAATTCGAGAATGAAATAGATGAACTTCAACTTATCTTACACCAATGAATGTCAATCTACCACATGCTAGCAAATGTACCAAGGAAATGAGTGAAGCAGCGAAGACAATCTTTCCCAGTAACAGAATTTAAACGAAAAATAGGATGGAAACTTAAGGTTCTGCATCATGCATCTTTAGGAAATGTTTAAGGCAGAATACAATTACAGCATTATATATCTTCTAATGCAGCAATTCCCTCCCTCCTTTTTTTTGGGTGGTCATGAACATGTTGAGAAGCACCATTCCAAGTAACAGCATAACAATATGTTCTAATAGGGGCACATGGGACATGAATCAGGAAAGTAATGATACAACATACATACTAAAGAGAGAAAAGATGAAATGGAAACTAATGAATAATTGTGATAAAGATCAAGAGCTAAAAAACAGCTTTGGTGCATCTGATGGTTCTAGTTCAAGTGGAAAGCACACATCTACAGATTTCGTGTCAGCAAGGCCCCTAATCATGACACATTGGCATTGGACAACAGAAATTGCTGCAGAGGCCTCTTAAATGCTTAGAATATTTCCTACCATAGCACATAAGTGTATCCTTAATTATGCTTGCAGTTCAGATATAACTTCCATCCTGCTTTAAAGGCTGAATACAGCAAGATAACGGTCCTAAATGCCACAGATGAGTTAAAGCCACGTAATATGTTTAACAATTAGAGGAAATGACACGCAATGAGTTAATGCATTAGACAAAGCTATCGCGAGGACAGAATATCAAGAAGACTTTCAAATACCAAGTAATATATCATGTAAATGTATGTATGAAAAAGCACACTTTTCTGACAGCCAAAGGCAACAAATGAAAAGGAGAATTCTGCAAATTGAGGATCTAGGGGAAAACAAATGAATGATGCCAAGTACATCCAAAAGGCATGTGTCCTGTGCAACATGGTACCTCAATCATGACAAGTTCAATCTCCAAATTGATGTTAGAAGGAACTAATATGTGTAAAAGAACAGTGAATTGTGAAATTGAGAATGCCCAACATATACCCTGTGTTTGTCTGTTTGCCCTAGTGTGACAGCATACAGATTACCGTGTATATGTCATCATTTCAGAAGATCAGCAAAACTATAAAACTAAAGACATGTGCAAAACCACAGAGGAAACCACATGCCAGAGAGGGTACTAGTTAGTTATATCCATGCTTCATGGTTGGCAAATAAAATGTAATCATCCAATAAGCACTTCCATGAATGTTGTATTGAGCATGAATGTCACACAAAGCAGTGATTCATACACTAACAAGCAGATCAACAAATCCCCTGAAGACCTGGGATCAATTTACTAAGGCCTAATTATGTGTCAAAACAATGGACCATAACTTGATTTGGCTTCCCTAGAGAAGGCGTTCAAACATGGATGGCATGATCAATTTGACATACGGAATGACAACATTATCTACATCCAAGCCTCATCTTAACCATAAAAACTTAGGCCAAGATTGGGGAGAGGTATCTTTGCAGATGATGAAAAGGAGAAAATCAAAATATCTGAGACTACAGCGAAGCCAAGCATGTACCTGAAAATGCACGATTGTGGATTTAACCAGCCTCGTGTTGAATTGAAAATCATAAAAGGTCTTTCCTCTCTCTACTTGCAAGCACTCCTGCCAGCAGAACATATTTAGCAACAGTTCACAACTCAAAACACATCCTTAAAAACCAAACTGGGTAAGCTAACATGAGATAAACATGAATTCTCGTCTAATAGTAACCTCAACCCACTCCTTCACACCCATCCCAATCTAAGACAGAAAAGGCAGAATTTGGACACGGGTTAAATATTAACATAACCAAAGTCCCTTTGGCCATCAGATCCAAACAAAGCCGGAAAAAACCCCGGGGGGGGGGGGGGGGGACTGAAAGAAAGGTGAACATTGTCAACCATGTCGAATGGATCGAGAGATGGAGGGGAGTGAGGTTTCCGTAATTCTTGTACTGCTCCAATCTGGTCTCCCGATACTTATCCCTTGTGAAATTAAGCCTCTCCCAAGGTATCCCCTCAATATCCTTGCCATTTCTCGCCTCAAAAGACGACGTATCAGTCTTTGGCTTTCTCCGCAATTTCCACACAACACTATAACGTCAAAGAGTCCGTAACATGCGAAACAAACAAAGCAATACCAATTCTTCGAAGTCATCTTCAAAGTCCGAGTCCATAGACCGGAAGTCTCCGCACCTTCGTGGTTCGGGGTCGTCAAAAGCGTCGTCGTCTTCAAAATACTCAAAATAGTCGTCGACGTAATCAAGACCGTAGCGATGGAAATAGGCCACTATCCTACAATTCTTACAAACAAAACATCATCAACCAATCGAAAAGACAAGGACCAAAAGGTAGTTAAACAAAACAATGTCAATAATGCATGTGCATATAATCTAACATGACCCCAAAAACTCTGCAAGAAACGGAACAACATTTAGAGCACAAACCTACACAATCTCTATCTCTTTATCTCTCACATGCTCGTAGAATGCGCAGACAATAATGCCGTCGTGAAAAATAAGAATACTTGAGAGGCGCCATTCACACGTTCTTTTGCAAAAGCATGAGTACAAATATAAGAATTTCCAAAAATGCTGGGACGCCAGGTTGTACTTGTTAAAAGTGTAGCTCAACAAGTGGAGCGTCTGACTCGTTCCCTACTTGCTGGTGATTGGTGAATCCAATGCCTGAATGAACACGGACGAAGAAAATAATAATAATAATAATAATAAATGGAACGTTTTCATCGCAACTTTGGAAAGTAGAACTTCTGTGGTCCCATGATATGAATACGGTCTGCGCCGCGCGCTGTCTCTCTTGTTTA
Source organism: Ceriops zippeliana (assembly GCA_037897445.1). NCBI lineage: Eukaryota > Viridiplantae > Streptophyta > Magnoliopsida > Malpighiales > Rhizophoraceae > Ceriops > Ceriops zippeliana. Next base: position 3,707,685 of record JBAPLH010000177.1, on the reverse strand, counting down.
GTTTGCAGAACATTGACCATTTTTTGGTCCAAAAAACTGATTTTATGTGGGAACCTAAGCTCTCGATTGCTTGACGGAGGTGATGAATATTAAATATGGAGTTGTGCACAAAAAAAGAAAAAAGAGAGAAAGGACGGATAAATTGAGCGTCAAACGTGGACGAACAAGAGGAATCTAAATTGAGCTAAATCAGTCAATGTTCTATTGTCACAAAACTGAGCGCCCACTTGTGCTGAAGTTGATTTGCCATCTTCTTTTTTTTTTTTTTTTTTTTGATGTCCTCATCAATCATAGACAAAATGTCCTTTGCGAATTAGACTTTGCGCATTGTTTTTTATTTTATGGTCCTTAAAACTTTGTCCCAAATTTTGGGAAGGCCGGGTTCTGAAATTTCGGCCACGTTGACTCATCACCTCGATACAATGAACAACATCAGCCATCATCAGTTATTACCGAATGGGCTTTTCATCGTCTACTTCTTGGATGCCAAGGTTGTGGGCTTCCAGAGCCATTGAAGGTCATGGCTCGTGGGCTTGAAGAAACGTGTATTTTTCCTTTTCGTATCAAAAGTTGGCCGTTAACTAGTTATCAAACAAGCACACCAACTAGCCCAGTGATTACCATAATCCCGAAAACCTTGGAATCTCAGACTCACCTCTCGTCCCCAGTTGGGCCCATTTTAGTGAAACCGTCGGAGGCCGAGGGCACAAATCGTAATTATAGAAAACTCCAGGGCGAGGGGAAATTCAAAAGGCCTAGGAGGAAGGGGCTGACAGAAAAAGAGAGAAGAAAAAAAGAGAAAGGAGGGGTGGATTAGGATTTCCTAATCGAACCGGGAAACGGGTTGCCGGTGAACGGAGTTGATAACAGCCTGTCAGTGTTGGCTGGACATTTCCTATACAAACCCAGAGACATCCCCTGCTTTTTAAAGATCCTGGAATGTTAATGTTACGTGGTCAATCTTACGGACAAAAAAAATACTTTTTTCAATGATAATTAAAAATTAAATTATAAATATGTAATAAAAATTTGCGATAACTTTATTATTAGGTAGGGTGCACAGCGGCCATGGAGTGGTGCGCTGCAATGTTTTAGGGAGGAAATTCTGGACCTGCCACGTTCAAAGACACGACACAAATGCGAGGTCCGAAGTTGGAAGCAGTTCCACACTCCATTATCTAATAATCGTTGTTAGGTACGATTCCTTTGCTCTAATAAAATATTGTTTGCGCTCCTGCTTTTTTAGGTCTCTCTCTCTCTCGGGGGGCAGGAGTGCCAACGAATAACTTGTCGGAACTCGTTTATCGTTTATCAATGAAAGTTAAAAAAGCAACGAGGTGCCCGAAGTCTCGTCGTCTGTAGGTAAAGATCGTAAAAATATGAAGTCTATAATCTCTTTCTTTTTTATTTTTTTAGGGGGGGGGGGGTGGAGCATAAAATAACCCACACTTGTTTTGATAATTGATTTATGCTTTTGGTAATGTGCTTCTACAAAAGTTTTTGATGTCGAGTATAACACAAAAAAAAAAAAAAAGAGAGTATAATTTATGTACTGTCAACTTTGAATATTTTGTGGAGTTCTTCCCATGACTGATGTCTCGATTTTTAATTTCGATTTCAACCGGAATCTACTGAAAATAATAATAATTTGACTCTCATTCCAAAAAAGAGCAAGCGGTACGCTATTGCCAGCTCTGTTTTCCCGGTTTCTTTAAACCAAATGAAACTGAGTCATTCGACCCCAGAAGAAGCAAGCTTTGTTTGAAACAGGACTGCCATCTATCAGGTCCCATTTCGCAATCTCTACATATACAAGGACACCCTTGGATCCGTTGGCTATATTTCTATGGTTTATGCCTGTTGAGGAGGAGCTCGAAAGAATCGCGCTCCTCTCCTTTGTTGGCCTCTACTTGCTGAATCTGTCAGGTTCGTTCGTAATTGTTGCTCTTATTTTTTTAGTCCTTTTTATTACGCTTACAGAGAAGTGTTTTTTTTTTTTTGAAGGGGGGGGTGGTGGACTCTGAATAAATTTTGTTAAAGAGGTTGATTCTGATTAGAGAGTGGTTAAAATTGACTATAGTAATATTCTGGGTCAGTTTTATTTTGAATTGATCCGAACCCATTTTCGATTTGTTAGATATTTTAATCCAAAAGCCGGGGTTTAACTAAATTTTTGTTTCTGATGGGTAGCTGACTTTACAGTCGCCGCCTACCAGGAATACACGAGGAGGGCGATTCATTAAATTCTAATTGTCAAGCTATCGTTTTCTGGCTCAAACCTATAAAAACTCTGTGTGTTTCCACGAAGAATCAATTGGTGGGGCCATATTTTCATGCATTAGCAATACTTAAATAATGACCATTCTCCACAACCAAATGCAGAACTTCGTGGCCCCATATTTTAGAATAAAAAAAACTGAACGATCTAGGACTTTATGTTAAAGTTTCATACTGATACACTGTAATCTTGACCAGTCAAGCTTCCATTCGAATAGTTCACACGAGTTTTATTGACGTTGCTCATCTATAACATCAAATGACCTCTTCTTACTTGCTGATTTATGTTCTATGTCATTTAATGAGTTCCTTTTTATATATATCAAGGTTCGTCAAGTTGACTCCATTATCCTTTTTCTCCAATGAACGGAAATCCAAAATGATGATAGGAATAATTGTCTTGCCTCTTCACTTTTCATAAGAACCAAATCATTACCTGTTAAGCTGTAACTCTGTCTATGTGTTTCTATTAATCATAGCTCGTATTATATGGAGATAGAATATGTAGGGCATCACACTTTGCTTCTAACTTTGTCGGCCATTGACATACTCAGAATTTTGCAATGAGTGAGGGCGTAAAGAAAGCCCCTTCAAATGGTTTTCAGAAGACCTTGGCAACTGAAGAGCAGCAGGGAAAGGTAAGTCTGACCAACAAAATGTCTGGTTTACTTTGATTACTCGTTGCAACTATGTTATAGATGTGAAGTTGAGGCATCTAATTCTGGGGAGAAAACATTTTGGGCCTAAAATGTTGTGATGCTCACAGATTAATGAGGTGAGAAGATTGGTAGGGAAATTGCCAGATAAGTTGTCCATTTATTGTTCTGATGCATCAATCTCAAGGCATTTAAGGGCTCGAAGCTGGAATGTCAAGAAGGCAACTAGAATGCTTAAAGAAACTTTGAGGTGGAGAGCTGAATACAAACCAGAAGAGATTTGTTGGGTAAACCATACTTGTTTCCTCTATTCTCATGAATTCTGAAGGGCGAGTCTTAATGTAATGTTAAGGTTACTCTATGGCTATTTGGAAGTCACTTGTTTGTGTCTTGGAAATAGTATATCTGTAAAAATAGGGTTAAAATTGTGTGCATTTGACCCTTCACCTGACCCCATAGTGTGGGGCCTTTATGCACCAGGATGCTAGTTTTTTATTTTGATGAATTCTGGTCTTAGAATTTAAATCCTTAATTTGAACACCAACTTTAATTTGCATGCCTAGATAATGTTTACTTTATCTAAGGTTAGTATATATGGGAAATCATAATCCAATGATAGTTTATGATCTTCTTGTGATTGCATGCACCCAGTGCATGCATGTGCATAATTCTTCTCTGCTTCTGCTTCTCATGTTGCACTCGGATGCAGAGTTTGTCCAGTTCATGAGAAGACTAAATTAGAGTAAATAAGAGGCTTTTTTTTTTTTTTTTTTTTTTTTTACATAATTTGATTTGGCAAGTTCAACCTATACTGGACATAATCATTGAGCCTGCAAATGTCAAGTATACATTATCGGAGTTCCTTCCAATCTCTGACAAGTTCCACCAGTTTCTTAGGCAGACTGACTGCAACACTTTCAGACTATTTGGTTTCTGGGCTCTGGTCAACTTGTACCCTCTTCTGATATTTGATGTGTTCATTTTATCTCACCAATTGTGGTTGTCATGTAGGAAGAGATTGCACTTGAGGCAGAGACTGGGAAAATTTACAGATCAAGTTATACTGACAAGCATGGGAGAACTGTTCTTGTAATGAGACCTGGTTGTGAGGTTTAATCTGACAATCTTCCCAGTACTTTCTATGTCTTACTGTAATTTGTAAGGGTGCTGTTACTCAAAATTTTAAAGAAGATTTGGTCCTCTTAAATGTAATTTGAAGACATTTTAACCTGCTGTCAAATTTTCAGAACGGTCCTCCATATGGTTGTTGTGGTAAATGATTTATTAACCTTCATTTAATTTAGGCTTTTTGCTCTTTTGCCATGGATTGGGAGTCAGGAATAGGCTGCATCACCTGTTAGAGATCAATGTCAAAAGAAATCTAGTTAACTCTTGTTGCTTGCTTCACTTTGACTGCAGAACTCAAAATCAACAAAGGGACAGATCAGGTATTTGGTGTATTGCATGGAGAATGCCATTCTGAACTTGCAACCAAACCAGGAGCAGATGGTCTGGCTGATTGATTTCCATGGTTTCAATTTAGCTAATATTTCATTGAAGGTGACACGGGAAACAACCCACATTTTACAAGACCATTACCCAGAACGTCTGGGTCTTGCAATTCTGTACAATCCGCCCAAATTTTTTGAACCATTCTGGATGGTAAGCACATCATGAACTTTTTTCCGGTACACTTTCAATTTCTGCAGGGGGTCAAATATACAAAACTTTCACCATTTCTACACCATTTACTTTTAATTACCCAAAGTAGAGGAGTTGATATGCTTTGTCACCGAAATGTCTGGAAGTGATGTAGCTAGTTTTGACTTTTTTGATATTAGGTGTTAGCTTGTCCATATGCTTTCTGATTTCTAACCCCCTTATGCTGGATCAGTGCATAATATCAAGTGACTCATTCGTTGCAGGCAGCAAAAGCCTTTCTAGATCCTAAGACTCACAAAAAAGTCAAGTTCGTCTACTCTGATGAACCCAGCACTAAGAAAATTATGGAGGATGTATTTGATGTGGAGCAACTTGAGTGTGCATTTGGAGGAGAAAATAATTCAGGTTTTGACATCAGTAAATATGCTGAGAGGATGAGGGAGGATGACAGCAGGATGTCTTCTTTTTGGACAAGAGCAAGTGTTACCTTATCAGTGCCTCGAACGGTTGCATCCTTGGAGTCTCTCAACTTAGATTCTGGTGCTTCCTATAGCGATAAAATGGACATTTTCCAGCCCAATGGAAAGGACTCAGGAACTTCCCTCTTAGGCAACAGTGTGCCTGCTGCTGATAGCGACCGGAAAGAATCCGAAGGCACAGATAAGTGTGAAGATGCGATTCCTAAGGATAAAGCGCATGCCTGACTTTGACCGAGGCAATGGTGACCCTCAGTGACTTTGGTTGTGGAGCTGGCGCAGCTGACTTGTCATTGTATTCTGTCACTTCAATTTCTCTAGCTTATTTCATCCTTGTATTGGTAACCTACCGAAAATTTAACCATCGATTCCATGCTGAGTCCATGAAATGGCAATCAGAGCTGACAAATCTTTATGCATGTCTTCGTGTTTGATGCAAATACAACGATTATCCTTTGATGTTTCGTCGCATAACTCTTCACTCTGTGCTCAAATAAAGACACTGCTTAGCTTTGCTACACATGCGGTAGTGTTTTGAAGCATAAAATTTACCTCTGATAAAATTTTCAAGGGCTAATGTTGGGTTGGTTTGATAGATCATGTAATCACTCATTCCGGTCTTTCCTTGGTCACCAGGTATACGTGCTCCTGGATCTATCGTGTTGTCCATGTTTTAAGGGCCCAAATCTTTATGGATGGCAAACTTCTGTTTTACTTTTGCATCTTTATCTAGCGTATGACATAGTTTCACAACATCAGCAAGGGTGCGATACTAAGCTAACTCAAATATGAACAAATGGAATGGCTATTTTATTAGACTATGGACCAACTGGAATTGAATTCTACTTGAATTGGAGAACAAAATCAATATTATGTCACTATTCTACACAACTTGTGTAATGTAAAGCTGTAAACCAGGTGAAAATAATCTGCAACTGTCAGCTTGAAGGCCCGTTTTCCATCCAAACCGTGTGGTTGCTCGTGAAATTAACTGGGTTAAGTGTATTCAAAATGTTAAAGAGGCCAATGTCCGTTGAAATAGGCCCAGACCTTGTTGCATTGGACAGATTCCAGCCCAAAAACTTGTCTGCGCGGACTCAGCTCGTGCGACCTCTGCCCCAACCCCTACTTTCCCAACTTCTGGCCTCGCCCTCTCCAATTTTCCAGCAGACGTCTAGCGGGTACCGGTAGGACCAACAGCATCCGACTAGTCTCAAGAACCGCTTCTTGTCTAGTTAGCATTCCGACTCAGGCTACGCTGCTGGCACGGTCAGTGTTTGTATGGCAAGCTCAGGGTTTCGGACCTCAAGAAGTTAGATCTAATAACATGCTCCAGGATACAATTAATTATAATACACTCCCGTTTTCCGCCATAAAAACAACTCCATTTGAGTATGTTACTGCAATACCATGTGGGTTTGGTTTGCCAAGACGAGTGGATGTGCTAAAAAATAAACTTGAGGCAAAGTTCTTTATCTGCATACATTGAAGGTCATAACCACGAGAGGGCATAGTCTCCCATCAGAGGATAAATGAAAAGTTCACTAAACACACAGACAGACAACAAATACAACCCAAGGTGTAACAAAGTAGTAACGGTCGATATAAAATCACAAAATAACTGTGCCCGTGAAAGGAACTCCACGAAACTCTTAATCTTCATTTTCATATGCCTGGTATTGCTGGAGAATCTCGGTGCAGCCAGGGTCAGCCTCGTCCTTCATGAAGCCCATGGCATTGGCATAACGATCGCCTGACACAATCCCATTGGAACGGGTAAGAACAACACGTGCATGCTCACGGCCTGCAGAAGGCGTGCCGCAGTCTTTCTGGGGGCTGCTAACGAGCACAGCATCGCAAAGCTGATCCTCATGGTCCTCGTCAACAAAGATGCTATACGATCCCTTAGAGTCAGTTGTCCCTTCCTTGCTGTAGACAAGATCCATGGTCTTCCTGTCCCTGCACTCCACTTTGACCCTGGCACCTATTGGAAACATAGAGAAAACATATTTGCTCAAATAATCTGACCAATTAACAAATGGATGCCAATCATCAATGTATGCAGAATACAGTCATTAGGACGCCAAAACAACAAATTCACATATTGCAATACCTAATCTTGTCCTTGGCAGCATCAAATCGACAACAATCCAAATTATAGCCGAGTAACACCCGATGCGATGTATGGCATTGCCCAGAACATCACGATGGCCGTTCAAACCATGCCCATCAAAATTAAATTAAAGAGCTTAGTCGTGTTCAGATTTGCATATGCATTTTCTTTTCAACGTTACATATCACGACAACGGTTCTCATTTCCCAACCAAACTCAATCCACCAGCAGCAATAGTTCAAATTTTGAGAGCAATGAAATTTAATTAGAAACTTGTGGTTCGGGAACCACGGCCCGGTCAGAGTTCCGGTTAACCGCGGGTTCACAGGCCGGTTTTGGTTTTAGTTCTCAATCCGATTCAATCATTTTTCTTTTCAGTAAAAAAATAAAAAATAAAACTTTCATTAAAAATTATTATCAATGCGGAAAACTATGGTTTCGGTCCCGCCCGGTTATAATGCCAAGTTGGTTGAATTAAAATAAAATAAAGAAAAAAGGTTAACCGGTCCATATTCACAGTGTCCGGTTCTGGTAGAGGGATCCAGTCTAGTCCAACAGATCTAATCTAAGAGAGCAACTCAAGCACATTTGACCGACAGAGGGAAGTTAAAAGACCAAACAGAAATGGTCCCTTTTAAGACTGAACAAATCAAATGTACTCAGTAGAAAGTAATTATGTAAAACAGATCTGGCACATAAAATGGACAAAATAAGAGTAACGCACCTGCAATGTGGGCGGTTTTGGTGGTCTCGAAGCCGGCACGGCAATTGTCACAGTACACGCGGCCTTGAACCACAAATGGGTTTCTTTCAGGGCGAGCGGCGCTCACGATCGCCGGCAGCACGCAAAGGGCAAGTACAAACAACAGCCGAGCCATCTTTCTCTCTCTTCTTTTTGTTTTTTTTTTTTTCCCGGAATCCAAAGATTTTACTTTAGAGGTGGGAGAAAGAAGAGCAAGCAAGAGATGATAAAAAGGAGCGGACAGCCAAGAGCCCAAACGCGTAAACCGACTGGGCCAGTAATTTTGCATTCGTTAAAGACATGCGATGATAGCGCGTTTCGGAAAATGTTTCTCTGAGGCCGCTGATTTGCTGCGTTTTGCTCAGGGCTTCGCAATCAGCGGAAGATAAAAGTTTAGGAGTTTGTGACGTGGCGCTCGATTAGTGGGTTGCTGCGATGTCACGGTGGGAAATAGCGTAGGAGACTCTGTACAGATAGTGATTGCTTGTGTCTGAGCACCAGCTGGCATTGGACGTGTCGGCGCTCACGTGGGCTGTATTCCATCCAGGCTTGGTAGCGTTGGAAATCAGTCCGCTTATTGTCACCATTCATCTTTAGCCATTGGTATTTGCCTTCCTTAAGCAACTACGATTATTACAGATCAATTTAAGGAATATCGAGGAGTTAATCTTAATATAAAGATAAATTTTTTATTATAATTTAATAGTCACGCCTTAGAGTCTTCAAAAACCTTTTAATTTATGGAATACTGGATTGAATAGCGTGTAACTTGGGCATCATTAAAGGAAATATTAATTAACCTTGATTAGCAATTTTTTATTTTTATTTTTTTTGTGGTTGTGTTTATAGGTCGGGTATTCTTTATCTCTCGCTTGTATAGTAATTGAGATTAATTTTCTAAATTGAGATATATTATATTGACTTGGTCTATTTAATTTTATATTTTTGGAACGCTTCATGCTGACTAATTAATTTATAATACTTAATTGTATCTCAGATTGGTGCGCACAAGTGCACTGATCGGAATGCATTTGTGCAAATTTAATTTTATTATTTCGTAATTTTCTATGACATTTATTTCCATCAGCATCTTGTCGCTCTAAGGATTCAAGTTTATTACTCGTGAATTTAAACTCGGATTGAATGGATAGAGTTAGACTTTAGAATCTTTCTAACTCTTCCACGAGGCCCAGCACAAATTTGGCTTGCAGAATCTTTTATCGTCTGAAATTATTTATTAATAATGTTTGAAACAATCGAAAGCATCATTTTTTTTTTTTAATAATTAGGAGCCTCCAATAGTGCTGTTTAGATACATACTCTTCGATTTTGTTCTCTCCTTCTAAGATTGAAAGAAGTTGCGAAAATGAAAGAAACAGAAGTAGTCTCTGAGGGACCTCGAGTTCAAACATTTAGAGATTTCCAAGTTGAAATTGTGAAAAGAAAATGTAAAATTTATGGGAAAGTTGTGATCAATGGATGGTACTAATCGTGCTGTCGTAACCTGCTCACTAGTAATAATAGTGCCAACAGCCCAATGCGGTCGCGCTCTCAAATGGGCCTAGGGCGCAGGAGCGATTGTAGACATTGTTAGACAAAAATTAACAGGTCCATCCGAGCCCGGAGACTTGTTCCCTCTTGCCGGGGGTTTAGGTGGATTAACAGCATGAATATCCAGCAAAACATCGATCTTAATCAACATGGGTCGGTCAGCGAGATTGAATCGCGTCACCACATCTAAATGGCTCTCTCCCTTTTCGTTGGTAGGCACTCATTCCGTTACCAATAGCAGCATTCCGTGACTAGACTGCTGATGCATTGAGAGCGCCCATTTTTTGCTTTTGTTGGAGCATGTGGGTGGCAGAATGCGGGTTAGGAAGATTATAAAGGATTCGCTGAAGCTCAATAAGAGGCTTACGGGCGTGTGCAAGTTCTGGGTGGGATTGCAGGACTCTTCAGATAATGTCGAGAGCCGTTGCAACCTACGGTGGATCATCAAGAATGGTTATACCGAACTACCCACTTGGGCTAGCCTAAGTGGCCACTATGGTTTTCTACCTCCTCGCTTCTCCTCGTTAAGTGGATTTGTAGGTGTGCAAAGCACCGCCTTCGCAGTATCTTGGACCCGCGGTTCGTCCTTTCCACTTAACTTTTTTATAGGGGTTAGGCAGCTCGCGTTTCATGCTGTTTAAACTGCAATCAATATATATATATATATATATATATATATATATATATATATATATATATATAGTTATTTATTTATAATTTATCGCCTGTCTTGCCTTTTACCCCACAAATGACACATTCAATAAAAGAATCAGTTTTGTTAACCATAAGAAAAAAAAAACTTTTATAGGAAAAAGGTGGGGATTCAAAGTACCCCGGCTCTATAACCTTTTTCGCTAGCATTAATGGACCATGAAGCATGCCCATGAGAGTCTAAAATAATGATTAAATTAATCATCTCGTGTATTTCTCTATTAATGTTTTAATTGCCTTTTTTTTTTAACTATGCCCAAATTAAAGCACCATGTCTGACAAATGGTGATTAAAGCACGTATTATGCTTGTGTTGATGGTTTATATGTTGTCAATTTTCGGAGACATCAGGCTTGTGATAGTGGATGTCACATTGTTGCTAAGCAACTGGATCCAGAACATTTATATATGGTGACTTGCATAAATACTTAAGTTTTGAGCGATCACTCTCCTTAAAAAGCTTAATTTCTTGAAGAGTTATTACAATGAAAGCAGCGATTGGTGGGAAAAAAAAAAAAAAAAGGACATTTCAACTTCAAGTGAGCTGTTCACATGTGTGGACATCAAAACCCACGACAGATGACTCATTTTAAAATGGTCCTACTCAAAAGTTTCATCCAAAATCAATATACAATTGCCGTATAGTTTTTTTTTTTTTTTTCAATGTCTGAAAAGCTCGCTATTCATTTGTCATTATACAACTAAACCAAAGCGCAACGAAGATCCTCGCGTCAGCATTCAAGCAAAAGTCGGTCAGTTCAGGGGACCACTCGACAACCAAAAACTTGCATTGAGAGGCTCACAGAAATCTATAGAATTGGCTTTTCTTTTTTTGTTTTTTTTTCCCTTCAATTCTCGACGAGCAATGTTCACTCTTTCCCAGTTTTGTTTCTGATTGTTGATCCATTACACCCTTTCAAGCAAGACATATAATTAAAGATCACTTTTGAGAGATCAGTGCCTAGATTTTAAAACCATGGCCCTGCTGTCGAAGAGGTTTTTATGTCATTAACAAGTTAATGTTGCAAGGGAATACGCGGGGCAATTGCACGTGCATTGGAATTATGATTTATGATGCCCGTGTGACTGGTTGAAGGTTAATTATATATCTATGAATAACATACAAGTGGGCAGACAAGGCATGCAAGTGCTCAGCCCCAGCCCGGCCCCCAAAATAATTGGTGTGCGTGGAGCGTGCAAGCTTTGCGAAGTGACTTGGATGACAGACCTACTTCAGTGATCGGCCTTCCATTGTTTAGCTGGATATAATCAAAATTGTTCGCATGCATTACATTCAAAGACATGACGATAATATATATATATATAAGTAAAACTGAATTTAATTAAGAGTTGCACTATTAAATCCCGTCTCAATCTGATTTAGTTAAATAATGTTTTGCATGTATTATTTATATTTCCCTTAAAATTTTTACGATGGAGGATTCTATAACACTGCTTTATAATTGTCAGTACACTCATGTTCACAAAGGTCGACATATTATATATATATATATATCAATCATAAAAGCCGCAATGAAGAACCGTCTGATTTGGCTCTCGATCGGGAAGAAGGAAGGATAAGTGGTACAACACTAGGCATGCCTAAAAAATATATGGGCTGGGAGGAGATGTAAAGGATCAAGGGTTTTGCTGCTGTTGGAGGAGATGTCAATTAGAACTTAGAAGCCTCGGTGATTGTTGACATACAACGGCATTTTCCTACTGCCAAAAAATATATATCGATTCTTGCAACGAATTAAGAAGAATTTGGTTGTAATTGTTGCACTCTATAATCATAGGCTCCCTACGGCACATTCTGTCAATTGAGAGTGCATATCTATTGTCAAGGTCTCGAATTTAAATTTTAAGAGTTTATAGAAATGAATAAAGTTAATCATGTTGTATATTTGTATAATTCACATTCCATTGAGTCTTCAAATTAAAAGCAAAAAAAAAAAAAAAAACTAATGGTTGAAATCAACCCGATTTATAGAGGCTAAAATGAATTATAAATCTAAAATTAAAATTTAGGCAATTTAATTATTAAATCTTGTAGCCAATAAGACATGATAGAACCAGTCTAGCTATTCCCTGTATCGTGGCAATGTGGTACCGTACGGGATCGAAAGGAGCAAATTATGCTCGATATTACAATAGAATTTGTCGCATCGAGACTCTCTGGCTATTTCTTTTGATCTCATGTGAATGTCAATTGGTTGCAAATTAAACAGAAACAGTGCTCCAGCAATGATGTAGAATTATTTATTTTCAAGTTATTTGTGTTGTATTGAAAAATTAAATTTATATTGGATTATGTCCCAATGTTGATTTTAAAAAAAAAAAAAAAAGTCTCCCAATGCAATTTTTTTATGACTATGTACACCAAATTGAATTAACTTTGTTCAAAAAAATAGGTAAGGCCAACTACCCATGCACCTGTTAAAATTTTACTAAATGTAACTTTTTTTCTCACTAATTAATCACCTTATTTGTTAATTTTGCTAGAAATTTTATTAAATTCTTCTCCACATCAAATTTACTCGTATTCCAAAATTTTTATATATATAGCTTTAAATTTTTGATTTGTCTTTCTAGTTTGAAATTATTAGTCTTTAATATTAATTCATTTCTTGAGTAAAAATTATAAAAATATAACAATAAACAAGAAAATTATATTTACACTCATTAAAAATGATATGTATATATATATAAACTATGTATTTTTCCACATTCTTAAACTCTCCAATGCCTTATAAAAAAGAAAATAAAATATTTTTCTAAAAATAAAATTTAAGTATGTTGTTTTGAGAATTACATAAATATACTTATTCATGTTATTAATTGTTTAATATGCATTTAATTTTCTGTCCTCAAAAAACATTATTATGCATCAATAATCAATTAGACATATATATAAATATAAAAGGATAATAAAATATTTTTTTATTTATAATTTTATTTATTTGTAGCACTAAAAGAAATATTATTCGTCTATTTTTTATACTTTCAATGTAGTTCAATAAATATTACGAATTATCTACTCAAAAAAAAAAAGAAACTAAGTGTTGTTAATTAATTTTTCTTTTCAAAAATCCTTGAAAATGTCAAATCCTACTTAACGAAGAAGCATTTAATTATTGTCATAGACTATATCTCAAATATATAATATGTAGATTTAGCATTAACTAAGAGATGAAATTTTCTTAAAATTCCACTCAAATACTGATGATAACACATTTGTATTCTATGAAGCAAGATGGGGGTAATAAAACCAACGGTACCAATAGTTTAGAAATTTTTATAATTTTTAAATTTATATTACAAATTATTTTATTTATTAATTTAATATAAATATATACCAATTTTTATATATTAATACAATTTAACATTAAGAAGAGAAAAAAAAAAAAAGTTCGTAATGGTACCAATAGTCTGAACAATCGGAACAGTATAAGCCGTGATAACAATCACGAAGCTTGCTTGAAATAGATACTTCTTCATCAGAAAAATAATATATGATTTTTTTTTCCAAATCTAATATTTTAATAGGTAGGAATATGAGATGCCGCACTATGTTTGCTACTTAACAATACATTGCAACGGTTAATATTCAATTCGGAAAAATTAATTAACTTAATTTTGGATAAGTCACATAAAACTAAAAAAAAAAAAAAGTAAGGAAACCAATAAAAATTTACTCCTTTTTTTATTTTCTTAAAAAAATTTTAATCTTATTTCCGTTTCTCTAATTTATATCTACATAATAATGATTTATATAATATGCGAGCTTTAAATATGTTATTTTTAATTTGTCAATTCAACGTGTTTTTGTTGATTTGATTGGTGGTTCTAAAATATAGACTCAATGTGTTTAATAATTGTTCCGAGGATGTGTTTGAGAAATACCATTTCAATGGTTCAATAAAAAAATTTGCTCAAAATCTATAGGAGAGGAGTAAACAAAATACAAATTATTGAGTTGACGTGGTAACGCGGGAGTGGATAGGGACTTTCACCAATTATTAACTGCAGTTGAGGAAGAAAACGGAGAATCCAATGACCCGCAAATTCTGCCCAAAAAAAAATAAAAAATAAATATCCCATTCTCCTCGTGAATATAAATGTATATGGTACGTATGGGCATTCGAGTATATTGATAATAAACAAAGTAGAAAATAAATATTGTGAAAAAAGAAAGGCAGATTATGCCCAAAATAAGGGTGCAAATGAAGTGGATTTTTTAATATAAGGAAAATAAAAACACTAATTTTACTCCCCATATTAAAACTTTTTTTAATTATATTTATTTTTAAAATTTATTCATCATACTAATTTTATAAATTAAATTTAAAATATATTAAATATTCTTATTAATTATAATGATATAATAATCATTGACATATATATAACATTACGTATATAAATTTTAATTTTAAAAATAATAAAAATTTTAAAATATTATAATTATTTTTATAATATTTAAATGTTATTTTTATTTTTTCAAAATTTTATTTTTAAAAATTAAACTTATATTATATAAACAAATTTATTGACTTTATTAAAAAAAATTATTAAATTTAATTACCTTAATTAATGCGTTGAATAAATTTAAAAAATAATATAAATATAATTAAAAGATGCACAACACACATAAGTAGTTTTACTTATACAGAAACAACAGACATAATGAATGGCGCAGATTCACTCCTCAGTTCCTGGCTCTTTCTGTATCTCCCCATTTCCCACTCCTTCACTTCTCTCTCTCATTCTCCAAAGACTTTGCAATAAGAAAGATGAAAACAAAAAAGAATTAAAATTAAAAAAAAAAAAACACAGCTTCATGTGTTATAGAAACGACTAGCCAAGAAGAAAAAAATCGACGACAAGAGCAATAACAAGATGTTGGGCAAGAGGTCACGACAGCCTATGAAGAGGACGACCAGTATGTCGCATATCACTTATGATCTGAACGCTGATTGTAGCGAAACAGCTCCTCCGTCGATCGACAATCCCAGCTTTGACCAGAAGCAGGTGGGGTTCGGTGGCCACCCATATCATTGGCCCTCGGCTGCCGGCACGGCGGCTCGGAGAACCACCCAGCCGCAGAGGGCTTCCGCTGATTTCTTGGAGACTGCTCACTTCTTGAGGTCATGCTCCCTCTGCAAGCGCCGCTTGCTCCTTAACCGTGACATCTACATGAGGTACTTTTGGGCTCTGCAGTGGTTTCCTATTTCTTTTATCTTTACAATTACAATCCCTTCGTTTTTGTTTTTCCCTTCCCTTCCCTTCTTGTTTTTTCTCTTTAATAAAGGGGGAAGCCTTGGCCAGCACGAATGTTATTCTGAGAAAATTTCCAATTTCAAAAATATCCTGCACAAATTAAGAGAGACACGTTTAATTATTTTTCCATTTAACACGAATCTGTCCTAAACTACCGTGCTGCTTAGTTTAATCTTAATGGTGGCACCTTATGCTTCTCTTCTTCTCGTAGAGGGGACAGTGCTTTTTGTAGCCTGGAATGCAGGCAACTGCAGATGAACCATGACGAGAGAAAAGGGCAGTGCTCAATAGCATCCAAGAACGAAGCAACATCCTCCGCCGCCGCCGTATCAGATGTCCCTTCTAAAGGCGAGACCGTTGTCGCCTTGTAGTTTCACTGAAGCTGTGGTCCCAAATGGGGCAGCTTAATAATTTACTGTACCCTATTATCGTAGTCTATAATCCGAGTCTTGGATTATTGAAAAACTCTCATGTGCGTTTGATCTGGTTATCTTTTGTTTTCAACTGGGCAAAGTTTTGAGTGTGTTATTACTTATTTTATGCGGATTCGCTATCTATAGCTATTAATATTACATTTCCTTCGTTATGTGCTACTGCTCTCCAAAGCTGCTTCTTCTTGTTCTTATTTCTTTCGTCCCCCCACCCGTTTTTATTTTTATTTTATTTTGGTTTTGCCTCTCCCTTCTCTTGCTTTCTTCTTGGCTATAGAAATGGAAGAAATTTTCAAATTTTTCATCCATCTGTTTGTGCCAATCCTGGTTACTAATTGTCACTTACAGGTTCACTTCATACACGATAATAATACACTGATTTTCAGAAAATTAAAATAACGAAGACAAAATTTGTTTATTTTCTTATTAAACCTATTTTGGTGTGCTTGACACATATCATATATTTGTTGTGCCTGATAAGAATGCGCAAATGGCGTCTTCATTGATGGTGGTTCATGCTTGATATGAAAATTTTCAAGTTTTTTTTTTTTTTTTTGGGTCCTTGAATTAGTGAGTGGGATATATGATATGGACGCAAGTATATGGACACAGAAATCATAAAAATAGTTAGACACACTTTATATAATAAAATATTTTTTTCTTTTAATTAAATTATTAATTGTATCATTATAATGATATTTATATTATTTTATTAATTTATTTAACTTATATTCCATTCCTTCAGAGTATACTGATCGAAGGCTTTCTATTTTTGCTCATTAAAATGCTAGTCAAAATGGTTACGACGGCATCTATAATGTCCTGCTCTTAAAAGCCAAGAAATTTAGGTTCAAATCTTATTCATTGCCGGGATTGTTTCTAAATAGTAATTAGAAATTGGACCCTTTTTTTTTTTTTTTACCTCCCAGAGAATGGTGACAGATATCGACCCCAGATGCACTTTAAAAAATGGCCGACTTCCCTTGTTGGCCCGCATTCTTGGCGGTCGTCTCCCGCAAACCTGCGAAGTCAATAATTGCTTGAATAAATTAAATAATCGTGAATTAATGGCACAATTTAATATTGTTGTTTTAAAATGATTGATTCCACGAAGGAGCAGTTGTTGCTTCTAGCGAAAAATAAGAAATAAAAAAAAAATAGTAAGCTTAATTATATATAAGATATTGATGGCAACCGAAATAAAGTCGATGGGTCTCTCATCTTAATTAACCTCGGGCCTAATTTGGGTCCCACGAATTTATCCTAGGTTCGAGATTCCCTAAGTTCGGATCCGACAATCCATTTAGAGCCCTGTGATCATGAGCCTGCGTGGTCTTTAGGGTTAGCATCCAAGTAACCACGCTACAGTCTAATTCCATTAAATAAAATTTCCCATCACCTTATAAGTATAAAGGCCTTTATGCTCACAAGGTAAAGTTACTTTCTCGAACTCTCTCCAAATTTTCTTGATTAATTAAGTTATTACTAACTTAGCTATTAGATTGCCAACATTAGAACTCAGCATTTCTTTTGTAAGCATTAGATTTTGATCCGATTCAACTCAGCACTCAGCACATGTAAAAACTAGGATGTAGAAAAATATTACGAGAAACTCGACGGAGGATCTTTTTCTTGCCAAATGAACATTGTAAAAAGTAGTTTGACAGGAGAATATTTTATTTTATTTTTTCTTTTTGCTTGGAAGTTCAAGGGAAATGGCATAGACAGTGGCCCCTGGGGTTGCACTTTACTGGATTCTGTTCATGAGAGTCTATTGGAAGAGTTTGTGTCATTGGTCAAAGAGGTAATATATATATATATATCAGGCAATGGAATCTGTGGCCTATTCAGCTCTGCATGTGGCGGGCTCCACTTCACGATCGGAAGATAGAAATTTTCGCCCCTTGTTTTTCCTTTAAAAAAAAAAAAAAAAAAAAGGTCTACCGGCAAAAGAAAACAAACCTGGGAAGAAACCAATTATTTTAGAAGCGAGTCGGACGTAGGGTGTTTAAAATGAACACAAATTACAGAGGGCCCCCGCAAGGACCTTTTAATCTGGGTCGCATCCTTTTGGTCCCACATGATTTTTTTACTTTGCCATCTGGGAAGGGGAAATCGACCTTCCCTCTCGGAGGCGGGAGCTTCCTCATTTTTTTCTCTTTTCAATTAAATTACAAGATATTTGATAGAACTTTTCATCAACCATAATTTAAAATTTTAAGTTCTAACTGGTTATTGAATGAGAAAACTTGATATTTGAAATATTGAGAAGAGAATTTCAATTTATTTATTTGTAATTGATTAGAAGTGAACCAGTAAAGAGATTAAAAAAAAAACTGATTACATATAAAAACAATTTGAAACAAGACAACTCAATCAATAAGAAAACTTAATCTTCAAAAACTTGATTATTGCACATCATCTATTACGCACTTCATTTTCTGTGTGCTTAGCCATGTTACTATTATTATTATTATTATCATCGTCAATGAATACTACAATTGTGCTGGAACTACAATATTAAAGAGACTCCCGAGTTTTTGAACGTAAAAGATTAGTTGGTTGCACCATTCGGCGTCAGCCTATGGCCTTGGGTGTACGCGGACTGGTTGGTTGACATCCTGGAAAAAGATTACGAAATCTATGCGATCAAGGTAAGGAATATCGAGGTGAATGATAATACTTTTGAAGGATTCAATTTGTTATAGAACAGAGATATTGATGTTAAGCAACAAGAAATGCTACCGAAAGGGTTCTCGGTTTTCTTTTCTTTTTTTTTTTTGGCTTGTTCTCAGTTTTTTAAGGGAAAAAAAAACTTCCTATTACTCACAGAATATGAATATATACGTACTCCATGATGCTTTGCTTTTGTAATTTCCTAATCTTTCCTAGTTCGATTTATTAGTTTATTTACTTTCCTTATATTAAAAAACGAAATCACATCATGTCAACTCTTCAATCATATAATTTAGCTGTCTCCCATCGATTAGATAAAAAAGAGAGAGAGAGAGAGAGAGAGAAAATTTTATACTTGCCACTATGCATCGTTTTGGAGTTTGATTTGCGTTGCTTTCGTTGCTGTCTGTGTAGAGGTCCCGGGGGACCAGAGCAATGATGCTGAGGATGGGGAAGCAATAGCAACAAAGATTATTACCAAACAGTTCTGCTTTGATTAAATATACAATCAATCTTTAATTAATAATTCAACGAAAGTAATTTCGTTCTCCGTTGCTTCCCTCGGTATCATATATTCAAGAGGCCCCACTTACGCAAGTGGGCACGCGTCTCCATCAACCTCTATTTAACTAGCATCGATTCCCTTATTTATTCTACATAAGGGCATAGATTTTATGGCCTATTTAATTTTACTCGAGGAAAGATTGATCAAGATCTTTCATCAAATATTCCATATTGCCATTATCTATCCATAACAGTAACACAACAATAACAACAACACATTGACGAGGAGACAACAAGAAGGATGTTGGGATTAGCGTTGGGCTCGCGACCTTGAAGACATGCACGTGGCTAAGAAGTGGAGGGGCTCTCTGTTGTTAGTCCTCCTACACTCAAGTGAGTCGAGTGAGCAAAGAATGAAGTCGATGGGAGCTTGAGAATGTTACTTGAGCCATTTGTAGGCCTATGGAAATGCTTTTTGATTGTGAGCTTTAATGGTAACGAGATTGATGAAATGATTGAAGTCTCGGGGCATGAGTTGGAATTGATGGGAAAGCCTAAGTAGACTTTTAATAGGTAAAAATCTCTGGAGATTCCGGCCAACTTCAAGCTCGGAGCTTGGAGCTTTTGGTTCATAGTCCGTCTAGCAAACTGCGAGATGAGCTAGAGGGGCCCGATAGGTGAGGCTAGGCCGAATTGCTCATCGAAAAGAGTTGAAATTTTAGAAAGTCATAATAAATTTAATGCTATTTGATCTTTGTTAGCCATTGATGAAGAGGGTTTCAAAAAAATTACAATATAGATGCTACATGGTCATTAATATATCCATGTATAATTGCTTTACTCAGTGAACTGGCAACTTCCACATGACTTTTGAATATTTGCTTATCATTTACCAAAGTGCAACGTTGGCTTTTTATTTTGAATTAACTAGTATGATCAAAGAGTACCGTATAAGTTCATGGGATGATAACTACCATCTGCCAAGTTTCATCTACGTTTCAATTGCTGCATCGAATCTCTTTGGTTATTCGATATTTGGATACAAAATGACTTAAAATTTAAAGAAAAAAGTCAGGCTGATGTGTCTAGCCATTAGCAAATTATGATTTGTCAATTAGATGTCAGATTAATGGACAGAGAACAAGCCGTGCTGGCCCCATCGACAATCACACAAGCCATTGAAAACACCAAAATTGCCCCCACATCTCTTTTTTTGTTTTTGTTTCTCAGTCCAGCGAAACTCGGGGTCCGGCTCAGTTCAACTAGAATCCATGGTTTGGTTGGTCCATCTACTAGAGCTTCCGTTTGGACTCCACAAATCGGTCGCACTCATAGCTGTTACTTTACACTATTACAAGATCAATCATCTGAAAAGCAAAAAAGGTACGAAAAACAGACTAATGCATGTCCACATGCGTTATTTCTGCATTACACAAAAACAATTGGATGCCTTTTCCTGCCAAAAAATTAAAAGAGATCAAAGCCCAAAAATAAACAAATTAAACTATGGAATTAACTCATCAAATGAGAAACAATTTAATTGTGTTTAATATCTTCTTATTCTTTAACTCGAGGATGTGTGCCCTTTCAATGCTTTTCAAATTTAATGGAGAAAAGCGCTCGGCCTGTTTTGCCAACCAATTGTGAAGAATTGGGTCCCACTGGGCCTCCCGGTTATCGACCATTTATAGCTTTACACCTAACTGGGCTTCGTGCGACGGTGCCAACCATTTGTTTTTGTTCATTTTAATGAAAAATGCTTTGCCTTCCCGGCCCCCCGGATTCCCACGAGTTTGGTTTTGTCTGCTGGCCTTTGCAAATTTAAAGAGGTATTTACAACTCCAGTTTCCACCTACGACATAGCAATCGCGCTGTTACCTTTCTTTTTTACTCATTCTTTACAATGATTTAATAAAGAAAGCTTCTGGTGAATCAGGCCTATCAATCAATATTACGGACCCACTTAATAAAAAGAGAACATCTCAGCAAAAAAAGTTGATACATTGCTGTATTAATTCACTTCTGATAGTATGCATACGTCTAAAGAAAATTTAACCGAGTAAGTTTTATTCTACCAAAATCTTTTAATCCTGCAATGTACTTTGTTGGTGACAGAATTTCTAGATTGTGTAACGTAAGATTTGCAAAGTTACACTCAACTGATTGATGAAAGGAAATGAGAGTGATTGAAAGACCCAAGGCACTTCCATTTGTCACAGCGAAAATTACATAGGTTGGGCAACTGATAGGAGGGCCGGCCACAAGAACCTATTTAGCTTAGTTAAAATAATAATAATAATATTATTATTATTATTAAGTGAAAAGATGAAAGCTAAGAAACCATGGTTAGAATTGGAAAGTTGACCGCATTTTGCACCAATTGGAAGTTAAGGTAAGTATAACTTACGATGATGAGCGTCCGAGAGGCAATCTGGTAGTTGAGCACTTTGCGGGAGTTGCCGGAGAGTAACTTCGGTCCATTTCTGGAGGGTTAGGTGTGATACGTCGACATGCATTTGTGCGCCAGGCTCGAGGACAAGGGACTGGTATCTTTGGTCACCAAGTTATTGAATGGCGTGGGGCCGAAATGCCCCATCTGGCACATACAAGTCCGTGAATCCTGTGGCACCACCCATACATCTCAGATAATTTTACAGCAGGTGTGAACGCTGTCTGGAATGTACAATTGTATGGTACAGTCTTGAGATGTAGTCCGCGCGATCAGCTGAATGTGTTGTAAGACAGACTAATTACTCAAATTCAAATATTGCAGTCAACACTTACAGAAGGTAAAACTCTTGAATGCATAAGATCGAGCTGAGAGCCTTTGATTTTGTACATATGGAGAGACTTAGTTTCAGTTGACATGTAAGAGAGTAAAAGACTTTTACCATTATGACCAAATAACAATAGATGTATTTTCTTTTAATTTATAAAAATTAAAAATCTAATCCTAAACTTAAAACCAAGACTTCAAATAACTTGGCGACTGGTGACCTACAGTATATGTACGCTTGTCAGCTTTAGACGCCATAATTTGGATTCTGTAAATAAGACTTCGAGCTGGGAATCGGGGGGGTATGAGCCCGTGCATGTACGATTATTGAGCTGGCCTTCACCTCGCAGCTTGTTTCTTGAAGAGGGGAATGCATTTTTCATGGCCCATGCGACACGCCCAACACTTATGGGTCACCCCAATGTTAGGTTTTTCTTTTTCTGTTTTTTTTTTTCACCCATTTTGGAGCATCGGGAAATTTCTAACCCAAATCCTAATTAGCAGTGTTATTTCAGTTTGACAGCCTAGTAGCTAAGTGATCTGTGTTTGCTGACAAGTGGAATAGCCAGTCAGGGAAGTGGGGTGGAATTTTTGACCATACTGGGTAACTTGTGCCTATTTTGGAATGAATATTATCAGTGTTAATCTCATATTGGTGTGTGGAGGCTCACTGAATAGAAATTAAGCTATTTTTTATTATTTTTTTATTTAATCGGGTTGTAACTTGGAATACATAATGTCCTCGTCATTCTGTTAACATATTTCTCTGGAATTCAAAACTCGGATGCTTTATGTTGATATTCGCCTAACTCTTAATTTGAAATAAGTTTCTTTTCGATAGAATATTTAAAATTCAATTGAATGTATTACCTCCTCATCTTCATTCCATATTAAAATGCAAAAATTTTATCCATTTAAGAGCTCTACTGTAAATAAAACACGTTGAATGCTAAAACATTTTTATTTTTATTTTCAAAATTTGATTTTCAATATTGAAGTACTACATGTATGGAGAGTAAGTACATGTACATAGCAGCTAAAATCTAAGATTAGATTAGATAAAACAAACTTACCCATTTTTCAGGGGATGTTTAAAACTTCCCAGAGATTGTAGCATGAAATTCGAATTGAAATCTTTTTTTTTTTTTTTTTTGTCATATCTTCACCAGCATTTCTTTAAAAGAGAGACCACAATCACTTGACAGTACCCACATCACCCAATTCACTACTACCGTAAGCCCATTGACCCACCAATAGCGGCCAGTAAGGTGAAGAAAAAAGATGACGAGAATCATTCTGGTTACGTGCATTTTGGCCGCCATGACCATGCTGGCATCATGCAAACATGCAGAAGATCAAAAGGCGGCACCTTCACCTCCAAACTCGCCTGCGCCGGCTCCGTCGTCTGATTGCATGTCCATCGTCTTTGACATGGAGGATTGTATAAGTTATTTGTCCCTCGTCCCCCATGCTGATCCAGAACCGGCTGATACGTGCTGTTCCGGGTTCATGAAGGTGGCGAAGACTGATGCAGACTGCGTCTGCTTAGCAATAAAGGGCAGCGCAGACTATGGCATAACGTTGAACATGACTCGTGTCAAGGGTCTACCTGCCATTTGCAAGTTTCCTGCTGGCAACAAAATCATGAAGTCTTGTTTGGGTATTAAATCGAATTGATTCCCCCCCCCCCTTTTTTTTGAATTTTACTAGACGAATCCTACCCCTATCCCCCTCCTTGTTATTATAGGTACTGATCTTCTTCTTCTTCTTCTTCTGTTTTTTTTTTTTCAACCAATTTTCGCTTAATTTTCTAATGCGCAGCCTCTACGGCTCCCGGAGCATCTCCACCAGGTACGTTTGAGGTTTTTACTTGAAATCACCAAGGTTTCAATAATTTGAATTGTGAGATCACCTCAAATCATGCAATTACATCCTTCTTAGGTGCAATAAAGACATCTTAATTTGAGACGACCCGAAAGAATCAACAATATAAATGTGTTACAACTAGTTTAGTCTCATGATCACTCAACTAGAAGGTACACAGAAAATCATATCATTCAAATGGCACTTTTATATTTTATCTGTTACTGTTAATAATTGCGTTAATGCAGGAAATAACCCTCCAAGCTCGTCTCCAGAGCTGCCTCCACCGAATAAGTCGCCGGAGCCTTCACCCCCTTCTAAAAGCCCACCAATGGAGGCTCCATCTGCACCTAAGGCATCTCCACCTCAAAAGCCTCCAAGCCCGCCAGCCGCGAAGGGAGGAGGAATGGTTACGATGGCCCCAGCACCAGCCCCACTAAAGGGAGGAGCACATGCCACTTCTGTATCCCTTATGGTCCTCAGCAGCTTGCTTCTTGCTTCGTTCTCCTTGGCATTGGTGTCGGAATTCTAGCATTTTATCCTCCATGTTTTGCTTCATTGGAGTTTGGTAGTGTGTTTGTCCTTGTTTTTAGCTTGTCTCGAGCAATCGCGGACGGCATTTCTTGTTGATCTATTCCATGACATATAAACTCCGTCCGTGCTTTGCTCGGTTAAATTTAGCTCTATGGATGGAACAAATAATGTCCTTCAAAATGATTGCCTTTATCAAATTGACGTATTTTCCTTTCTATGAGCTCTCTCTCTCTATTTGTCCAAGAGCAACTACAATTTCTATTTTATTTTTTTTTTTACGTTTGAGAACAAGATACAAATAATTGGCCATTATAATAGAACTAAATGGAATAGCCAAGGGTGTCTGTTTATATGTTTATTTATTGACACTGCGAGTCATACAATACCATTCAATTAAATAGAAAATTTCATTAGCTGCTTGGATAAGTTTATGTACCAGTATGATCATCCAGCTGTACTTTTCATCAACTATATCATTTTAATTTAACTAAAAACTGAGTGAATTATCCAACCCTTTCTCATTGTTCTTGTTCCATGCAAAGCAAGTCAAAGATGTATATTTATAATCATCTTTTCTCATGCAGTCCTATTAACAGATCATGGTGGGGGTTGGAAGAGAGTAATTCAATGCATGTGAACCCAATTTGCCGACCCTTCCAGCACCAATTTGATAGAGCACTCAAGTAATGGAATATAATTCTATTTACCAATACAAAATTTGCTAAAAATGTTGGACAAAACCTCTTCAGATATGTCTTCTCCGCTTATCTGCCCGAAGGCCAACGCAGCTTCCCTTAGATCTATTGTCCAGAAGTCCAGAGGCATGTCCTCCTCTATTGAGGATTTCAACCTTATAAATGCTTCCTTGGCACGCACAAGCTGCTCACATTGTCTCTGATATTCACAATCAAAGTTAAGGACAAATCAATTACAATTTAAAATTCACTTAAGAAATGCTTCACTGCAAACTTGTTATGAGTTTACAACCAAAGTTTGGTAATGGCTATGGTTGGTTTAGGGACTCCCAGGAATACGATCAGAAAAAGACTGAAAACTGGGAAGTCAGATAAATTAAAGGGCCAGATGTGAACACATAAATCTGCAATTACAGGCAGCTTACTTGATTGACAGCCCATTTCCGTCCCCCTGCAGGGATTCTGTTCAGACCCACAACATCTGAAATTGCTGTTTCCAAATCTCGGATTCCTTGACCAGTAACAGCACAAGTGAAAACATGCTTAGCAAAAGAATGGCCATATCTATCAGCCCACTCAATGTGCAAGGATGGAGCACAGTCAATTTTGTTAATTACAAGAATCACGGGGGCAGAAGATCCAACTGATTTCTGTAAATACCTCGGGAAAGAAACAAGATATTAACGCTACAGCTAGTTTGACATTTTAAAAATGGAAAGCAAAGAAGTAGAATTATTTATTCCAAGAAGCAACACCCTACAACATTTCAAAGAATGTAAGGGGGAAAGAGACAAGGAGTTGGGAGTTGGGTGTAAGACCTTATTAGATTCAATCCTATTGAGAAGTTCGGCATCTTCTAAAGTCCATCCATCAAGAGCACTTATTATCATAACGATCACATCTGCACCCATGGCAACAGCCTCAGATCTCTGTACACCTGTAAAAATGTAGCAACAGAATCTTCATATGCAAGATCTGCATTATAGGACCAAAGCCATCAAGTACAAATTGATTACTGGAAAATTGTAATTTATGCATTGGACCAATTGAAAAGGAAACTGGGATGTGACCTATTACAAAAGGGGGAAGGGATGGGGCAAAAATATAGAAAGCTTAAACTTTCAGTCTCCAAATCAACTTCCCGGGGTCATAATTCTAGAAACTGTCTCTTCTGCCATAACTAATTTGTGTTGAAGATAAAAGCACAGTGATTGATATGCTTATTATCTCTTACCAATTTTCTCAACAATGTCATTAGTCTCTCTGATGCCAGCTGTATCAAGAAGGGTCACAGGGATAGAACCAACTGTAACACTGGTTTCAACAACATCCCGTGTGGTTCCAGCAATATCTGTAACTATTGCTCTCTCACTCTGCACGCTAAATTAAAGCATGGAATTCAAAGTAAGGCTGATTAAGAACTGCAGAGCTTTAATGATTAAGACATTTGTCAAACAAAACTTTGTACTTGGAACTCCCAATTTCTCTAATAATAGTTAAAATGCTCTGACGAGCAACGTTTTCATGTGAAAACCTAGTAATCTCCCAACAGATATTAAATCTTCAGTTACAGATTAACAAAGTCATCATCTAGGGGTAACAACCGTTCATTTTGGTATATTTCTCACCAATATCAGGGCAACTGTATCATATCTATAAAGCATCTGATTGACCACTTAGGACCATTTTTAACCTTTGATTTTGCCAAACAAGCTGAACACTAACGAAGACAAATGCAGAAATGTATAGTTTAATTTCATTAATGAATAAAAGATGCTAATAAAATTGAACAGAAGTCAAAGCTCTGTGAGAATTAAGACCAAAATCCCAAATTAATAAAAGGTTGTGGCTACGTACATTGCTCCATGCATTAAGGATACTAGACTTTCCAACATTTGGACGGCCAATAATTGCTATCTGCAAGATTTTACACAAGAATGTTGCTGACATAGTTTCGAGTATGGTGGAGACATTAAAATTTGTTTGCTTCAACTAAATGGCAATTCAGTCATCCATGCGTACTAAATTTCAGCACAACTGACCAAAATCCACTTAATTTGGAAACTCATGTGCAGGCCACAACCTACATACGAGGAGGAAAGGTAACTGCTATGATGTAGGATAAGAAGGTAAGGGGAAGGAATGAGTTGCCGTCATATTTAGCAAATCATGCTGATTCATTAAATCTATTTCAAAGTATTATAATGTATTGAATATAACATAAAGCCAACTCAGAATAACACCTTAGCACTAATAAATGAAACCACTTCCACAAGTGGTTGAATAAGATACGAAAAGCTAAGAGAAATTGAAAGGCTGGCTTAGGCTAATTGACATCTGGAAGGGGACAAAAAGAAGCTGTTTTATGGATTATACCTGCAATCCAGATTGCAGAAGTCTGTCATAGCTGGCTGTCTCTAGAGCATTATCTACATCTTGAGACATACTGTTCACTTTATCCATGATTAAGTTCATGTCTAGTGGTGGCATCTCATCATCAAAGTCCAAACGAGCTTCAATCTCAACGAGCAACTCAATACACTGTTGTCTTAATAATTTGACCAAAGAAGAGAAACCTCCCTGTCAAAGAAAAATACTTTTTCAGGCCTGCATATCATGATCCCCGCAAAGTCTTGTGTAATCATGCACAATGACATTGGTTATCAAGAACCTATGACTGCTGAACTCAAAACGATGGCAGCTGTGGGAAAAAACAGATTAAAGGAAGACATGCCTGGATTCCGGCTAGTGCTGCATCTGCAGCTGCAGTGGATTTGGCTGAAATCAGTTTTCCAACATTTTCAGCTTGAGAAAGGTCCAAGCGACCATTTAGAAATGCACGAAGTGTGAACTCGCCTGAAAGAAGGAAAACATACATGATTCCATATTTATTTCGTGTTTGGCACATGCATGATCATTGCGTAAGAAAAACAACTAAGCATGGCTAGAACAGAAGAGCCAGATTGTGGCAAAATGCTTGAATAGAAAATAACTTAATATTGGACAACAAACAAGCTTCTTGGGAGGAGAACTCTTATATTTTTCTCAGAAATCTGTCTTGAAATGCAAATGTCCCAATGCCATTGATACAGAAGAAACCTCTGATTTTGCAAGCACTTGATGGGAACACTACCAGAATTCTATCTCTAAGTATTCATTTTTCCCTCCTCAATGGAGGGGGTTACGAGGTGGATGAAGAACAAGGCTAGCTTATGATGAAGTAAGAAATCAACCTGGCTCTGCAAGCTTGGCTCCAGCCTCCAGACAAGATCTCAGAACACGCTGAAGGCATACTTCACTCCCATGACACTGAAGCTCAACCACATCTTCACGAGTATAAGATCTTGGAGCCAACATGGGTACAGCCAACACCTAAAGGAAGTACCAAACAAATAGAAGAATAAGGGGAAGGGGAAAAAATGAATGCACAAAAAGGCACCATGATCAAAGCCATCAAGAAAAAAGAAGTAATATATTTAAGCTCATATGTACCTCTCATAAAGAAACCATAAGCTACAATCCTATATTGCAACATTGGCAGCAATCCCAATATATGCTCATATACTACATCAAATAGTGCCAAGACCAAACATAACAAAAACGACAACATGAGAATCAACAATTAAAACTACAGCTGGTAACCTGTCCAAAATTCTCATTAATCCCATCTTCAAAGCATTTTAGCTCCAAAAAATTTCGCGATAAAAATAAAAAGTCATTCGTTGAGAGGGAAAGAAAAAAAGAAAGTAAAAGAAATTGTCATACCTCATCTATCACATTTCCTTGATAATCCAAAACGACGCCATAATCCACAACATGGCTCGTTGGGCGCCACTCACAAAGTTCTTCCCTCGTCTTCTTTTTCTTCTTTTTTCTAATGGGTCTAAACAAACGTGCGGCAATATCCACGGCCGAGGGGCCAGATATTCGGATAATCCCAACGGCAGCGGGAGGGCCACCAGTGGAGGTGACAATGGCGGCAATGGTGGTCCCCGAACTCCAATTCTGCGAAGCACCACTCCCAGCGGCAGAAACTCGCTGGTCTCTGGTGTTAAGAAGTAAAGGGCATTTTGAAATGAGAGTGGCAAAGGGTTTTGCAAGGGTTTTAGGCTCGAGGGTCTTGAGAGGGAAGAAAAAGGAAAGATTTTTACTGGTTGTGTTGGAGCTCGAGATACTGGGTGGTAAAAGCAAAGGCAGGGACTTTGGTGATCTAAAGAAATGGGTGATGATGGAGCGAACTACAGGAAATAAAGCCATTGACGAATTGATGAATGGCTATGTGGACATGGTGTTTCAGTGACTGGCGTAGTGAGAAGGGGACAGAGGTTTACGGTTTTCGTGGGCTTCGGCTCTTCGAAGAAGTGGACACTGGACAGACAGATGATGGGATCCAACACGCGCTAACGTGGGACTTGGCACTACAACGACTGCCATGCCATACGAGCAGCTTGAAATTGAATGGTTTTTCTTTCATTGCCAAGTTGGGCCAAGGTGTGAAGGGCCTAACTGATTGCAGGAACATAATTGTCTACCCAGCCTGTTTGACACGTCCACCGGTGGCGGTGTTCTCAGTCCAATTTTCTTAAAATAAAAAAGTTGGGTAAACACGGAATTTGAATAAAAAAAATTAGATTCAAACTTATATCACTAAATTTTAATTATTAATTATAATTAAAATATTATTTGATAAACGGTGAGTTTGTTGACATATTTTTTAATAGATGATAAGTCAATTATAATTAATGGTAAAAGTTAAATTATATGAGTTTGCATTTAATTTAATTTTGATTGTCAACTTAATATATATTTATATTATATATTTTAAATATAGAAGTAGATAACGTGCCTTCACTGGACGAGAAGTTTTCCTCCGTCCCTTGAAATTCTGTCATTGGTCTCGTGGTCTCGTGCATGCACCGCCGCTTACATTTATGCAAATATATTAGTGTTAGTGCGCATAGACTTTCGGGGCATGATATTTGCGCGCTAGGAGCAGAATATGGAAAGGTATAGGGTCATCATTACAATGGAGGTGGAGCCCACTCGCACAGTTCAGTGAAATAATTGAAATGAACCTACCCAACTTGGCGACCATGTTCTTGCTAACGAAAGATACAACAGCACATGATTCTCGCTTCGTTTACTTGTCCTTTAAACACATTTCCTCATACACTCCACGCACGGTAGTCTTTCATTTTCTGAGCCAACTAACTTAATTTCCACTGGGATAAATTACTTCAGACAACCAAACTAGCCGCGCGGTCTTCTGTTCTGTTATCGCCGTTATATCACCATGCCCTTTTAGTTGGTTCAGCGCTGCCTCTGGACTTGGAAGTCATCAGTTGCATAAACTAAGCACTTGCAATAATGGAGGAATATACGTATGTGTGTGTATGTATATATATATAACAAATGGCAAAACGGGAATATATGAATTGGGGTTATATAGGGAGAAAGAGAAAATGAAAACGTTCTTTAAGCCAGAAAATGCACCGAATCAACTATAAATGTGTGAAAAGCCCTTTGTACATAACATAAATACAATCATAATGCGACATTTCTGTAATTTGAGACCGTTCCCTTATTTCACTGTGCTTTGTACTACTGCCCCCATCGAACCTAATCCATCATTGGAGAGCAGTACACTCCACTTGACCACTTGTAAAATGATTCCCCCACAACCTAACGAGAGGCCGTCTAGCTCTCCACACACGCGTCATCTCACTGCCATTTTCTCATACTTGTTCCTCTTCTGCCAACTTTGGAGAACATGATGCCACCGCGTCTGCAACTGTAAGGAAGATCTTGTCCTCGCCAATCAAGTTTGCAAAGTTGGAAACGTGGAGCTTGTCAATCACCACAGGTCCAGGATTTGCCAGAATAAGCTGCCCAACAACAACAATATGGCCAATTTCCGGTAAGGCTACTTGTCTACTTTCACTACATAAATATTACAATATTACTGTTTTTTTCTGCACAACTTTAAATAATATGATGCGGTCATATACTTGAGAAAATAGATCTTCTAGACACCTCAAACAACTATAGTATTTTAGTTTTTTTACCCATCTCTCTTTTCTGGAGACTTCCATATAGTTCTTCAAAAGCATGAATGCCACTGGTGTCAATGTCAGTAACAGCTGCAGTAAATGCAAAAAACATCTTAAGAAACCATTTTGAAGCAAATAAGCATAACTGAGCTTGCTCTTGGAATGGAAAAGTCCAAAGTAGAAACTTACGTGACATCTCCACAATCAAAAACTGAATTTTCTGCTGGTAGGATGCTATATCTTTTTCTTCCTCATCCGTCAACCACCTCAAAATCCTGCAAGGAAGTGGCCTTCAGTCTCAACGAAGAAATTGGTAATTTGGACAAGCACTAAGATCATCAACTATACGTAAGTTAGACGGTGTCTCATGTTCCACATTTAGGAATACTAACATTTAAGACTTCACATGCACAAACATTCGACAGTTCACAGAATTGTTACACTCATGATATTTTTTTTTTCCATAGAATTATTGTCAAAACAATAGAGAAACCACCTGAATTGAACAACACAAGAGTTTAGTGCCTACCTCTCTTTAATATAGTTGGAGTTGGAAAAGTAAATTGCAGAGTCAACTCTTACGATTAAAACCCCTGGAACCTTACTTGCTTCTGGATATTGTAGAACGTTTCTGTACACATTTGTCCTGGGTATCTTTCCAAGAATAGCAGTTCGGGGCCTGGTGACTTGCAAAAGAATTTTGGCAAAGGATATTGCAACCTGCAATTACATAATTAAAATACTTACTTTGTAGGTTGTGGCACGCTTAGTTGATGCATAGGGAATTTAGAGCGCACATCTTAATTCTTACCGCAATCAAGAGGCCTATTTCAACAGAAATGAAGACCACACCAAAGAAGGCTCCCATGCAAGCAATAAAATCCAATTTGTCTATTTTCCATATCAAAAAAACTGCCTCAAGGTCAATTAGGCCAATAACTGCTGATATGATGATGGCAGAAAGGATTGCATTTGGGGTGTACTTAAAAAGAGCTGTCATGAATAGCAAGGTCAGAAGTACCACAAGCGACATAATTATGTTGGAGACTGCAGTTTTGCAGCCAGCCATATAATTTACAGCTGATCGTGAAAATGAACCTGGAAAAGACAGACATAAAGAAATCTGTTGAGTACCAGATCTTTTTACAACACCCACCATTTCTTCCCATACTCCACCCAACCCAAAAGGAAATCACAATCCATTATAGTACATTTGTTTGGCACCACTATGCTGCATTAATCAACATGTAATTGAAAGACCTGGGATAGGCTACTGTTAGAATGCCACTTATTGAGAATTTTCTAGAGTGCATCATTAATTTTTTTTATCATAAATGATCATATTCAGTTACCAGCACTATCTGCAAACCTTCATATACATATCAGCAGAAGGAAGGTGACCCCTCACCTGTCGCCACATAGCATGAGGTCAGTGACCCAACAATATTCATTGTTCCTAGTGCCACCATTTCTTTGTTTCCATCCACTTGATAGTCCTTCATGGCAGCAAATGTTCTTCCTATTGCTATGGCTTCCTGAAAAACCCATTCCAAGAAGTCAGACAGCACTTTTGACAAAAAAAAATAGGTTGAATGATGTATGTTGAACAAGTTTAGTTGTTAAAAGAAGACTGATAAATGGCCTCACCGTCAACGCTATCATGCCAGCCACCACACCAATCCTAAAGCCTTTGAGAAGATAAGGACCACTGAAATATATTTTCTTCACTGAGGAGGGATTTATTCCTTCCTCTATATGTTTCACCTTCAAAAATTTTAAAAAGTGAAGAAAAACAGTTAGCATCACTTGTACCATTTTAAGAACTGGACATAAATACTGCTATGATGTACTTATTATTAAAACTATGTTTGGCCTGACCAAAAGGAAGCAAAATATAACAATTAAAGAACAAGATATTCTTACAATTCGAACTCCATGCTTATCTGCACGAGTTATGTAAACAAAGAAGGTTGACAAGATGACAGATATCAATGGGGCAATTGGAACCCAGAACAGCTTCTTGTTCTTTTTCCCCTATCCTCGTAAATGCAAGAAGTTAGGAACTCTGGAAAAGCTAAATGTATCATGTAATCATTATAAAATTTGGAGGGACTTACAATATACTTGGCAAAAAGAAGGAAAGCTAAGAAGCTCGCACCAATAATTATGGTCTGCCAATTCCACTGCAAATCAATCACAAATCAGTATACAAATGAGCCTTCATCTGAGTCAAAAGCTCTTGATTGTGCAGGTTGTTGTTCACACTTTGGATGAAGAAGAAGCAAAAGCAAAGGTTAATATTCAAACGAGGCAGCAAAGAGGAAAGAGCTTACGCCATGATGGGCTGCTTGAAATACTGAGTCCATCACAGGAACAATACCACTTTTTTTTGTAAAGTTTTGTATACCGAGAAAACCCTTGAGCTGTTGGAGGCCAATTGTGATGGCAGCTCCGCCCATGAAGCCAACAACAGCTGCATGTGATAGGAAGTCAATTAAGAAACCCAGCCTGACAACATGAGCAAACACACATTGAGTTAACATGATGAAGAGGAGCCCTTGAAAAGAAGTCAGACATGACAAAGGAGAATCAACTGTTGGTAGTAGCAAGTAGAGGTATCCAATTACCTGAAAAATCCAAGAGTTACTTCGGTGATTCCTGCAAAAAACGTAGCTGTGAATGCTAGCCTCCGATATTCTTCTTTGTTTTTTATGGGATCAATTTCATTTTGAAGAAGGGTTCCCAACAAAAGAGACACCACAGCAACTGGTCCTATAGCTATATCCCTTGAACTACCCATGCAGGCATATATCAATGGAGGAACAAAGCTGGAGTCTGTTTGCCAAGCAGAAAGGAAATTTCAAGATCTAGCATTGCCAAAAATTCTGAAGAACTCAAAGTTACATACAATACTGGGAAACTTACACAAGCCAAATTGGGGATCCAAGTTAGCAAGCTTAGCATAGCCAATGTCCTGATCATTCCAATGCAAAAGAGAGAGAGAGAATTAGAATCGCTTAGATGTGGCAAAAGACATAAGGTTTTTGCTTCATTAATTGTGCATCTTCTGCTCAGCTAATATACCTGAGGAATGCAAAGACTAGCAATGGTAAGGCCAGCAATCAGGTCTCCTCTAAATTTGGCAAAACTGTAGCTTCTCCCCCACTCAAGAATGGGAAAGACAGCTTGGATACCTAAGAGGAGCTTCTTAGACCTTGGTTGGTCCTTGAAAGGACGTAGAGGGTCATCTGAGAAGAATGTCTCCTTCACCGTGGCACCGAGTTCCCTAAAAAGATTTTGCTTAGGAGGAACCCCAACTCTATGAACATAAGGCACATTATGAGGCTGAAGGTGAGAGGATGACAAGCTTCTAATTTCCCTGTGTTCTCTGTCCCCTTCAGTTGAACGGACCATTGAAGACATTTACAATTAGTTCACCTGGAATGAAATGCAGGACAGTAAGCGATCATTGTCAGAGAGAAAAGGAAATGCCAATTTTAGATGAGTGTAAAAACACCAAGTAAAAGCTCGAACTACAGGATTACTGTGCCATAAACCAAATTAAAATCGCTTTTTTATTTTAACAACTTTCTAATCCTTTTCTCTTACATACAAAATTAAATACAAGTAATAGGAGTCGTAAAACTTAAGAACCCAACATCATGTTTCTCACAGCTCTTTATTCATAAATTCTGTCCTTGAAAAGCAAATATATTTAGTGAAAAAGCATAAGAGCGGCAGAAATTTAGATCAAAAGTCAATAATATTAAAACCAACCGCAAAGCAGAAGGAAGCTATTGGAAAGAGGAGACTTAGATAGAGTTGCGAATACTTCTGGGATGTGAATGGAGTATAGCAGCACCAGATAATATAAATTTTGGGATGACTACTTGTCACACCTTCCTATCTGAAAGAGAGAGTTACCATGGTCAACGAGCTATGAATTTGGATGTCTTCCCAGTCATATACATGATATTCAAAACAAGTGGATGCAAATTTTGAAATCAATTGTAAACGGCGATATGAATAAACAAGCACTTGGTTGATTATAGTAATGGAATGATGATTTCCTCTATTTTAATATGCAGCTTGAAGGGAAGTCAACGTGGAAGCCTAGGTGAGAGCAGCTAAGAAACTAACATCATATCATCTCCCTTCAATTCCTATCTCCTGCCTTCTATGCGTTGTCCCATGTCACCATCAAAATGCCAAAAGGCTTAGAAAAATGAGTTGAGCCATCCATTCCGATGGCTGGTTGCTTGACAATTTTAGGGTCATTACTGAAAAAAGGGGCCGCGGTCCTTCACAACCAACCAGCAAAAGAGAAGTATCTTTGAAAAGGTAAAAATTGGTGGGGTCTGGGAGTAGATGACACTTTACGCGTGAAAGTAAATGTGAAAAACTGGACTAAAGGTCATCAGAATTTTCCAACGATGGTTTATGTGAATCTGAATGCGAGGGAAACAAAACAAAAAGAATCAAATAGTGAAAAAGGTCTTCCTGTCACTTTTTAACACCATAAAAATTTATATCCACTCATGTCCATAAAAAAAAAAAAAAACACTACTTTTCAGATTAACTTTCTTAATCCCTGTCCCAGTTGGGCTGGGTATAAAAGAAAGACAACCATCCAAGTAACACTGAAGGCAAAGCAACAGGAAATAAGCTATCTATCATCAAAAAGGATAAAAATGCCAGACAAAAAAAAAAATTTGTTGACACCCAATCATATCAATAGTCGGTCGAGCCTTAAAGAGAACATTAAAAAGCCAACTCGATTACATCAACAAGCACCACACAAAAATTCATTCAATCAGGAAACACGGAATATAATACTGAAACAGAATTCCCATTTGCCTGATCCTCCACATAGATAGCATTAGAGACAAATAAACAATCCCCAAATCTCAATATCTCTAATTTCTTGAGTTCGTGTAATTTTTGAGAAGGCAGACGTTGAGATATCTTCCAAATTGAGTGTCTTTTTTGGGAGAATAAAAGGCATGCACGCAGACAAAGTCCTAAACATCTCAACTTCATTGTTTGGCGCACGCACTTTTAACGGAAACCATTGATAGTGGAAAATAACATTACCCTTTGTCAAAAACAAGCCACCCCAGCACTCAAAGTCTGCCAGAAACAAGGCATAAACAAATGACAAATAAAAGGACGCAAAGGGCCGAGTACGTTTACCCCAAAAAAAACGAGGAGCACATTCCCACAATTGCATTCGCCACACTTGATGGTCCTCGTGTTTCCAAACATACGTCATCACAGTTCTAATGTCTCTTAAAAAGTAAAAAGCCAGAGAGGAGAGCGAGAGAGAGAGAGAGAGAGAGAGAGAGAGAGAGAGAGAGAGCAATCACAGATTGAGAAAGAATTTGCGCAAAGAATCAGGGAAGGTTCATTGAGTTTATTGCTATTCAATACGGTTTAATTAGTTTTGTTTTATTATTATTTTGTTTTAATTTTTGGGTTGAAAATAAATGAGAAATAACCAAATTAGAAACCCAAAATGGATACAACTGTTGTTACGTCGGTGATGCCCTGTTTGGTCACCGAGAAAATATGAGAATTGGCCCCTTTTAACAAACCCAGCACATAATAAGGAAATAAATTATATAAAAAAAAAAAACAACCCCACAAGTATATTTCAAAAAGTTTCCTTCTTTTGAGTTCAAAAAATCTTGCAACTTTAATCGAAAATAAAAAAGACAAATCTTACATTTTATCATTGGTCAGAAACAGTAAAAATTATCAAAGAAAAGAAAAGAAAATAAAGAAAAATATATATATATATATATATATGGGGCACTTTTTATTTTTGGTAAGAAGTGCTACTTCCCTTTTTTTTTCCACTTATTATATTTTTCTTTATTTGTTGTTGGGTATTCATAATTACGAAAGTGCCAACGGGGAACCACGTGGCGGCGGAGAGAAGAGAAAAGCTTTTGTCTGCTTCCCATGATAAATGGAGCCCACAAGGTTGACCAATAAACTCACACGTTGGAAGTTGAATTTTAAGGTCTTGAAGGGGGACAAGATTGCGGCCAGGTGCACTCTTTGAAAGTTACAAAAGAACTTATAATTTTAAATGGCGGGTGATTTATTATTATTATTATTATCTGCAAAGAAACAAAACTAAAAATATGATAAATAAAGCACGTACGCGAACGTCATAAGCGAAGCTTCCCGGAAAATAAAAAAGACGGAAAAAGAGAAATTCGCAAAGATATACATAATTTTATCTTTTTCGTCGTTCTTTTTTAATCTATGACTATTTTTTCTGTAGTTCTTTTTTTTTTTTTTCTTTCTTTCAATTCTATGACGTCTACTCAAAATTCTAGTGAGTTTTGTGATTCTTATCCAACAAATCTGATGTAAATATATTATCTAATTAAAATCTTCCAAAGGGGTCCTAGTTATGTATACTTTACGGTTAATGTTGAAATGTGAGGTTCATTGTCGGAGTATAAATCTGATTAAAATTATCCAATGATTCTTAAGTATATTAATTTTTAATTATGTGGTCTGTAATTTTTTACACGATGATAATATTTTTTAGAATTGTTTTCATCTAATCGTTTATGACTATGAGAGAATATTTTGTCATCCTGCTTTATTATTATTATTTTTTTGGTCTATGGTTTCCTTTAATAATATTTTCTTCCACATGTATATGTAGTCTTGCAATTTTGTTTTTGCTAATGTAAATTTTATAAGTAGGACTTCATGGAAAAGGCATCACCTCCATGTCAATCAACTGCTAAAGTTAGCATAAACTTGCAGATTATAAGATAAAGAAAATGTTACATAGAAAGGACTCCATGGACAAAGTTTCCAAGGCCAATTACTTGGCACGTAAGTACATACATGTAAACAGGTAAAATGTGAATGAAGAATGGTGAAATGTGCATCCGACATGTTTAATAATTATATGTATATTTTTTTATTTTTCGTACATATTTCCCCCCACCTGATTAACAATAATGATAATAATAATAATAATAAAAGTTGTGGAGTCTTTGCAGACTCTCCCACCGCTTTTTCTTTGTCTAGGTCCTGTCCATGGGTTCATCTGTGGGATAGCAGCCATAAGACAAACTTGTGGATTATGAGATGATCATCTGACTCTGTCGACTTGCAAGTTGTCATCTCAATGGCAAATTTATACGTCGAATATTTTTTTGGGGTCCAATTTCCACGCATAATGGTCGAGAATTGCCTGGCACAAGACAAAGATATTGAATCAGACTATGCATCTCCATTTGTTCTACCAATATGTTGATGTCAAATCTAGACGGATAGAGAGTCCATGATCAGAATCTTTTAGTGGGCTCAGGCGAGAATTTATTATTCCATATTTCTGATAATAAAACCCAATATTCCAACATACGACAATGAATAATAGACAATTGATCCCACCGCAAGAGTTACAATCAATGGCAAACTAGGGAATTATCCTTGAAAGTCTGGTACAAAGCAAAAATCGACATCCAAAAGCCAAGAGGAAGATATATGAAAAGCCAAGAGTTACAAACCATCCCGCTTGTGGATCCTAAGCAGATCCTGCGCTAGTGGCAGTTGGGGGGGGGGGGGGGACCCTTCTCTTTAAAGGCGAAAAGAAGAAGGCAGCTCTCAAATGAAAATGGCTGGAGCCTGGAGAAGGAATTGGTGATAGACCGAGAGTCAAAGAGCTGAAAGCCTAAAACGATACCGGAACACAAATTAATGGGTCGGCCTTAAAAAGTTATGGAGCTAATTGTAGTGGAAAAGTGGTGCTAGATTTACTCTAGGCCGAATGAAGTTGAGAAGTCTAATCAATATGCAGGTGCTTTGATTGGGCAATCAGGGACCGCAGAACTAGAAACCTCCAAGGGCCACCTCCTCCATTCACGCGATATGCCCTGTCAATATTAAGTGGAGGACCTGCTTTGGCAATGACGA
The DNA here is from genome assembly GCA_037897445.1 of Ceriops zippeliana. Taxonomy (NCBI): domain Eukaryota; kingdom Viridiplantae; phylum Streptophyta; class Magnoliopsida; order Malpighiales; family Rhizophoraceae; genus Ceriops; species Ceriops zippeliana. Next base: position 3,668,742 of record JBAPLH010000177.1, on the reverse strand, counting down.
ATCACATGGTCTGCTACAGCTCTACCTCTTGCCATTTCACTACTTTATGTTGATTTCCTTTTCTTTCTAATTAAAGCAGAGGAAGAGACCCTTTGTTTTTTTTTTTTTTTTTATTTTAAGTAAGGTATAGCAAGTCTCATCTTTAGCAAAAAGAGTTTCTCCCTGATAAAAATGTCCACGGCCTCGGTTCCACGTTCAAGGAGAAGCGGGCAATTTTTTTACCAAAGCCGCTTGGCACGAATGCTCGGTGGATCGACGCCGCGTGGCCCAATTTCAACTGGATGCAAATTTACTATTATTATTATTATTATTGTTATTATTTGGGTGCAACAGATGCATTTCGACTTTCAATTCAAAAAAGCTAAGACGTTAATTTTTAATCTGACGATGCATTTCGACTACAATAATGAGGGTTTGATGTGATGGGGGCCTAATATGGCATTCACCAACCATCAATTGTGGATTGATTAGGGTCTCTATTCCGTCATTCCTTCGTCAGGCTCATGCTTGTTGCTGTTAGTAAACCTCTAAACTTGAAGTCACCCGACGTAGTCGTATTAATAATCTGTTTTTCATTTTTTTAATTATTAATTTAAACTTAAAATCTTTTTACTATTATTTATATTTTAATAAATATAAATTCTTGTTGATAGTATCGTATTGAATTATAAATTTATTAATACTAAATATAATACAAAGAAAAATTATTCAACTTTCACAATATTACTTGATCGATGAATATTTTTATAAGAATTAAATAAAAATATTAACAAATAATTATAATAAATAATACATATATTTTTTAATAAAAAAATAAACTAGAAGATATCATTGCCACAAACAAACAAGACGGATTACCAATCTATATCTAGTGGCATCTGAATTTGGCTAAAATGACATCCCGCTGATTACGTACAATACCCTCCTCGTCTCGGTACAAGAGCGAGCAAATAAAATTTGGAAATAACTTTACGAATATATAAAGAATGGATGCAGTTAAATATAAATAATAATATAATATAAAATATTTTTGTTTTTTTATTAATTAGTTTTTTTTTTTGGTGTTGTATATCATACTTTTTTCTCTCTATTTATTAAGCCGTTTTTTTTTTTTTTCACGGTATTACTCCAGAGTCGGTAAGAGAATAGATCTTCTGAATGCTTTGACCTTCAGGTTTGACTGAGTCCACACGAAACTGCAATCAGGGCGGCTGGGTTAGCACCGTAACGTTCACTTTGACGCTTACTCTGTTTGCATCTGACAAACCTCTTCCAGTTGTTTTAGCTGAAATGGAGCCCCGTCGTATGCTGCCTTCGTGGTGATGTGAGTGCCCGGGGGGGGGGGGGGGGGGGGGGGACCGGCCTCACATGCACTCTTTTTGTAAGAGTATGAGGTGTGGTGTGGCAGATTGATTATGGAAAATAAAATATTTTTTATATTATATAAACAATATTTTATACAATATGTAAGTGATTTATAATAAAATAATTTTAAATCAAAAAAATCTCCTAAATGTTGCATAAAAATTTTTAATATAATATAAAAGACTTTGTATATTATATAAAATTATTTTACGCTTATTTACTTGCACAAAAATATGTGCCTATTTAGTTGTTTTTCTTATTTATTTGTATCGTACAAGCTTAAATACCGTGTAAAAGTTTTGTTGGTTTGTCAATATATATATATATATATATGTTTCGTGAACGTTTTAATAGAAAAACAAAACTATGATTTTTAACACACCATAACAAACAATTTTTTTTTATTATTATTATTAAACTGCACATGTTTGGTGACGTTTAGCTCCAATAACAGCTACTCCTTGGATAAGGGAAACCGAAACTGCAGAACCAACACTGTGTTTGGATAAATAAATAAAAAGAAAAAAGAAAATAGAGAAATGGAAATTATCAGGAATACAAAATAGAAAAGTGAAAAAAAAGTTCAATTTCTTTTTTATTTCATATAAGAAAAATTATTTTTTTGTTTGAAAAAAGGAAAAATGTAAAAAAAAAAAAAGAAGAAGAAGAAGAAGAAAATAATATGTATTGCTCTCATATTAAAATTGATGAGTATTAATAAAAAAAATTATATGAATAAATTGATGATTTTATAAATTATTTAATAAATTAATAATTTTCTTCTCAAAATTGAAATGAATGGATTTGATGGGTAAGAAAAAAATTTCTAAAATTTCCTTCCATTTCTCAACCCAAAAAATATAAAACAAACCAACAAAAAAAAAATTCTATTTTTCCTCTCATTTGCATCATGTTTTCTTCCCTCCCAAAGGAATTGCAGAACGTGATCCCCTTTCCCTTGCTTATGTACGGTTTCAGAATTGAGGACCATTTTTATGATGTTAAGTACAGCTGTAGTGCTCCTGCTTTGGGCCAAAAAATTGTTAATCTTTCTGTATAAAATGTTCACATAATATTGGTAAGCAGACCCAGCGTTAGGAGGAATATTATTTGCTGGCTACATCGACCACGTGTAGCACAACCTCGGGACTATAAATATGCTGTAGCCTTGAGTTGAGTTCCCACAAGCACTTCGAAGCAACACCATGGGTTCACAGCCAACTGAAACCTTCAGAATGGCGGAAAAGCAGCAGCAGCAGCAGCTTGATATTGAGGGAACTATTCGGATTGAGAGGACACAATGGTTGCTTAATCCCCCTGATCCACCAGGTCTAGTGGATGAGCTCGCTGGTTCACTGAAAGAAGTCATCTTTCCTCACACAAACAAGCAATCTTCACCTGCAGCAAAGCAGACCAGTCTGAGACCTGCTACATCATTCTTGCAAGGTCTATTTCCAATTCTTAGCTGGGGTAGGCGTTACAAAGCCTCCAAATTTAAGAATGACCTGATGGCAGGTTTAACGCTTGCAAGCCTTAGCATTCCCCAGGTAACATTACACAGGATCATTCAAAGGAATGCATGGTCACAGTAATATTGTTGATGAATTTTGAAGCTCTTTGTTAATGTGTAAGTGAAATTGTTTTGCAGAGTATTGGATATGCTAATTTAGCTAAACTTGATCCTCAATATGGCTTATGTAAGTTGCCAATTCTCCTTGAAGTCTATTTTATTAATACATATACCATAGCAAAGAAACTATTTGAAGTATTGGAGGAAATTGATACCTTATCCCCTCTGATGAACGCGTCTCTTGGCCTTAGACACCAGCGTCGTACCCCCACTAATCTATTCTCTAATGGGGAGTTCGAGGGAGATAGCCATTGGACCTGTGGCTGTGGTATCGATGCTGCTGTCTTCCATGATTCAGAGAATAGAAGATCCTGTAGCTGACCCAGTTGCCTATAGAAAGCTTGTTTTCACTGTCACCTTCTTTGCTGGAACCTTCCAAGCTGCATTTGGATTGTTTAGGTAACGAGTTTTGATTCTCTGTAGTAAACCTATGCCCCTCGTTACTTCTGACTGATGGTTTAGTCCGTAAAAAATCTGCAGGTTGGGATTTCTAGTGGACTTTCTTTCACATGCTGCCATTGTGGGATTTATGGCGGGTGCCGCCATCATCATTGGCCTTCAGCAGCTCAAAGGGCTCCTTGGGATAAGTCATTTCTCCACCAAAACCGATGTGGTTTCTGTTCTGGGTTCTGTTTTCAGATCCATCGACCATACTGGAAGTGTAAGTTCTGCTAGAAGATATATTTACAGCCACAGAATTTACTATGTTAATTTGCTCATTTGAAGTGCTTATAGAAGCATCATTCTTAGACTTGTATCTTTGTATCTGTGCTGTTTATGACAGTGGTGCCCACTGAATTTTGTCCTCGGATGTTCATTCCTGATCTTCCTCCTGATTGCTAGGTTTATTGTAAGTATATGGTGCTAATAACTACAGTTTATTATTTGTCAAATACTAAAATTCTTTGGTGTTTCATATCTGTTGTCTTGATGATGCTCCTGCATTTGCAGGGCAGGAGAAACAAGAAGTTATTCTGGTTTCCAGCTATTGCTCCTCTTATATCTGTCATGTTATCCACTTTAATAGTATTCCTGACGAGGGCTGACAAGCACGGAGTAAAGATTGTAGAACACATCAGAGGAGGCCTAAATCCAAGTTCAATCCAAGAGTTGCAGTTCAATGGTCCGCATGTCGGACATGCGGCCAAAATTGGCCTTATCTCTGCAATTGTTGCTCTTACCGTGAGTTAATGCAAACTTTATCTCTATTTTCCTTTCAATTTAGACAAGTGAAACAGGCTTGTTTATGTGAACTTAAAATTGTTTCTCAGGAAGCCATTGCCGTTGGCCGGTCTTTTGCTTCTGTAAAAGGGTATGCCCTTGATGGCAACAAGGAAATGGTAGCCATGGGCTTCATGAACCTGGCAGGATCTCTAAGTTCCTGCTATGTGGCAACCGGTGAGCTCCTTCACGCAATTTGACTGGTGAATAGATGGTTACCATATGTATTGCAGCACAAAAGACTTCGTATATCAAATCAACCAATGGTGCAGATAAATTCCTACTCAACATTCGATTACTTTTGGCATATCTTCTGCAGGTTCATTTTCAAGGACTGCTGTGAATTTTAGTGCAGGATGTGAAACGGCAGTATCAAATATAGTGATGGCTATTACCGTGCTTTTATCTCTGGAATTGTTCACTAGACTCTTGTACTATACACCGATTGCCATCCTTGCTTCTATCATTCTCTCTGCCCTTCCGGGACTAATCGACATACGTGAAGCTTACAATATCTGGAAGGTCGACAAACTAGATTTTGTCGCGTGCATTGGTGCTTTTCTTGGTGTGTTATTTGCATCAGTGGAGATTGGTCTTCTAGCTGCGGTAATTCACATCATTTTCCTCATCTTAACTTGGAGCAAACGTAATGTTTATCTGTGCATTTGCCACATTGCCAACTAGTAAAAAAATCACTTGGCATTATTCATAAGACTTAGAAAACGACAACTTGTATAAAAGACATCTCGGTGCAAGGCTGTCACACTGTAAGCAAAAAACTACTTGCGTTGAACTTAACATGGAAGTCTTGTCTTATCCATGTAACATGCCGAGTGACTTTACCATATCAACACTGGATCTGATCATCCAAGACTCGTATCAGGTATGGTACCTTCCAAAAAATGAACTGATCTTATAAATTGGCAAGAATTCATTGGTGGGTGCTCACACATGTTTTGCATATATTTGGCCGTAGAAAACAACTTGCCAATTCTATATCCTGTTTCTGACAACCTTGCTTTCATCACTCAATTTCTTTAAGCCAGATGTGACATGACTCAGGAGAAAAAATAATATATCACATGCACCTAAATTTTCGATGAACTCTAATAATTGAGTTGTTCTGTTTCAGAACAGTCTGCACTGCATACCATCAAAATTGGCCTGCTTGAATTTGTCTTTAAACATTAAACCAATTACTCTAATCGTATTTGTGATTTTTAATGAATCTTAGGTGATCATCTCATTTGCAAAGATATTGTTACACTCCATCCGTCCAGGCATAGAAGTACTGGGGAGACTTCCAAGAACAGATAACTATTGCGACATTAATCAGTATCCGATGGCCATCAAAACTCCAGGCATAGTGATAGTCCGCATGAATTGCACATTACTTTGCTTTGCTAATGCCAACTTTGTGAGAGAAAGGTGTGCCCATCTCTGCCTGATTCACTACAAAATGAAAGATTGGAAGAGGAATCATTTAATCGTCTTTACTCTTTATTGCAGGATATTGAGGTGGGTGACAGAAGAAGAGGATGAAGTTAAAGAGAACAGCAAGGGAAGGATTCAAGCAGTAATTCTTGACATGTCCAGTAAGTCAGTTTAGTTTTACAAAAATATTGAATACCCATGCACTGGAATTTTTTTTTTTTTAAAAATTGAATACCCACCTAATTGTTAGGAAATTACCTACAAAATAAAAATTAACGTGCTTGGCCAAATTGGCCACTTCACTTCAATCCACTAATCACAATCAAATTACAATCACTAGTTACCTTAAAACATTGTAAAAATTGTAGTGAGTAGTGACACACCCACTTAAAGGTACTTCTTTGACAACAATATGTTTCACGAATTCTTAATTGGTGTCGCTCAGATGAACAACTTACTGGATCCCCACTAATGGAGTTCGAACCCCTATACAATGAAACTCAATACATACTTACCGAGTATCCTTCTAACAAGAGAACCTGAACACAAACTAATAATGAAAAGCAGAAAGTCTCACAGACACGGGAATTGAACACGGAATACAAAAAATATTAAACAGAATCAATTTAATAAGTGATTTTACGTGTAAACCACACAATTCAATTTTGTTTTAATAATTTTTTAATTATTGTGTGTTTATTCTATGCATCCTTCGTGTTTGTGTAATGAAACTTAAAATAAATTCTGATTTCAATAGCTTGACTTGTGAACAACTACAGGTTGACCTGTCAACAACCACAGGTTGACCTTTCCAAGGAAGAATCTTAACTAAAGACAAATGGCAAACATGAAATTTGACGCATATCCCAGTTATTGCTCTCGCGGGAGTGGAAAATGATAAGAACATGAATTGTTATTCTCACGTGCAGACGTAACCAACGTAGACACTGCAGGAATTCTTGCACTAGAAGAGCTGCACTCCAATTTGCTCTCACAAGAAATGCAAGTAAGAGATTGACCTTTACCCCAATAATAACTTTGCGGTAATTAATCTCAGGAATACACAATCAAGTAGAGTTTGGTTTGTGAAATCTTGCAGGTGTCCATAGCTAACCCAAGGTGGCATGTGGTTGACAAGCTGAAGTTAGCCAACTTCACGGACAGAATTGGAAAAGGAAGGATGTTCCTCAGGGTCAGTGAAGCTGTAAGCGAGTACGTTGGTTCTGAATTGGCTTAGCCTCAAGAGTTGTTGACGGAGATTTGGTGACCGTAACCTCATGGATACGCATACACCATCTAGGCCATGTTTATTATCCAAATTTTTGCTATTCTGAATCTTAAAAGCCTAATGGGCCAGATACAAAACCGTGTTTGGAGGTTGTGTGTGAGCAATGTTAAGTTGGGGGTGTTCAAAAAATCAGAAAAAGTAATAAAATCCTCACATTTTACATGGCATCCACTGTGAAACATCGGTGCGACATTTATTCTGGTACCATTTTCCGGATTTAAAACGGTCAGCATGAATTTTGAAGTACCCGAATATTTGTTGCTAACCTTGGAATGGAACTGAGTCCAATGCCCATCGAACACGAGTTTTCAATTACGGGGAAGCCCAGATGCCCAATATCGGTCAGGAGAAGGTCCATCTTGAGAGGGCTAATGAACGCTCGTTCGGGCACCCATCCGTACGCACCCTTTACGCTGCAGAGTGCAGACCATAAGCACTGCCGAGATGCAATAAAACGAAATGACCTGCACTGGCTCTCGTGCTTTTAGCACAATTAGTTGGAATATTCTTACCGAAACTTCTTGATTTTAGAGTTATAGTGACTCCGTTTTATGTTTTTAACTGATCTTTCGACCTCCCTTGCAACCAAAACAAAGAGAAAGGCCATACCTTTGCTTGTAGGTTAGATTACATGCTAATTAATTATCAGTACATTGTCTATACTAATTAAAAGAACACAATTAGGTATTAGTTTCTCACCTATTCTTATTACAGCCTCAATATGACAATATCTATTTTTTAACTAACAAAAAAAAATTTACAGTAATCTAATGAACATCTTAATGAAAAAAAAAAAAGCCAAAAAAGAAAAAAGTACAGCCTCAACGAGCCCTATTTCTTCATAAAGCCCTTAGTAATCTCCACCCAATCTCTTTCACGCACTAGACTCATCTGCCTTTGTCCTTCTGATTCAAATCACAAAAAATCACTCGAAATTAGATGCAACTACATCACCAGTGACTATTTCAAGCTATTATTATTTTAATATATATATACACCAACTGGATGCCATCAAGTCAATGGGAGGGGAGGGTGGCTCCCCGTTTCTCTTTTCTATAGTGTTTACGATTCAGCTTCGACTTGTTGGGCTTGAGGGCCCAAAACCCAGCCACTCATGCCAAGCCATCCTATTGCCTTGATGCTAATGCGTTGATCTTGCCTATCAAAGGGCTGGTAATAACAACAGCGACGAGAACAAACCCAAAAAAAAAAAAAAACTACTCGTAGATTTTAATTGAGTTATTATATTTATCAAGAGATATACGAGACAAAGTCTTAAATTAGGTTCATGATTATGAAAATTGTTGCGGGACTAGTTTTAAACACTAATTTTTTTTTTTTAAAATCCGTAATGACACCAAGATCTTTCTCGGCAATAATACTCTTATGTAGGTATGGCTTTTTTTTTTTTTTTTTTGGAATAATAACGCATTATAGCCAGGGAAATCTAGGGTTGTTACCTACATCCTGACATTGTTGTGCGGGGGCAATTTAGACGGTAAATAGGTCATGTTTATATCATCATATGCCCAAAACATAAAATTTGAGTAAGTAATAATCAAATCTAGGAAGCAATCAGTTGGTCGTAATTGACTGAATGTCGCATATGGATAGTGGGGGTTAAAGAGACACTACCGGTCAAAGCTGACTAGTTGAAACCGAGAGCCCAATGAGCATTGGCCCCACACCACAAAACCCTATCGGTGGGTCCACAGAAGCAAAATTACAAAAATAGAAAAAAGAAAAAGAAAAGAGACGTTTCCAGTCAGAGGCCTTCTGCCCTATCTGAACAAATGTGTGTGTGCGTAGAGAGAGAGAGAGAGAGAGAGAGAGAGAGAGAGGGGCTGCAAATGCTACTAAGTGTTCATTGATATCATACGAGACATACTCACAAACATGCTTCCTACTACTGTTTCACATTCCCTTCTCTCGACAGCTTATTCATACAGGGACACAAGCATGGCCTTAAATGCATGCAAAGAAAGGACACACATGGATGGACTCAAAACCACAACGACACAAAAGCAACACTCGTTCATTTTCTCCGCGCACTTTGTCTCCACTCTCTGTCTGTCTCTCTCTCTCTCTCTAATCTCCAGCTCCGGGAGAATTCCTTCTTTCCCTACAGCAAACAACCCCATCAAGCAAAACCGACGTGTCAGTATAAAAACAAATGTGTCGGTATATAAACAAATAAACACGTATGCGTGTGCCACGTCCATATCTTCCTATGCACACAAATATACACAGGACAAGAAGAAGAAAAAACAATAGCTAAAAAAAAAAAAAAGAAGAAGAAGAAAGTGTATTCAACCTTGGAGTTTGCTCCTCTGTAGAGTTACGTCCACTCCCGATTTCATCCATGCGCCTCTGTAAATGCTGGAAAAAGAGATCATCGACATCTATACATGTTATTGACTAAAGAAAACATGCAAGAAAAATAGATAACATTGCAAATTTTTATTTTTCTTTTGAATATCAAATCATAATTAAGGCAGACAACCAAGCTTACGCTGCTTACCTCATGCCTATATGGATGTTTGCGAATCGCAGTGCCAAGTCGGTCCCGAGCATGTGGAAAAAAGCTTGTGATTGGTAAGGGAGGAAGCCCATGTATGGATTCATGGCAAAAGTTTAGCATAAAGAGAAGTATGTACGAAGAGAAATAGAAATAAAAAATTAAATATAATAAATGAGATGAATTAGAAAATAACCCAAAAATTAAACAGCAGTATCGTAATTTTATAGGGAAAATTAAAAAAAAAAAAGAGGAGACAACAAAAATTTAAGTATTTTCTACCCAAATTATAGTATAGTATATTGACCAAAATATTATTGAGATTTAATTAATTAGTATACCCGTTTCTGGGTAAGGCTGGCAGGGCAAGCACTACTGAACGATTCGCGTAGGGGTCCGAGAGTCGGGGACCCGTATTGCTGTTAGTCTCAGTCGGCACCCTTTCCTCCTGCTCTGGGCGACTTCTTTGTGGTGCCCCTACGCCTCATCCGACCGACCGTAACGCGAGTCTTAGCCATTTGAGAGAAGTGAAGGGAAACCGGCAAGTGTTGTATGAAGCTAAGGATGCGCTTTTATTTGCTTATATATAGAACGAAAGGAGAGGAATTGGGTTAATTGACCAAATTTCTAAAATTGCTGTGACTTTGTAAATACCTGCCATTTTGGACTCAGCAAATACTTGGTGGCATTTGGACATTGTGATCGATCTCGAATTGGCATTTCATATCTCTAGGCTCATTTTGGCATAAACAGGCACCATAAATACGCTCACATCAATTTATAGATCGTTGAGTTTTATATAATACTCTGTAGCACAAGTCTAATTAGACATTTTGGTTTCCAGGGTCTCCAAGCGCTAATTGGGAGGGTTGGGAGGAAACTAATGTCTTCTTCATTTAAGTTGTGAATGATGGAGTTACTTAGAGTGGCTTCAATTATATAATACATTTATTGCCGGTCTAAAACAAGAAAAATGAATACACTAATTTGTAACCAATATTTGTGCTCAAAATAATAAGATTAAATTAGAAAAAGAGAGAGAGAGAGAGAGAGAGATGATTTGAACTCAAACTAACATTATTTATTACATTAATATCAAGACCTGCCGTTTAAAAGAGCTTTTTAGCACAAAAAAATTTCACATTGTAAAATCTAAGAAATAGTTAAATGTATGTAATTTTAGCCTTTATCCTTCCTTTTTATGAAAAGAAACATTTTATCGTTTCTGGGTATCGACTTTCATTAATGATTGCATATCGGGTTAGGTTATTGATAAACAGATGTAACGATTAACCATGGTTGGAGTTCGTCGATGTTCATGGCTACCGAATATTGCATGCGTTCATTGAAAACTATCATGTGTCGAATAACTTCAAAACATTAATTACATCTTATAATTCAAGTGATTTTCGTAATGTTAATAGAATATGAAAAAGAAAAGGAACTCGGAATTGTTCATCCAAATTGTGATGTTAACTTAAACAATGTGGTGAAAGTGCTAATAAAAATAAGTAAAATTAAGGTGGATATTTGTATTAATACTAAAGTTTAAAATACAATAAACACTACTGAAGTGCATAGCTGATACATCTCTCCACAATCATTTAACCCTTTTTTGGCAGCTGATTTAGTTAGAATGTATTTTCGTCGATAGCTCTTATGTTTTAATCTTATTTTTCGATGATTTAAAGAAACAAAAAAAAGCTATGACTTTGTGGAAAGGCAGATTTAAAACACAAAAAAATTTGTGCGAAATACTCAATTATGTTCTCCATGTTGTCTCTCAACAATTTTTTTTTTTTTTTTTACTCTGAGGTATGATTAACATTTTAATAATCTAAATTAGGTAAACATAAATTGAATTAGTAGACAAATCAACAAAAGTTCAAATGACGAAGATGGCCTTAATAAATGAAGGAAAGCTGTAGTAAAATAAAATAATATTAAATAAACGTTTTTTTTTTTGTCATCAAGTCCCTGCAGTTGCTCAAAATTACAAAAAGTAGCCCCGCCCAAAACCGCACAGGCTTCGGCCGTTACAATTTGCTAACCGACGGACTGAGAGCCCGTTTCTTGCATGATTCGCCGACAAAGTCCCAAAAAGAAGCCTAAACACAAAAAGATAAACATTCCCTGTCTGCTTCTTAACAAACTGGCACACGTGTTATCAGATTCCCGAAGCCTTTTCATTTGAATATAGCGGGCCCCACCTAGCCCTAATGGCAGGTTTCGTTTACTGGAGCGTTAGGAACCAGTGGGAAATGCGGTTAACTATTTTTCCTGCAAACACAGTTGAGATTTATTCTATTTAAACAAGATAGTATTTCTTTTTTTAATTTTTGGAATGGGTTTTATTGCAGAAAAAAATATATTTGCTGAGAGATTTGACTCGGGGCCACTTAACATTGATTTTCAGAGAAAGTTAAAGAAGACAATTGCACACATGAAATTATTGCAATGAAAGCATCCGGAGATGGGGGTCAACGTGAAGACCGGCCCTTTCGAACGATGGAGAATACACTCCGTTCTTTTCCCACCTGCAAAGGGATGATTCCTTCCAAGTTAATTAATTCTCCATCAGAGAATTCTATGTGGTTTCAGTATACAAAAAAAAAAAAAAAAAAAAAAACACACATGAAACCATATTATAAAGAAATGAATGTGCATATAAATGAAACTTGATTTCAAAGAAGGACCTTGGTTTTCGAGCTTTAGAAGCATTGGAAGTCCCTTCGTTAGCTGGAAAGTCGAAAAATAGCATACTGTCTTGTGTTGTTGACTCCCTTTTCCGCTATGGTAGATGAATAAAGGAGAACCAAGTTTAAAAAAAAAAAACCAGAGTGATTACTTAATCACCTATTAGATTCTTCAACATATAATTTAATTAAATACCGACCTTTGAGCGTTTTGATGATGATGATGATGATGATGATGATGATGATGATGATGATGATGATAATGATGATGATGTGTCCACGTTTTGTGTTCTACACCTCTGATTGCATCCCGCAGTGACAGTTGTGTTTTGATCGAAAACAAATTGCAACAAGTAGTCAGAGTTATCCAACGTCGGATCCAGTTGGTCAGAAACAGGCACTTCTAACAATTAATAAGGGATAAAGGGATAAAAGAGAGAGAGAGAGAGAGAGAGAGAGAATGTGGAGCAATGGAGCAATTAAGTGAGAATTTACTTGTTGATTAGTATTTGCATTCACAAGTTCGCTTTCCTGGGAACTGTCAAGTATAGGATTCGGCGCTTCCTGGGGTTTTTGAGTCTGTTGCCTGTACAGAAATCCCGAGGTTATATAGTTTTTTTTTCTTGTTTATTTATTTAAAGAAATATATAAAATCTTTAATGTCTAAGTTCAGTAAATATCTAAATTAAAGTTTTCAATAACAAGAGTTGAAAGGAACAATTTTGCATACATTAATCATTTATTGATTTGAATTTTAAAAAAAGGAAACCCATACATGTACATCTATTAAATGGGAATTATATCGAAATTAAGTTACCAAAAATGGGAATTATATCGAAATTAAGTTACCAAGGAGAGGTAGAAGAGTTCGACCTTGGTATCTGAGATTTCTGTGGCTGTGGGTTGGCAAGGCCAGGCATCGCGGAAGTCTGATTAGTTCGTCCTTGTGCAGAAGAAATTTGAGTCCTGAGTATAAACGCGTAGAGTCATTAACAAACTATATTAGAAGAATTTGATCTAATTAAAATATACAAAGATATATAAAATTGATACCCAGGCGGCATTGATGATACAGGTCGAATGGAGCTACCATTCTGTGGATTGATTAGGCTTGGACCGCCCAAATTCATCAGGTCCACTTGACCAGGTTGACAGTGCAAATTGTGGGGCCTGAAATTATGGACAATATTAAGCTTAAAAATGATTTAATTCCCATAGGTTTCCACCCCAAAAAAAAAAAAAAGATTTAAATTAGTTGCTAAGACCAAGGTTTGAAATCCTCATGGTACTCACAATAGGCCAAAAAAAAAAAAAATTCTCACACTCACGTAGAATCGCGGTTTTGTAGATTAAGCAAGCTTGGCGTTCTCCGAATTGGCTGGTAGCTGAAATTCAACTGTTGAATCCTGAAGTTGAAGAGAGAGGGAATAAAAAGAAGCAAATAAAGAAAAGTTTTAGACGGTGGAACAATAGATTGATAGTGCTTAGGATGCTTATATTAAATTACATTTGAAACAAAGCAACATTTATATGAATGAAAGTAAGGATTTGAAGATGAGGTACGTTGAAGTTGAAGGCATAGAATTAGGTCCGGCCAATGAAGAGCTGGGATTCTGGAAATTTAGTATCTCATGAGTCCCATTGGATGGATTAGGCGTCCTAAGTTCAGAAAAAATCAAACTTCAGTCATTTATACTTAGGGTAACAAAATTAATTAACTCAGCTCACAAACAATTGCGCGTTGTATGTAATTAATTTAAGGTTAACAATTACTGTCACAAAAGTACCATATATACCTCAAAGCTAAAGAAGACGACCCTGGCAACCTGGTATTAAAACCTTGGGGATTGTATACATTAGACACCACATGGTTTTGATAATTTTGATTTGTGGCTTGCTGGGGCCTGTAAACACAAGAACAGTTACTTCCTTGTCGCTATAATTGCCAATTATAATGGACGATATACCGTTAAAAACATTGTAAATTTTTTGAGCGAAGTAAATACCGAGGCTGCATAGGATGCCCAAACCCCACGGAGTGATTATAATGTGGAGCAAATATGTTAGACATTCCAGGGATTTGATTATGCACTTGCAGCCCATTAACTGAGCATTGAGTCCTGAATTATGAGGAGCATTTGTTAGTAATGTACTATCTAATTATTATGTTTGCGTATGATTTCTGGAAAATATTTCACAGTGGCTTACCTCAAAGGCATCGAAGGTCTATATAACATAGGGTGGGCATTTCGAGGATTGAATACGCTAGATGCCGGGAATTGGCTTTGATGGAGCCTAAATTCAAAAGGCACCAACTTAATATGAAGATCATGAGGGGTGTCTATAAATTTAACTTTATCCAATTTATAATATCCCTAGCAACGTGGTTCGTTGACAGAACTGTTGGACTCAGTCTGGATAAACAAGAGAAGAAAACGTTATTCAAGTGACAATATCAAACCAAATGGTTACCCTGATGGAGGTAAATGCCTATAAGGAGAAATGATGTTAACTGGAAGCGAAGTTGGTTCTCGTGAGTTCAGCCAGGAAGATGTTCTTCCATCTACTACTCCCGTCCCTAACTGCTGACCGCATTCAAGAAACAATTGATTTAACGTTGTCAGCCAAAATCCATGTGAAACTGTAGCAATGGGCGCTTACATATATATTTTTAACATAAGTTTATACTTGTATTAAATATAATAAATTACACAAAATCGCATATAGTTGCTGTACAAAATTAATAATTTTGTATGTTACAAGTAAAATTAATTTAGTTTAAGATAGACACAAAATAAAAATGAAAGAGGTAAACTCTCGTTGCAAGGGAAAGCCCCAGAATATTATTGCAAGAAAATATATTTTTGTGAACATCGCAAAGGGCGCTTGAATATTATAAAGACGTGAATATTGCAAGAGAATGGCTATTGTACTTAAAGGAATAGAGTACTAACTATTGTTTGAGGATATTGAGCTGCATAAACAGTTGCTTGTTGAATATTGTTCTCCGTCACATTGTTACTTGCCATGTTTTGTCCCGATTGATCAACAAAAATTGGAGACATCCATTGAGGCCTATATCAACAACAAGCATATGATGAGCAACTATATCTTGGACCCTCATAAAGAATTATTTATGAAAGGAATTTACATATGTGCTCTTCTATACATGCATAATTTTATGCTAATTAAAAATGCTAACAATAATGTGAAGGGGAGGGAACATTTTTTTTAAAAGATAAAGAGCTAAATAACTAAATGAGCAAACATGACTGAGGGAATGAAAGAAAATGCGTACATGAAAAAATCAATTTCAAGAGAATTTCGAGATTGAGCATTAGGCGCATTCATTTTCATCCAGTTGAATCCGGGTTGTGAAGGAAAGTTGGGTGAACCATGTCATTTTGTTGCACCAATCCGACCTGATTAGCATCAAACTCAAAAAATGACATGCCAAGGTACTTCACAAGGTGATCATAGATCAAACCCAAGTGTCTGATAGATGACTATCTTCCGCATACCATCGTCCGAGGATAGGTTTCTGGAAAGGTTGGCAATACAGAGCTAAAGGAGGACGCCGTAGTTTGCCCCACATTCGTAGAATTTCCAACCAGAGGGTCAAAGGCCGAGTATGAAGAGAGCACTTTGCCTTGATGATTTGGATTTCCAAGAGTTGGAAAGGATTCACTTGCCCCCAATATTCCCTGATCCAGATGCTTCCATGTCAGAAATGAATGACATATGGAAAATTGATAGCTAAAAAGACAACAATGGACAAACAAAGAAAGACTACAATACAATTGGAAATAAAAAATCTTTAGTTACCTGAGGATTATTTGAAGGTTGAAGATGAAGTTGATTGCTGGAATTTCGAATTGGCTCAGGCTGAAAGCATCAAATGAATAATAATTGATATGAAATATGTCAAAAGGTTTTGCAACTATTTTAAAAGGCTAAGACCACAATAAATAAATATATATATAAAAAAAGTAAATAAGAAGGCCAAATTTTGTGCTGTTAGATCTATAAATTAACACATATGACAAAGAAGCATGAAAGGGGAAATCCCATTTCATCGATCCTAATTGATATATAAGATTTCAAATTTCCTGTTTGCTACAACACACAGAAAACTCATAATTCCTATATGAAAACAATTTGGATGAAATTAGAAGGACCCTTTTACAACAAAAGCCAAACATATATTTTAGGCATGAGTTAAATTAGCGTGTAAACGAGTTAATTTTATAGCGTATTCACTAATTGTGCGTGATTTATATCCTTATCGAAGAAGAAGGTTTTGGTGTCCCCGTGACTCGGGTACCAAAAGAAGATTCCGGCAAAGTTGTTACATTAGTAACTAAAGGATCAGGTATGTTGGTACTGATTATTTCTTCATTTCTGAAGTTAATTGAATTAGAGTTTGACAAATCTTGAGGCTGATTGTTTGTGGGCACCGGCGATTGATTCTCCGGTTGCAGACCACCCCACAAACCACAATAAAATGATCAATCGTATTGTTAATAGAAAATAGACTTTAGTAATCAAAGCCACCAATAACTAACACTTCACAGAAATGTTAACAAATTCAAGGACAAATTTCAGTATAAATTTGCTGTTAAAATTTCTTTCTTAGTGAAATCTTATCACAAAGAAATTGGTTTTATGGAAACTATACTACCGTAATCGGAGGGTCGATTTGTGCTGTTGTCGTTGATGGAGGACTAGAAAACGATCCTGCGGGCTGTGCTAAATTTTGAATATTCCCTTTTGTGGCGTCCAAAATATTAGCGTTTGCCGATGTTGCTAGATTTTCTTCCATTGGCGGCGGGTTACTCGCACCTGACATTCCCAAGTCTCTAATCTCCTGTCATCAAAATATTTATATATAGTCTTAGGGTTTGGATACTTCCGTCATCAAATTGAATTAATATATTCTCCTGCACTAAAGTTATAAATAATAAAAATCGTTACCAACCACGTTATATTGTTATATTGTTATTTACTAAGTAAGAATTAAAGAGTACTTCAAAGTAAGATTTATAATGATTAATAGAATATAAGGAATAGTGGAAAAGGAAAGATTACCATCATTGCAACTCAAATCATAGATATTCATATATATAAATTGTCACACGTACATTCGAGATATTCCCAGCTATTTCTTCTGCGCAGGCTTCAATGGGGTCACCATGAATCAGTTGACTAAGCAAATCATAGTCCAAATCTAAGTCATCAAAAGAAACATTTTCTTCCCGAGCCGAATTAGGCTCCATCCAATCCTAAACATAAAAGAGTACATGAACAGCCATCAAATAATGCCCGTGAATGATAAGTTGGCCACATAGCAGAACAGAACAGGCAAGCATGTTCATACGATATTACGTGTAAGCATTTATACGTGTTTATTTGATATGTTTACAGGTTCAGGGGCTTGGGTTGCGGAATAGAGATGGCAAATAAGCATGCTTTATTTTGTTTTATTTATTAGACATAGACTCTAAAAATGTCCAATAATTTATGAGCCGTCTATCTTGGCAATTAATTCCTGGTGTAGTGAATTACCATAAAATTATTCCACTTTTTCAGTTGCAATTTTTTTTTTAAAAAAATATCTTACCTCCAAGAATGAAATTAATCATTTTTTTGACAATAATGATCGAATCAAAGATGATGGCGCCAGATAAAATGAAATAACCAAAGATAAAAAAAAATAGGCAAGAAGAAAGAAATTATCCTCTTTTTTTATGCTTGCCTTTATATTATTTTACTTTTTTTTTTTGATAAGTCAATTGCATTAATAAAAAAAGCTGGTGCATTTTCACCACCATAAAAAAACTAGGAATTCAAAAAAAAAAAAAAAAAGAAGAAGAAAACACACTTTTGAATCTTTTTCCTCGCTGGAGGGGTCATAGATGAACTGAGTCATCTGTTGTCACCTTTCTATGACATGAATAGGTAGATTGGATGTACACCTCCCACCCTCCCAATGTATGTAACAAGATCAATCGAATTTTAGCTCAGCATGAATCTTTTTATATATATATAATTTTTGAAAAGCCAAAATCAAGCATAAAGCGGTTATGAAAAGATGAAGAATGAGGAAAAACATAGATTCATAAGAAGAAAACGAGATCTGTTTAATTCATTACCCAATCTTCAACAAATCATAGCACAAACCATGTGAGTCAAGATTAGAAAAGAATAAATCAAGCAAAAGAAAACCAGATAATTGATAACTGTTTTAGTATGGGAAAAAATGAACAATTAAACCCTTTGTTAAGACCATGTTCACCTTTGGTCTTGATGCACCAGAGGCTGTGGGTCAGCGTTGATTGGTTGGAACGAGAACAAGCTACCCAGTTGACAGAGGTAGAAGATGATGCTTCGAAAAAAAAAAACAAGATAAAAAGGGAATATGGCGGTGATATTATCTATGAGAGAAGTGAAAAGCTTGGAATTGGGCAAGGAAAATGGTAATTGTGACTGAAAGGAGACATTATTTATAGACAAGATGTATTGTAAAAAGCATTTTTTTTCAACTTTTTTGAAAGATTTTTTTCAAAGCATTTATATGCTGTAAAAAAAAAAAGAGAAGGAAAAGAAAAGGAAGTCAACTCAATTTGTCTTTATTGATCCCAACTTGAGAAGAGCTAATTGTTGTTCATTTTTATTAGTAACCTGGCTGTTGATTAGGCAACCATCATTCAACAAATTACTTATAATGGTGAAGTAAAATAATTTTTCATTATTGACCATTCGAATGAAATAAAAAAAGGCACGCGAAAGTGTAACAGAATTACAAATGTGATGGTTTCTATTTAATATTGTTCGCTTAATGATGAAGATTGCAGTTATGATATTTTTAACGGATCGCTCAAATTACCCTTTCAATTTTTTTTCCGTATATTTTCAAGTGAATTATATTTTCTAATAGAAAAATAAAATTTTATACTATCAAAAATTTTATCTTATAAAAACAATATTTAGCACAAAAATTTTAAATAAAATTTAAACTAGTGAAGGGTAAGTGAGGAAAGACAAATGTTAGAAAGGAAGCGACACAGAATAGGAAATTAAAATTAAAAAAATATATATAACAGAGGTTCTGTGTTGTGTTTAGCTGAAAATTGTTATAGGTTTTTTGAGCTTTACAATTTGGAGATGGTGTGAGAGTATGATCTCACTAAGGTCTTTTGTTCACGTGTTTTGTTAGATATTCCCTTAGGGATGCTATCAATAAAATCAGACTACTGAAATTTCGTTGCAAATTAATTATGGTCTTCTTTTGGAGGACTTTTGTTTCCAACAAACCGTGGACCACGGAAGTAGTAGCGACTGAAGTTAGTGCACATTCTTACATCCCTAACATTAAGGGGATTTTGTTTTTACTCACTTTACCACTAAATTTTATGTAGGAAACGGACCCTAAAAAGTTAAGAGAGGACTTGGAAAGCCAAATGATTGATTGGCCCCACGAAAATCCGAAAAAAAAAAAAACTAAATAAAACCTATTGAAACGGACTTGGCGCTCGTGGGTTGCATTGCATGATACCTAAGAGAACAAAGTCAAAGGCGGCAGGCACCTAATCTACTTGTCATCAACGTCTCAAGTATCTGTTGTAAAGTGATTAAGAAAAAGAGCAGGGGGCTACGAGATTGTAAACTGAACAAAAATCACGAGAAATTTTGCAGCAGTTCCTTCAAGAATCCGAAGTCTTTGCTGGGTTTGATACCTGGACGACTCGTGTGATTGGTTGACTCTTAAGGCCTGCTTTCTTTGCTGGCTTGTCCGAGAATCCATTTATGTCTTCTTGTCGGTCCTTTTGGCTTTTCACTTGTTGTTTCCAAAGAAAGCCTTCAAAATTATTGAAAGAAATCCAAAATTTAATGCAATACTCGGTTTGGAACACAAGAAAAGTTTTTTTTGGTTATACACACGCATTTAGGTGTATGGATAATGCGAGTAACGTCTAGTATTTAAATATTGGGATTATTTATTTATCATATTAAGACTCTTTTCTACCAAACACCGTTTCACTGTATTCAATAGAAGTAATCTGTAATAATAATATTTCGCTTTTTGAGGTACAATCTTTAATCTATGATCCCTTTTGTTTTTCTCCTCTAACCTTTGTGTTTAATAACTCCTTCTATTGACTTTTGTTTAATTTGATATGGTGCATGGATGACAACGAGGCAATGGTATCCCAAAATATCAGTTTTAAGTTTTCTCGTTTCATAAATACAGATGATGTAGGCTATGACGGCAGCATATGAATGAAAAGTAGGTAGAGACTTGGGATGGTTGATAACAACGTGAATATCTTAGCAGAAAACCAGGAAAAAGACCATTGTAGTAAAACGACGAAATAATTAAATGGAAAGTTTTTAAATTTCAGTATATTCTAATTTAGATGATAAGATTTGAAACATTATAATTTAAACCCTGTACTTTTTTACTCCTCTCGATCAAAAATTTCTTTCCACTTCCCGCTATATTTCTTGGAGAGAATTCAACTGTTAGAAGTTTCTATAAAAAGATATTGTTTTTTTTATTTATCTCCTTCCAGCGTTTTCTATCCAAAAACGTAATAAAAAATGAATGAGACCGAGATAAAAAGTTCAAGATTGAGATTATATTTCAAGAAACATTAGATTTTAGATTATAATATGACAAAATTTGGGGTCTTTTACGCAATTAACCCTAAATCGACCACATAGGTCGTCGCATTTGCAAGTAGGTTGAGATAATAACAGTGACAATGAAATGGTTTGCAAATGACGTAAATAGAAGAAGACTTATTGGTGCCTGTTCACACGAGAGGAAATCATAATTTTTATCAGTTTTTACGTTAAATGTATCATTAGATCTTGTAACTTTGCATTAGTGTTCAGAAACATTAGTTATAAAATCAAGAAATGTTTTTTTTTTTTAATCTTTGATTGGGAATATGTAATTTTTTTTTATAAATACAATAGCAAAATAGAAAATAATTAAATATTTGAATTTTATTGCATGAGTTTGATTATTGAAGTAATTAAAATTGGAGAGGTAGTTACAACATTGGATTTTTTTTGGGATTTTTTCTTTGTAATGGAAGCTTGCGTTTTTTATTTGTGGATTGTGTTCGTCTAAAGTTAACCCTATTTTGTTTGAATTGGGTGAGATAGTTAATTTTTTTATATAGAATTATTACGTAATTTTGTATAGTTTATTATATTTAATATAAATATAAGCTTGTAGTTTAAAAGAAATGTATCATTTGACCAGTTTTCAGGCCAACTTAAATTAAGTCCCTCGTCGCGAAAGAGATTTGAGCCATGGTTAACGAGGACCTGATTAAAAAGGGAAAACAGAGAGATATAAGATTTCACAGTGGCATTGCCACAACATTTCCTTAAATGCCTATTTAATTATAAAGTCAATAAATAAAAAGACCGGACGATTCATATCCAGGACTGAACGACAACAACAATGCCAGTTCATATGTGCAAGAATCTGAATTGAGATTGAGCTATGGGGATAGGTTTTACAACACTATCGTGTGCAAAAATGCTATGGATTAATGTATATACGGTATAAAATATTTGCAAGTTTTTATGATTTACAAAGGTACAAAATTCATAGTTGTATATCTTAAGTTACGCACGATTGGCTGGGAAGAACAGGCTGCTAAAGACCAGACGATACCATAGACGGCACCAGCAGGAGAGGATGAAAAGGGTTTCGGCATTAATGTCCTGGCCCATTTAGCTGATGGATTTTGTTATTTTCTTAATTCGAACCTCATTGTCCATCTTGAATTGGTGGACATGGGAGCCACTGAGCTGGATCTCCACCTCATCGGGCGGTATCATATCCGGCATATTTAAACCTACCTTCGCCTTCCGTTTGCAGGATACATCCTCAGATTAATTCCTCCAACCACCATATTATAGAGTCAGTATATTGACAACCATTTTCCTTTTATTTTTTTTATTCTTCTTCTTGTTTTTTTTTTTTTTTTAGAGACAACCATTGTCATACTCTTGGTAATGGCGTGGTAAAAGTTAACCTTCATAGGATAGGCAGGGAGATTGGGCGCGAAACCTTATCCAGTATTGACCCAGACTGCAAAACAATGTTTCCAGGTCCATAATGTATTAGATGACTCCACGTTCTTTTTTCTATTTCCAAATGCATATGATTCCACGTAAAATGATTTGACACGTTTCGTTAAGAGAGCAGTGGCTCGAGTTAATAAGAACTCGTTCACGCTGATTCAATTACATAAACGAGCGATACTCGAGCTTAATTTCAACACTTATTGTAAGCTAGACATATTTACCTTCTTGAACAGTTCGTCTGAAGCTCATTAAAAAAACTAGTTTGTAAAGTCTTTAAAAAAAACAAAAAAAGAAAGTTGTTTAGTGTGTCATTAGAGTAAGTTTGCTATGCTTGTTTTCAACTTATATGTTATATATGTACAATTATACACTAAGATTATATACTTACTTTTATAAATTTATTAAAAGAGATAAATTTATAATTTTAATTATTTTTATTAATATTATAAATTAAACAAATTGTTCCCAAACTTTTATTATCAATCCAAAAGCACACGGCTTTTACTTCTGAAATTTGAACAGTTCTACTTGTAATACTGAAAATTATAAAGGAAAAAAAAAAGAAGAAAATACAAAACTTCAGATGTCAGAGTGGCAAATGTAGACTTGGCTCAGAATATCTATACACACACACACACACACACACACACACACATATATATATATATGCTTGCAATGCTAAATGTTAATGTAAGACATTGGGATGTCGTGGAAAAACAAATCTAAAGGTTAAAAATTAAATTACACACATGAAATTATTGCAAAGAAAACATCCGGAGACGGGGGTCAATACGAAGACCGGCCCTTCAGAACGATGGATCATAGACTCCTACATTCTTTTCCCACCTGCAAAGAAATGATTCCTTCAAAGTTAATTAATTCTCTATCAGGGGATTTCTATATAGTATTAGTATACCTTGAAAAAACACATGCAAAACCACGTCATAATGAAATGAATATGTAAATAAAAGAAACTTGATTTCATTGAGGGACCTTGGTTTAGGAGCATCAGAAGCATTTGGAGGTCCCTTCGTTTGCTGGAAAGTCGAAAAGTAGCACATTCTCCAGGGTGGTCCGTGCCCTTTTTCTCTACGGCAGATGAAAGAAGAAGAAACAAAAACAACAGTGAGTTCTTAATTTCTTATTGGATTCCTCAATAGGTAACTAATTAAACACCGACTTTGGGTGTTTACATATGATGAAGAAGAGGACGTCTCCCAGGATTCCGCTCGGTTCCCTGTTTGACCGTGTTCGACAGTGATTTGATGGAAAAGAAATTGCAACAAGTAGTTAAATGGTAATTAAATTAAGCAATATGTATACCGAGTCCAGCCACTGATCCAAGTCTGGTAAATCACCAATCTGATAATAATAGAAGTTGCCAACTTCTCCGCCGTGGCCGTCACCATCCATGAGTCTCACAGTCCCCATCCTAGTTAGTACAAATTTCTGTTACCATTAACATACGAAGATCAGGAGGGTGACCCCTTCTTAGAAAAGAGACATGTGCGGCGTCGGACAAAGAAGAGTTGTAGAGATACAGGGAGGCTTGTCCGGGGGAGGTAGGTATGTATTTATAAAGAGATTAGGTAGGATTAGGGTTAGATATGGCAGGATAAATCTGGGACTGAAAAAGCAGTGGGCGTGCGTGTATCTGCTCGGCATTTTGTTCTCTCGAAAAGAAACTCAATAAAAAATTATTGAAAAAGCAGACAAGCATTCCTTGTCTGCTTCCTAACAAACTGGCACACGTGTTGTCAGGTCGTGGAGCCTTTTCGTTTTAATCTAGTAGGCCCCAGAAAGCCCTAATTAGAAAAGTGGCAGGTTTCTTTGCCGGAGCGTAAGGTCCGAGTGGGACCCGCGGGTAAATATTTTTCCTGCATGTATTTTATTTAAACAAAATACAGTGTGTGTTTTGTGGAAATGCGTCTTGTTATATATATATATATATATAACTAATTTTTACAACTGCCCTCCACGTCTTCTAGCTATGAGTTATGTTGTGTATCTCTCTATCTTTAAATTTGCAAAAGAAATTTTTTGACTGCCATTTAATACTTAATATTTGCTAAATAGATTTTACTTGGGACCATTTAACATTTGATTTTCAGGAGAAAGTCTGCGTCTCCGAACAAATCCACTTAAAAACATCACAGGATTTTCTTGTTAACAAAAAATAAGCCAAAAGCTTTACGTGGAAAATTTTTGTTAAAACATGTTTTCTTGATTCGGCAATTTGTTTTGCTTTTCATAACTATTTCAGAAACATCGCACTACCCAAGCAATTTTGCCATCTCCTTTCGACGGGAATGCTTATTTAAGAACTTGAAAATTAATATAAAACACCAATTACCTTATATAGCAATATTACATGTTAATAATATCAAATGCCTTAAATAAAAAGCTTAAGGAATAATTGCTTTATATCCCCGAAATTAAATTGACAGTGCAACAAGTTCCATATGGGTTCAGCAAGAAAAGGAAATTTCAATAGCAATGCATATATTGTTCTGTAACAAGTTTCTCATTGTCCGTTGCAAAAGCTTGCAGCTTCAGATCCTGAAATTTGAAAATGTTCGCCTATAACACTGAAAAATCAAAAAAAAAAAAAAAGAAAGAAAGTTCAGAGTGGCAGATTTATGCTTATAGTAGATCAGAAATGATTGTGTAAATATATTTTTTGCAATGTGAAATGTGAATTTAAGACATTGAGATGTAATAGTAAAGCAAACGAGAAGTTAAGAAGACAATTACACACATGAAATTATTGCAATGAAAACATCCGGAGATGGGGGTCAATGTGAAGTCCGACCCTTTCGAACGATGGAGAATAGACTCCATTCTTTTCCCACCTGCAAAGAAATGATTCCTTCCAAGTTAATCAATTCTCCATCGGAGAAATTAATGTGGTATCAGTATACCTTATAAAACACCTATGAAACTATATTATAAAGAAATGAGTATAAATGAAACTTGAATTCGAAGAGGGACCTTGGTTTTCGAGCACTGGCAACGTTGGAGGTCCCCTCGTTAGTTGGAAAGTTGAAATTTTGCATGTCCTCTGGAGTTGTCGATTCCCTTTTCCTCTAAAGAAGATGAATAAGAAGGGGAAAAAAAAATAAAACCATAATGATTACTTAATTGCCCATTGGATTCTTTAATATATAATTAATTAAACACCGACCTTTGGATGTTTCGATGAAGATGATGATGATGTGTCCGCTGTTTGTGTTTTATTCCTTCTCTGATTGTGTCCCCCAGTGACAGTTGCATTCGGATCGAAAAGAAATCGCAACAAGTTGTCAGAGTTAATTGGACGTTAGAGCTAATGTCTTGTCCAGTAATCTACCAAATTTATGGACATCAAAGACAAAAAAAAAAAAAAAGGCATACTATACCTCTTGATTTGGATTAAATTGGTCAGAAACCATCACTCCCTCCTCCTGATTCCCAGTGTCCTATTAAAAATATTGACATTTTTCTGGTTTCTAACAATTAAGAAGGGATAAAGGGAAAAAAAGGAATGTGGAGCAATTAAGTAAGAATTTACTTGTCGATTAGTATTTGTATTCACAAGTTCGCTTTCCTGGGAACTGTCAAGTATAGGATTCGCCCAATTTGTTGTAGTTACGTTGGGCGCTTCCTGGGGTCCATGAGTCTGCTGCCTGTACAAAAAACCCTGAGGTTATTTAGTTTGTTTGTTTTGTTTATTTATTTAAAGAAATATATAAAATCTCGAATGTCTGAGTTGAGTAAATATCCAAATTAAAGTTTTCAATCGTGTATACCTTAATCATTTATTGATTTCATTCCCAACAAAAACAAAAACAAAAGAAAAACCGATACACGTACATATGTTAAAGGGAAATTATATACCAAGGAGAGCTAGAAGAGTCTGACCCTGGTAGCACGAAGTTCTCTGGTTGTGGAGCGGCAAGGCCAGGCATCGTGGAAGTCCGATTAGTTCGTCCTTGTGCAGAAGACATTTGAGTCCTGAGCATAAACGTTCAGAGTCATTAACAAACCATATTTGAGGAATTTGATCTACTTATGATATATAAAAATATGTAGAATTGTTACCCAGCAACATTGATGATACAGGTTGAATGGAGTTATTATTTTGTGGATTGATTACGATTGGACCACCAAAATTCATCAGGTTCACTTGACCAAGTTGACCGCTCAAATTGTGGGGCCTGAAATTATGGACACTATCACGCTTTAAAATGATATCTAGGCAATAACATATATGCGGAGACTCGAGGGTGCTGTTGCTTCCCTATTAATGCCAGTGGCGCCCTAATTCTCATAGGTTTCCAGAAAGAAAGATTTAAATTAGTCCATAAGACCAAAGTCTGAAAGCCTCATGGTGCTCACAATAGGCCAAAAAAAAAAATCAACACTCACATAGAATGGCGAGTTTGTAGATTGAGCAAGCTTGGCATTCTCTCGATTGACTGATAGTTACGATTCAACTGCTGAGTCCTGATTTTGAAGAAAGAGAGAAAAACATAAGCAAACAAAGAAAAGATTTTGATAATGAAACAATACATTGATAATGCTTAAATTAAATTCCATTTGAAATAGAGCAACATGTAGATGAACGAAAGAGTAAGGTTTTGAAGATGAGATACATTGAAGTTGAAGGCACAGAATTAGGACCGGTCAATGGAGAGCTGGGATACTGGAAATTTAGCATCCCATGTGTCCCATGGGAGAGATTAGGCGTCCTAAGTTCAGAAAAAATCAAACTTCAGTCATTTATACTTAGGGTAACAAAATTAACTCAACTCACAAACAATTGCGCATTGCAGATAATTAATTTGGGGTTTACAAGAAGTGTAACAAAAGTAGCATATACCTCACAGCTAAAGAAGACGACCCTGGCAGATTGGTATTAAAACCTTGTGGATTGTATACATTGGACATCATAAGATCTTGATAATTTTGATTTGTGAACTGCTGGGGCCTGTAATCAGAAGATCATTACTTCCCCATCCCTTCAAATGCCAATTATAATGAACAGTATAATGTCAGAACGATAATAAAATTTTACAGTTGTTGAGCTAAATGGTTACCATTGTTGCGTAGGCTGTCCTAACGCCACTGAGTGATTATAAAGTAGAGCACATGTTAGACGTTCCAGGGATTTGATTATGCACTGGCAACCCATTAACTGAGTTTTGAGTCCTGAATTATGAGAAGCACTTCTCAGTAATGTGCTATTTAATTATTATGTCCTCGTACGTATGATTTCTGGAAAACTATTTCATAATGGCTTACCTCACGGGCATCGAAGGTCTATATGGCATAGAGTTGGCATTTGTAGGATTGAATACACTAGATGTCATGAATTGGCTGTGATGTAAATTCAAAAGTCACAAACTTATTGTCAAGATCATGAGGGGTATCTATACATTTAACTTTATTCATTTTATACTATCCCTAGCACCGTGGTTCAATGACAGAGCTGTTGAACTCTTAATCTGGACGACAAAGAAAAGAAAAACTTTATTCAATTCACAATATCGGGCCAAATGGTTACCCTGATGGACGCAAATGCCTATAAGGAGAAGCATTGTTAACTGGAAGCCAAGATGGTTGTTGTTGGTGTAGCCAGGATGATGTTTTTCCATCCACAACTCCTGACCCTATCTGCTGACAGCATTCGAGATACAATTAATTCAACTTTGTTAGCCAAAGACATGACTGAGCTGTAGAAAATTGGCGCTACGATATTATAAAGCAGTGAATATTGCAAGAGAATGATTAATGGACTTAAACAATGAGTACTAACTACCGTTTGAGGATATTGAGCTGCATAAACAGGTGCTTGTTGAATACTGTTCCCAGTCATATTTTTATTTGCCATGTTTTGTCCCGATTGATCAGCAAAAATTGGAGCCATCCATTGAGGTCTATACCAATAACAAGCATGTGATGAGCAGCTACCTATTGGACCCTTATAAAGAATTATTTATGAAAGGAATTTATCTATGTGCTCTTCTATAAATGCATAATCTTTGCTAATTAAAAATGCTAACAAAAGCGTGAAGCGGAGGGAAAATTAAAAAAAAGAAAAAACGGAAATAACTAAAGAAGAAAACATGATTGAGGGAATGAAAGAAAAAGCATACCTGACAAAATCAATTTCAAAGGAATTTTGAGATTGAGCATTAGGCGCATTCATGTTCATCCAGTTAATTTCGGGTCGTGAAGGAAAAGTCGGGTGAACCATGTTATTTTGTTGCATCAATCCCACCTGATTAGCATCAAATTCAAAAAGTAACATGTCATGGTACTTTTACAAGGTGATCATAAATCAAATCAAAGTGTCAGATAGATGAGTATCTTCAGCATACCGTCGTTGGAGGATAGGCTTCTGATAGGGTTGGCAATACAGAACTAAAGGAGGACGCCATAGTTTGCCCGCATTCGTGGAATTTCCAGCCAGATGATCAAAGGCCGAGTATGAGGAGAGCACATTGCCTTGATCGTTTGGATTTTCAAGAGTTGGAAAGGATTCACTTCCGTCCAATATTTCCTGTTCCAGATGCTCCTATGATGGAAATGAATCACAAATATGGAAAATTGATAGCCAAAAAAGGCAACAACAATCGGCAAATAAAGAAGACTACAATACACTTGGAAATAACAAATCTTTAGTTACCTGAGGATTATCTGAGGGTTGATGAAGTTGATTGCCAGAGTTCCGAATTGGCTCAGGCTGAAAGCATCAAATGAATAATAATTGATAAAAAAGATGTCAAAAGGTTTTGCAAGTATTTTAAAAGGCTGAGACCCCAGTAAATAAATAAATAAGTAAATCAGAAGGCCAAGTTCTGTGCCGTTTAGATCTATAAATTAACATACATAGCACATAAGCATGAAAGGGGAAATCCCATTTCATCTATCCAAATTGACATATAGGAGTTCAAATTTTCTGTTTGCCACAACACACAGAAAAGTGATCATTCCCATATGAAAACAAGTTGGATGAAATTAGAAAGACATGTTTACAAGAAATGCCAAACATATATTTTAGGCATGATTTAAATTAGGATATAAACGAGTTAATTTTATGGTGTATTTACTAATTGTGCATGATTTATACCCTTAATGAAGAAGAAGGTTTTGGTGTCCCCGTGACTGCGGCACCAAAAGAAGCTTCCAGCAAAGTTGTTGCAGTAGTAACCAAAGGATCAGATATGTTGGTACTGATTATTTCTTCATTTCCAAAAGTACTTGAATTAGAGTTCAACAGGTCTTGAGGATTGTTTCCGGGCACCGGCGATTGGTTCTCTGGTTGCTTACCATAAACCAAAATAAAATGATCAATCGTATTGTTAATAGAAAATAAACTTTAGTAATCAAAGCCACCATAATTGACACTTTACAAAAATGTTAACAAATCCAAGGACAAACTTTACTATAAATTTGCTGTTAAAATTTCTTTCTTAGTGAAATCTTATCACAAAGAAATTGGTTTTGAGGAAACTATACTACCATAATCGGAGGGTCGATTTGTGCTATTGTCGTTGATGGAGGACTAGAAAACGATCCTGCGGGCTGTGCTAAATTTTGAATATTAGCGTTTGCCGATGCTGCTAGATTTTCATCCATTGGCGGCGAGTTACTCGCACCTAACATTTTCAACTCTCCGATCTCCTGTTATCAAAATGCTTATATATAGTCTTAGGGTTGGGATACTTCCGTCATCAAATTGAAATAATGTATTCTTGTGCACTAAAGTTATAAATAATAAAAATCGCTAACAACCATGTTATATTGTTATATTGTTATTTCCTAAGAATTAAAGAGTACTTCAAGGTAAATTTATAATGATTAATTGAATATAAAGAATATTGGAAAAGGAAAGATTACCATTTTTGCAACTCAAATCATAGATATTCATATATATAAATTGTCGCACGTACATTTGAGATATTCCCAGCTATTTCTTTTACGCAGGCTTCAATGGTGTCGCCATGAATCAGTTGACTAAGCAAATTATAGTCCAAATCTAAGTCATCAAAAGAAACATTTTCTTCCCGAGCTGAATTAGGTTCCATCCAATCCTAAACATAAAAGAGAACATGAACAGCCATCAAATAATGTCCGTGAATGATAAGTTGGCTACATAGCAAAACATATCAGGCAAGCATTTCCTCATACGATATTGCATATAGGCAAGTTTTCATGTTGAGGGGCTTAAGTTCATACGAATTACGTATAAGCATTTATACATGTTGATTTGATATGTTTTCATGTTCAGGGGCTTGGGTTACGGACAGATAAAAAAAATAGGCAAGAAGAAAGAAATTATCCTTTCTCTTAAGTTTGCTTTTAAATTATTGTTCTTTTATTATTATTACTATTATTTTGATAAGTCAATTGCATTAAGCAAAAAAGCTACTACAAGAGACCCCAATTTTATGTTGTTGTTTCTTTTGGACTTTTTGGTTATCATTTTGAACTTTTAGGTGGCTCTTTATGTTGAGAGACCCATTGTAAACTAAACATACAATTGACTTCTTTTCAGTGAGGAAGCCAATTAAATATGTTGTGTTTAAGTGCTGAATTTCAAAAATGGGAAGGCTTTCCTAGTAGAGAAAACATTTATTAAACAAAAAAACTGAAAGAGTGATGATGTATTGACGCCTAAATAAAATATATATGCATGCGGACAAAACCTCGGGGAAAGCAGATGTCCCCGTTCATAGAACTTGAAAGGTGTAACCATAGACCCCTGAAAAAGAATATATATATATATATATATATATATATTTGCACCACCATAAAACTAGGAACCCAAAAAAAAAAAAAAAACACCCTTTTGAATCTTTTTCCTCGCTGAAGGCGTCATAGATGAACTGAGTCATCTGTTGTCACCTTTCTATGACACGAGTCTGTATATTGGATGTACCCCCCGCCCACCCTCCTATTGTATGTAACAAGATCAATCGAATTTTAGCTCAGCAAGAATCCTCCTTTGTTTTTTTTTTTTTTGGGGGGGGGGGTTTGAAAAGCCAAAATGAAGCATAAAGAGGTATGAAAAGATGAAGGGAGGAAAACATAGATTCGTAAGAAGAAAACGAAATCTGTTTAATTCATTAACAAATCTCCAACAAATGACAGCACAAACCATGTAGGTCAAGATTCGAAAAGAATAAATCAAGCAAAAGAAAGCCAGATAATTGATAACTGTTTTGGTATGAGAAAAAAATGAACAATTAAACACTTTGTTGAGACTATGTTCACCTTTGGACTTGAAGCACTAGGTTAGTGGGTTAGTGTTGATTGGTAGGAACGACAAGAAGCTACCCAGTTGACAGAAGTACAAGATGATGCTTGGGAAAAAAAAAAAAGAAGAAGGGAATTTGGTAGTGATATTATCTATGAGAGGAGTGAAGAGCTAGGAATTGGGTAAGGAAAGTGGTAAATGTGACTGAAAAGGGGCATTATTTATAGACAAGATGTATTCTATGTCACTAAATGAAAGGCGTTGTAGCTGCTTGAATTTTAATATTGCCACAATCTTTTAGCTTTCTTGAGACATTTTTTAAAAAGCATTTACATGCTTGAAAAAAAAAAAAGGAAGGAAGAGAAAAGAAACTCCCCTAAATATGGGTTTATTGATCCCAGCTTGAGAAGAGCTATTTGATGTTCATTTTTAATGTTAACCTTGATGTTGATTATGCAACCATCATTCAACAAATTACTTATAATGGCGAAGTTATGAGTAATTTTTTATATTGACCATTCAAAGACAAAAGAAAGAGCGCGCGAAAGTATAACAAAATTACAAATACGACGGTTTCTTCTTGATGGAGATTGCAGTTATGATGTTCTTAATGCATCGCTCAAATTACCCTTTCATTTTTTTTTCTCATATAAAAGGTATATTTTAGTTTTTTGAGCTCAAGTATATCGAGTGAATTATATTTTTTAAAATAAAAAATATATTTTTTTATACTATCAAAATTTTCTCTTACAAAAACAATGTTTAGCGCAAAAATTTTAAATAAAATTTGGACTACTGAATAGGAGGTGAAGAAGGACAACGTTAAAAAGGAGGCGACACCAAACAGGAAATTGAAAGCAAAAGATACAAGAGAGGCACTGCATTGCGTTCAGCAGAAACTTGTTGTAGGTTTTCTAAGCTTTAATGTTTCATTTGTTCATATGTCTTGTTAGGTATTCCCTTTATTTAGGGAGGCTATCAATAAAATTAGACTATTGAAATTTGTTGCAAATTAATTACGAACCTCTTTTGGAGGACTTTGTTTCCGCCAGGCCGTGGACCACGGAAGCAGCAGCAGGGACTGAAGTTAGTGCACATTTTTACATCCCTAACATAAGGGGATATTTGTTTTTTTATACACTTTACGACTAATTTAATGTAGAAAACGGACCCTAGAAAGTTAGAGGGGACCTAGAAATCCAAATGATTGATTGGCCCCACGAAAAGGAAAAAATAAATAAACATATTGAAACGGACGTGCCACTCGTGGGGTGCATTGCATGGTTCCTATAAGAACAAAGTCAAAGGTGTCCTGTACTTGATCTCATTGTCATCAACGTCTCAAGTATCTGTTGTGTGCCATAGCCCTGTTTAAGCAAAGAACGGGGGGTTACGAGATCGTAGATGGGACAAAAAAAAAACGAGAGAGATTTTGCAGTAGTTCTTTCAAGAATCTGAAGTCTTTGCTGGATTTGACACCTGGAAGACTCGTGTGAGTGGTTGACTCTTCGAGCCTGCTTTCTTTGCTGTCTCGTCCGAGAATCCATTGATGTCTTCTTGTCGGGTCCTTCTGCCGTTTCACTTGTTGTTTCCAAAGAAAGCCTTCAAAATTATTGAAAGAAATCCAAAATTTAATGGAATACTTAGTTTGGAATACGGAAAAAGGCTCGTTGCCTCTCTACACACACGTTTAGGGGTACGGAGTAATAGGAGTAACGTCTAGTATTTAATTATTGCGATTATGTATTTATCGTGTTAAGACTTTTCTACTTAACACAATTTCACAATTTTTTACAGTAGAAGTAATGTTTAATTGTAATATTATGAGTTTTGAGACGCAGTCTTTAATCTATGATCTTCATTTTGTCCCCTTTGTGTTTCTCCTCTAACCGTTAAGTTTAAGAACTCATTCTATTGACTTTTGTTTGTTTTGATATGGTGAATGGATGACAACGAGGCAATGGCATCACATAACATCATTTTGAATTTTTCTCGTTTCATAAATACCGATGATGTAGGCAATGACGGCAGCATAAGAATGAAAGGTAGGTAGAGATCAATGGTTAATAACAACGTGAATATCTTAGCAGAAAATCAGGGAAGAGACCTTCGTAATTAAACGACGAATTAATTAAATGGGAAGTTTTTAATTTTCAGCATATTCTAATTTAGATGCTAGCATTTGAAATATTGTAATTTAAACCCTTTACTTTTTATCTCCTTTCGATTCAAAATTTCTACCCGCTTCCAGTTATAGTTTTTGAAGAAGTTTTTTATAAAATGATATGCCTTTTTCTTTGTGTCCTTTGGTGGTCTTTTTATCCAAAGAAGTAAATGAAAATTGAATGAGATTGAAACAAGATAAAATTTTAGGCTTAAGATTATATCTTTTAAAAATTTATATTTCAGATCGTAATATGAAAGAAGTTGAGGTCTTCTGAGCAATTAACCCTAAAATCTTTCGCGTGGATCAGCAGCACACATGGAAGTAGGCTGAGAAAATGACTATGGCATTCAAGAAAAAGGTCTGCAAGTAACGTAAGTGGAAGAAGTTTCATTGCTGCCCGTTCGCACGAGAGGAAATGAAAATTATTTGCCGAGATATTACGTGCCATGTCTCCTGTCCTCTCTTGCAAGGTGCACTTTTAGACATCGACTTTTCTACATAGAACTTTTACACAACCATTGAATTTCGCAAATCAATATAATTTTTTTTTTCCATGCTAGGTCTACTTGCAAATCATCTTTTTGTTTTTTTGTTTTTCCCACTTAGTTTTATGGTAAATGTATCATTAAATTAGTTTTCGCATAAACTGAGACTAAATCTCTAATTTAATTATTTTAAAGGCACATGCCTCCACAACTGCTTGGTACATTCATATATTATTCTTTAAGTATTCCCAATCAAATCATGGTTTGCAAGGAAATGAAGTTTCTTTCTTCACCGATCGGACTTATCATTGATGGCTGCAAATCATCTTTAAACTACATAAGAGACAGGAAATATAAGTAAAGAGCTTTTATCTGTGTTGTATAGTTCACAACCCTTTTGGCCCCCTAGTAGACCGAAAAAGAAAGCACTGGGATATAAGATGACACAGTGGTATTACCACAACATTTCCTTTTATGTCTATTTAATTATAAATGCAATAATTACAAAGAAAAACCGACTATGTATCCAATGACTGAACAACTACATAGTCTGTTCATGGGATGGCAGAGTCTAAATTAACATGTCGCTACGGGGAATGGTTTTACCACACTATCGTGTGCCAAAAAAAAAACAAAAACAAAAGTCAATACATTAATGCATATGGTATACAATATTTGCAATTTTTTCCCAACATGTTATATTACAAAAATTCCTAGTTCTAGACCTTAAATTGCGCATGATCTGGGGTTGGGCACAACAGGTTGCAAAAGAGCGGACGACTCCATAAATGATGCACGCTGGAGAAAGAAGAAAGGGATTCTGGTATTTAATGTCATTGCCCATTTAGCTGAGGGACCTCGTAATTCCCACAACTTGCACCTTCATTGTTCATCTCTACGCGGTGGCCGTTGCGCTGGATCTCCACCTCATCGCGGGGTGTGTGTCATATCTGGCATATTTGGACCTACCATCGCATGGAGCTTGCAGGATACATCCTCAGATTGATTCCTCTAACCGTGATACATCCTCAGAGTCAATATATTGGTCATGGAATTTAAGGCGAGCCCAAGCCCTCTGCTTCATTACAGCTTAGTAAAAGCCGGACTTTCAAGGTGAAGTCAGTTATATTTGGCCCAAACCCTGATTCAGTATTGACCCACAACTGCAAAACAGTGTTTCAGGGTCCATAATAAATATCTTGCTCAATGCCCAATTCGGATCGAACCTATTTGTAAAAATAAAGGTAAATGTGTATATTTATTTCCAAAACTCGGATTTCGAACCTTGCACAAGAATAACTGGTCAAAGTGGATCAATTACATGCGTGAATAGTAGAAAATGCTCTAGTAAAAATATCGATCTCACAAAGGATGGAGAGATCATCATATGCCTTTCTTAATGAGCCCATTCGTGCGCTTAAAAAATGATCCACTTTCTATCGATTTGCTTTGTTTTCTATTCTCTTTATTTCCAGTTTAACACAATCCATCTTCAATCTCTGTCAACTTAATCCATGCAAAAGAAAAAAAAAAAAAAAGGAAAATCACTTCCTGGCTGAACAAATTGAATAATTACTCGACAAGTAAAGCTGGAAATAAGGCATCTAAAAAAATCTCATGAGCAACTTTCAATAAACATGTCCCTCCAATGGCTTTTATTATCGCAAGAATGAGTCCTCCTAATACATTATGAAGCACAAATACTTTTAAAACAGTGCTTAGGATATGTTACTAGTTCAACATTCTTTCAACGCATATTAGACACACTAAGTTGTATCTCATAAATATATATATATATATAATTTAAATACATATATAAAGTATTTTTAATTCACATATCAAATATTTTATTACATATGTGATAAACACTTTTAATATATAGGTTGACAAGCAACAGTGCGTATTTCAAAAAAAAAATCGTAATATGTATCCTTTCAGTATGATTTGTATTAAAAAATAACTCAACATTTAAAATTTTAAACTAAAATATAATATAAATTTTACAAATTTAGTTTTTATTTTAATCATACTCCAAGTTCTTTTTCAATTTTAAATTTTTGCATTTTCCTAATAGCTGTCCCCGGTACCGGTGCTGGCCCCTCGCAGCGGCACCAACCCACGCAGCATCGGGACCAATTTCCGAAATGCAGAGCGCTTGTTCACTTGGCCGTTGCGAGTTTGGATGAGCGAATGGATTACAGCTGCTAGAAAGTCCAAGATTTCCAGTCGGTAATCAGAATCATTGTTCACGGGTTTACAAGACCCATAAATTCCCCTCATTTTTTTTAGTGGGATCCGTAACATTCTTTTCCATCAAATCGTCTTCGTCGTGCACTGGAGTTCTCCCGCCTATTCTCCTATTTTCAGGCCTAAAGTGCTCAGTAACATTAAATTTGGAATAAATTTGATATCACTTATTACGAAATCATTATACTTTTCTTAAAAAATTAACTTATTAAGATGTGTAATGTCTACATTTATAATCATCTCATTTTTCTAAGTGGGATCCGTAACATTCAGCTCTCTCCCAATGTGTGGGTACTCACGCTGCCTGGGCTATTTCCGGCTGTCCCGGACACCATGTTTAAAGACTGGAATTAGAAAAGAAAAAGGGATAACAGTTAAATTCTAGCTGCCCCGGTTGCCTCTCGCCGGCTCAGACTCAGGGAGCTTCCACCAATATAATGCTCCGTGTAGCTTGCACGGCTGTTTTGTTGTTCCGTAAGTGTTTAGGTTGTTGCAAGTTCTCGGTCGTTACGAAGGGGCTACATCTGACCTTAATTACCAGTTATTCTGTTCCCCAAATAATTTTTTTTATACATAAAAAAAAATTATTAGACATTAAGCTACACAGTCTTCTTCTTACCATTATAATAAATTTCACACTCTACTTTCTGAAATTAAAATCCAAAATTTTAAATATAAAAATAAAAAAATTTAATTATTAAAAAATATTTTATAACTCAATTTTATATGGTTAGAAATTCTAAATTGAAGCGAGTAGAAAAGAATGGTTAAGCCCATGAGCCAAGATGAAAGCCTATAAGAAAAAAGACTGCAGATACGCTGCCATTTTGCATGTGTGTGGCCACCTGATGATGTAAACCTCACTTGGACCGTCACAGCCCATTTGCTTCAGCTGGGCCGAATTAAAAAGAAACCCACAAGTTACAGGCAAGCAAACCCACAAAGTCTATCACATAGTCAAAATTCAACGGTAAAACAATCTAAAAATGAAATCCCAAAAAGGAATGAAATCTGAATCCTTTTTCCCTTCTGACAATATTTCTAAAAAATCTATGCCAGGTTGTTTTCCCGCTGCAATTCCAGTCTTTATCATTTGATATAGTTTCTTTTCCTTTTCTTTCTTTTCTGGTTTGATCCGCAAAGGAAGATTGGACTGCTATTGGAAGGCGAATGCGCAGACCCAAATTTAATCATCTCAAAACGCGCTAAGTTCTATCTTTACTGTTAAAAACACATTCTTGGACACTTATCGTTAATTATAATTATATATAAAAATATTTAAAATATACAATTAAAATTAGACGTCAGGCAGAACAATTGAAATTATTAAGCATCAATGATGAATTATATATCTTTGAAAAAAAAAATACTACAAAAACTTTTGTTGCTTTTAATTCTATCACAATCGTCAAGATTAACCAATAGATTTTATTAATTTTATAATGTGTTGGTTGGAGATTACACACAATATTACATAAAGTTAAATTCAATATGTATTAAAAAATTAAAATGAAAATATTAATACCTAACACAAAATTCATCCCATAATTAAGAAGTGGTTTTAACCTTCTTTTTTTTTTTTTGTTTAAAAAAATTCCATATATTTACAGTTTGGCATATAGTAATTTTATGCGGGACCCTAGGTCACTTGGAATGTCCACATTACCGAATTAAAAGAGAATATGTGCGCTAGATTTGACGGCATAATAATAATAATGATAATGATAAAAAATAGTAATATATTTAGAAAAGGGCAAAGTTCATGATTTTTTTCTTTTTTAGGGATTAACGCAATTATTCAACCGCATCAAACAAGAACCGTCAAAAGAGCCGACAGTACTCTGACACGTAGGTTCGGGGGGGTGCATGCAGGTACAAATTTTATAATAATAATAATAATAATAATAATAATAATAATAATAATAAGGTGAAAAATACCAATCACCGCATACGTGCCTTGTTCTGGTCTTCCCTAGTCTATTTTGGTACTCAAGCTTCCACCAGGTACGTACGGTCTTAAATAAATATAATGCCAACTATTTTCTTTTTCTTTTTTTTTATATAAATTTTTTCTTTATTAATGATCCATGTAATGTACAAGTGGAGGCGAGTTTCGGGTGGTGGGTAGGGTTAAAAATACGGTAAAGTTTTCATCTTTCTTTTCTTTTCTTTTCTTTTTTCATCTCTCGGTGAAATTCTTGTTGTTAACATGGGTTGCCTTTTTTATTTGATTGTGTTTATATTGAAATTGAGTGCTGTTTCCTCTGTGATTGTAGCTTGCCAGCCTATTTTGTGATTGAACTGTTGATTTTTCTGGCCTTTTTATTTTTATGTTTTTGAGGGCCAGCTGTGGGTTAATATGTTTGGGGGGAATTGTTATGTGATCTCTTGTTAAGACTCTAGTTGAATGCTAGAATCCTTGTTGATCTCGAAGGAGATTCTGTTATCTCGAAGGAAATTCTGTTACTGTTTTTTTTTTTTTCTTTTTTGGCATGTTCGATCTGATGCTTGTGCTTCATTCGCATAAAATCAAGTAAATTGGCAGGTTTGCGGATCATTTTTTGACAATTAGGGATATCGTAGATTTATCAAGTCCATGGGTCAATATTTTTTCTATTTGCTAGCGCCATAACTGGATCATATATCTTAGTTCAGTTTTAGGATGGATGAAGGACTAGCTTTACTATATGTTTTCATCTTATAGAAAGAATGCATTCAAATTCACATGAAGTAATTCGGATTTTTTTCTGCAAAAAAAAATTGTTGGGGTGGGGGCAAGATTGAGTTCTGAATGTGCACTCATTTTCACTTACTGGTCATATATTTTATGGCTGGCTTTTGTTTCTTGACTAAGAAACGCCGCTGATTCTTGCAGCAGTCACCATTGTCGGGACAGAAATCCTGGTCTCTGAGTTTCTTGATGGGGGCAATTTTAAGTTTGGCTGCTTCGAGGTGTAGGACAAATGAACACCATCACCTGCATAATTCCAGTGGCAAGAGGCAAAAGGCTTCTTGTAGTTCATATGAGGAGAGCCCAAGATTGATTCCATGTCTTCCTGATGAGTTATCAGTTCAGATTCTTGCTAGACTTCCAAGAGTCAATTACTTTAATCTGAGGTTGGTTTCAAGGAAATGGAAGGCAACGTTAATGAGTCCAGAGCTGTATAAATTGAGGAAGGAACTTGGATTAACAGAGCAATGGCTATATCTGTTGACTAAGTTGGAAGAGGATAAACTCATATGGCATGCTTTGGATCCAATATCAAGAAAGTGGCAGAGATTGCCTCCAATTCCAAACGTTGTTTTTGCAGAAGAATCTACAAAGGTTTCTTCTGGGCTTTGGCTGTGGAACAAAGTGGGGCCAGGCAATAGGATTGCTGAAGTTATAAGGAGTTGGCTTGGGCAAAAAGACACATTAGATCACATGCCTGTTGGCGGTTGTGCTATTGGTGCTGTTGATGGGTGTCTCTATGTGCTTGGCGGATTTTCTAGAGGTTTGACTATGAGCTGTGTCTGGCAATTTGATCCAGTCCTAAATGGATGGACTGAAATAACTTCCATGACTACAGGTAGGGCTTATTGTAAGACAGGCATTCTGAATAACAAGCTTTATGTTGTTGGAGGGGTTAGTCGGGATCAAGGGGGATTCACTCCTCTTCAGTCTGCTGAAGTCTTTGACCCTTGCAGGGGTGCTTGGTCTGAAGTCCCAAATATGCCATTCTCTAGTACTCAAGTCCCACTCGGTGCCTTCTGGTCTGACTTGCTGAAGCCTATTGCCACTGGTATGACTTCTTACATGGGAAAGTTATGTGTGCCTCAAAGTTTATATTTGTGGCCTTTTTTTGTTGATGCCGGGGGGGAAATATATGATCCTGAAACAAATTCGTGGGCTCAAATGCCAATTGGCATGGCACAAGGTTGGCCTGCACGACAGGCAGGCACAAAGTTAAGTGTTGTGGTAGATGGTGAATTGTATGCAATTGATCCATCTAATTCTCTGGACAGTGGTATGATAAAAGTGTATGATCAGCAAGAAGATGCTTGGAAAGTTGTCATACGAAAAGTCCCTATTCACGACTTCTCAGATGTGGAATCTCCATATCTGCTTGCTGGTTTTCATGGAAAGATTCATGTCATCACAAAAGATGCCAACAGTAAAATTACTGTTATGCAGGCTGATCTACGCGACAATTTGGGTGAAGAGCCCTTGAGCCCAACTTCTTTTTCCGCTGGATCCTTGGATGAGCATTCTGCCTCACCAGCTGACTCAGAACGAGTTGTTTGGAGGGCCATTGCCAGCAGAGATTTTGGGTCTGCCGAGCTTGTCAGTTGCCAAGTTCTTGATATATAGCATCACATTAATTAATGAGGTTGGTTATTTACTAAAAGCAGCTACAGATGAGAAAGTCTTCCTATATTTTGCATGACCAAATCCTCATTCATGCAATTTGTATTTTTGTTCCCAATTTATTACCTTAGAAACCTGCAAATTGAAGGATGTGCCTGTGTATTTACAATGTCACCTTATAAGCACCTCCGACTGTTGTTCACATCTAAGATTGCCTATGCTGCTAAAATTTAGACTTAGGAATCTGGAAAATTCCTGTTAATAAATGAGCGATGAACAATGTAATCATTGTTGTATTCTTACCAGGATAAATTTAGTAAAATTCTGCCTTCACGATTGATAGTTCACTTATCTACCTGTCACCTTTGTTTAGAAGGGAGAATAATTCATGTGCCATATTGTTCCAGTTTTGAACCACCACTTTTTCCAATGTTTGCTGTAGTGATCTGTCTCTCTGTGAACAACACTCGTGTCTATTGGTGCAGAAGTTGAAAGAGACATATTTTCAATGATTATTATGGACAACATACGGATTTAATGGCCACCATTAAGTTTATTAGAAAATCAACAATATCCAATGACCGAAAACAAAGGGGAAGTCAACATTGTTTCACATACCGTTGCGAATTTTTCAGAATTCAGGTTTATTTAGATCCCACCTAAAGGCCGAAATTCGAGTGCTAGAAGACTCAATGGACAAAAAATGGCCTGAGGAAATGTAAGGCAACCAAGGAACTTAACAGTCGCCCAAGGAATATAAGGAAACTAAGGAAATGGGCTACATTGTCCTGGTCCTGGTAGCAAATGGCCTGTCATGCTGCCTGTCTTTTTCGCCGTTGACCCGAGGAATGAAGTGGCTCTTTCTCTTCCGTGTCGCCCCAATCGCCGGGCCCCAAAAGTAGAAACAAATGGAAAGGCAAATGGTGGTTCCAGGCCGGTTCCGATTTCGAACCGCCAGTTACGATTTGGAGAGAGGGAATCGTAACCGAACCACTTCTCACTAACCAATTGGGGTTTAGGGCCCATTTACCCAATGGGGTTTCCTTTTCTTTTGTTTTGTGTTAGGATACGAGGAACAGGTAAAATTGCACTTTGAATCAGTTGTTTCTGAGGTGACACCATGTTTTTGTGTTATCAATGATACCAGACTTGAAACACGCTATGAAATCTGATATGCTAGAAGGTCCTAGCTATCAAGAAATTCATCCTGTACGCCACATTCTAGGTCTGAATTTTGAATTATATCACACTCCTTACACAACTAGAGATGAAAGGCACTTCCTCTGTTTCTTCAATATAAATTTTTCTCGGTTGCATTGGGTAACAGGACTTATCTGACCGTGCACGGACACTTCCAATGTTTGGTGGCATGGACTTCATCGTTATGTGGGAGCAGGGAATTAGGTGAGCTGCTAGCTATAATTGCAAAGGACGGCTTTCTCGCACTTTATAGATAT
The DNA here is from genome assembly GCA_037897445.1 of Ceriops zippeliana. Classification (NCBI taxonomy): domain Eukaryota; kingdom Viridiplantae; phylum Streptophyta; class Magnoliopsida; order Malpighiales; family Rhizophoraceae; genus Ceriops; species Ceriops zippeliana. The sequence goes on along the minus strand of JBAPLH010000177.1, from coordinate 3,626,532 downwards.
TGTATTGTGCCATCGCTCTTGTATCAGCTTTTTTTACATTTTCCATTCCAAGGACATCCATGTACGTGCAATTATCTGGATCAGATTCTTCCGTAATTAATTAAGAGTTAATTGGGAGTGCAAATGCATTGAGGATCATATAGTTGATGAGATGGAACATTAAATTGTTTGTGAAGATCCAACATTTTGAATGTCACCGTATGGCTGCTCCTCAGGCTGCCTGGCACTTGTTAGATTCTTTGTTATTTATTATTACTTTCTTTAAATCTAATAACTGTGCAAAAACTACGACAGATTCTCTTAATTTTGCTCCTAAACTGCTCATTATTGTTGTTGCCAATACTCTGTTTCCTGTACTTTCAGTGGGTTCTACCACTATCTAGTGGTGCACTTCGCAATGCAACCTACACTAGTTGTTCGCTAAGGCATCTTTGAAATTTACTGCCCTTTCTCCATCTTTACATGTGGAAATCTGCCGATGATAATCCAATTGGCTATTTTCAATGCTAAAATCGGTCATTTTTAGGACGACAATCCAATTAGTGGAACATATTGTGATCGATTTCCAAGAAGGAGAAAATTGGGGTGAGCAATTGAAGAAAATACAGAACATACGTGGCGTGTAACTTCCATTATCAGTTGCTTTTATCAACTCCAGCCAGGTTAAACCACTTGAAACGTTTTCCTCTTTCGTGTGGCATTGCTCAACTAGAGCAAGGATGCCTTGGATGGGCATTGAGAATTTTCAAACAGCAATTCAGCTCGATCCTGTTAGCTTCCAACAATTTTCCAGCTGAGAATTCTCCATCTGCTTGCTTTCCTGGTCTCTAGCAGCGCTGACCCCCCGTCCTTTTGGCTGGCCAGAATTATTATTCCAGTCTCTTATTTTGATTCCGATTGAAGGATGACGTGGGCGCTAGCTGCCAGTCGCCAACCAAAACCTAAGAAAGTTTCAACCGCAAACTCTGATCAATTATAAAAGTCGTCAGATGGCTATATTGTACAAATTTTATCTCAATGATTCTTCATGGCCTTTATTTAAATATATATACTTTGTTTTCCTATGCATGTCATCCAGATTCTGATTCTTCAGACGGTAAATGAAGAGAAAATTAAATCTGTTTTCTCTACGCTCATCTCCTTGCTGACGAAAGACCAAATGGAGGCAACATCTGTCGCTTGCATTTCATTGTTTCTTTACGGTAAAGTAATATGTAATTGAGAAGTGACTACGCAGCAGCCTGCTGGCCACCTAAACACCTAAAAATTATCTATGGGTTTTCAATAGTAATGAAAGTTATAATAAAGAGACAAAAGAACAATAATATATATATATGTATTGTCTATTCAGAAAACAAGCAGAGAGGGAATCGATTGGAAAGCCGGCCTCCATTTTCGCACAGACCAAGAATAATGGCACTGTTTTAAATTCTCCGTCGTAGAGCCAGTGCACTCAATTTGGTTTAACAACTGGTCTCACCATACCAAAGACAAGTGCATCTTGGTGTTTGTATAATATGGAATGGACGGACCCATGAACGTTTGTCTTTATTTAATCAGAGAAGTTTAATGATATGACATATGTGGAAAAGCTTAAGCTTATCCCGTGGTCTATCGGCCTACCAATAAAAAGCCAAAGTCATAGGTCTAGAATCACTCAATCAATCAATTCAAAACAATTTTACAAGAATTAACTAGTTCAGCCATGCCCATCAGTTTGGACAGTTGATGGTTACGGCTTACTAGTTCACTTATCGTCACCATCTCCGAGACACAAGAATCGAATAAAAACAATATCTCGAAGAAGATAATAATCTTAGTTTATGTGATAATGTAATTTATTTTATCTCTGCATTTGAGGCTTTTACATGGACCCAATAAGGACACCCATCTCGTGTCCTTCCTAAAGAAAACAGAAGGAAAACAGGAACTGGTGGACTCTCAAAACGATGCAAACTGAACACAACCGTGTTCATTAGCACATGTTTGAAGTATGGGCTTCATTGCAACTTTTGCTGCCATAAATGATCCATGCACTAATACTGGCAAAAGTTGAAACCAAAAACCTTCCAAGCCCAAGTAAGTCTGTATGTAACTAAAACATTTGAGCATTGGTCCTTTTCCATTTTGCGCATCCTACCGCAAGTAATCCAAGTTTATACCGGCTGCATAGAGAGGAGGCGAGGCGAGGATTCCAATCATATCTCTTTTATTTTTTATTAATTATATATATATATATATATATATATATATATAATTACCAAGCCTAGTTGATAGAATATCAAATGTTGTATTATCCAACAACTTTTACCAAAATTATAAGCTTGCAAGAATATTTTGCTGAGTGAACATGAATTTTGTACATAGATTTTTCCAATTCCACGCTAATTTTTAGGTGCTAATATTTTTAGCAGTTTCGATAAAAATATCTTTAAGCAAGTTTTTGCATCAAGCAAGACTAATTCTTCTTCCGACGATCATGAAAGACAAATGAGACTACTTCTAAGTTTGTACGTTCAAGATTTTATTTTTGCAGAGTTTTCAGCACATCTGATTGATAATAAAAGAGAGTTTTCCTCAACAGCTATTTTGATGTTGTGTTAATGATAATAATAATAATAATAATAACGGAGGTGGCGGCCGTCTCGTCTCGTTAATAAGACGAATACGGGTCATAAAAGGTTATCAATTTAACAGTTAATTTTACTGAGTAAATGAAAAAAAATTAATATAAAAAAAAAGGGAATAGGATGCTTTGATTTAGTTCTTTCCGTTGGATTCTGGTAAAACCGTAAAAGAAAGGAAAAACAAAAAGGTGTCGTCAAAGGGGAAAAGGAAGAAAGAGAAGACAAAACAGCAGTTTGAAAAGTTTCCCAATTGGGGTAGTTTAGGTGTCTGTCGCTCCCTCCGCAGCGCAGGAACGGATTGAATAACCTGACCGTCTTCTACATCCTTGAAAATTACTCTCCTTGGTAGTTTCTTTCTTTGTCCATCTGACCCTGAGAGTTTGGGAGGGTCCTCTTTAAAATGAGTGAGATCTATGGTTCTCCATCGAATTTTAATTAGCTATTTTGGATAGAAGATCTGGGGATTTGAAAGCCAATTCTCTGGTTGAAACATACGTGATTTCAATGAAAATCTTTTGAAAAGATTGCATCTTTGTCACTGTTGGTACTTTGAAAGAAATCTCAAGAAGTCAGTGTCTCAGTCTTTGCTGGAAAACTAAGGAGTTTTCACAGTTATCAGTTCTTGGATATTTTGTTGAATATAATTTCCTTTTGGGAAATTAAATTAGAATGCAAATCTGAGGTGGGTCTTGGCTGGGTGAGAGATTCATCAATGGCAGAAGAAGATTTGGTTGAGATCAAATTCCTACTAGCAGATGGCAGTGATATTGGACCAAGCAAGTATACCGCTGCAACCACTGTGGCGAACCTCAAAGAGAGGATAATTGCACAATGGCCAAAAGGTTACACGTCTCTTTCCTCGTTTAGTTAATTTATGTGCTTCTTTAATAATGATATGTTTGGCCTCTTTAAGATTACCTTTTACTGGTTTGTTATTTAATCCTTCATAATTGATATGAGTTTCAAGGTCTCCATCTTTTTCTTTATGATTTTATGTTACTGTATTTATTTAGAAACTTTTGGTCTTAAATTATCCTTTTCTTCCTTCACGAATGATTTGTCTGCCTCAGACGGGCCTTTTCTTATTTGAACCAGTCCGTTGGATACAATGAACCAGTTTTAAGAGCATGCTGAAACAACAAATACTTCAAGAGCTGAAATCCAATAAGATTTGGATAAAATTGCCTTCTGAAATTGTTTGAACGTAAAGTTTGCTACCTATACTCGGGCCAACTATTTCTGAGTGAGCCCATAAGAGTCACATTTAGTTTTGAATGAATAAAACAGAAAAGGCCGCATGTGAATCCTAGTAAAGCCAGTTCTATCCTATTTGTATATATAAGGCACATTGAATTTTTCTGAAAAGTTTCAATTGCAATAAAAGCCAAAATTGCAATAAAAAAATTCCCATCCCAAATTTGTGTGTTAAGCCTGTAACTTCAAATCTTTCTTTAACTTCTAGCTGCTCAAATCTTCAAACCTGCTTTCTGAAATTTCTTTGTTTCTTTGAATTTTCCTTTATCTTCTATTTTCTCTGTTTTGTGTTATTGAACTCCTATATCATACGTGGATATTATTTCCAACATATAAGGAAGTGTTTTAAATGGACATAATCAATAACAACAAAACATATGGAAGGAATGTTGTAACCGCGAAGCATTTGCTTTGGTAGGTACTCAAGCAAAATTATAACCCACCAAGCATGGTGCTGCTATTGTTATCCAGTGTGCCTTTTACAAAGATTGTTATAGCTGAAAGCAAATTCTAACTTGAAACTCCAGCTTACCTGCTCTTGTTGAAGTCGTAAGTCTAGCTTGTGGGAAAAAGCAAGATGTGAATGGTCACAGTGCCAGGTTTTGAGAACTGACTTACATTTTCACTTTCAACATCAACATGATTCCAACTTGTTTTATACTAAAGTAGACACGGCCCTGAAAATTGTGCTAGGAGGTCCATATCTTCTGTATGTGTTAAATTGACAAAATCTCTCTCTCTTGCTCTCTAACGTGATACTTCCCACTCGGTAGATAAAGAAAATGGTCCAAAAACTGTAAATGATGTGAAGCTTATAAATGCTGGGAAGATACTGGAGAATAACAGGACTCTTGCTGAAGCCAGACTTCCTGTGGGCGAACTTCCAGGAGGTGTCATGACCATGCATGTTGTTTTGCGTCCTCCAATCCCAGACAAAAACAGCGGTGATCCTCTTAGCTATTTAGTTGACATTCCTGGACTTGTGACATATATATGCTCCTGACATGATTATTATGGTCAGAATATCATTTATTTTGATTAATTCCTCATAGCTAGTATAATATAACCATCAAATTACTAATATTTCTTGCTGACTCTCAAGGTGTTCATCATCTTGAATGTCAACATACTGCCGCTAGCCAGAATAATTAACCTAGGAAAACTAAGAAATTCATTTTTAAGCAAAGCAATGTTAATAGCTTCTATATCTTAGTGTTTCTTTCACTTCTTAAATGAGTTATTATTTTCGTCCCTTAAAATTATTTAGCAAAATCAAGAGGATGTGATACCATGGTGATTTTTTCATTTTTAAACAGAAAAAAAAAAAAAAACGAAAAAAACATGGGATGGAGCCAAGAACACTGGCTCACAACGTACTCAATGACTTTTTGAACTTCTGATGGTATTTCAGGGTAAAGCTTGAAAACAACTAAAGGCACAATTTTTCTGGTAGGGTTAATCGCTAATGCTCTTTCTGCAGATAAAATGCCCACTGATCCTGATAAGAAGACAGGGTGCTCGTGCTCAATCTTGTAGTTGAAGGTAAACAGAGCTGCCGAAGCTTCTAAAACTGGTGTTGGTTGTCTTCCAACATGTTTCATTAGACCATTCTGTGGATCAGATTCTTCAGAAGCACACGTGGTTTTGGAAATGGAATGCTTAAAAGTCTGTCCCCATGATATCCTCTGTTGCTGTCATCTTTTGCTTTGCTTCTCTAAACTTTTGTGTCGTTCTTTCATTGCTTATGAATGTAAAAATGAATTGAAATTGGTCTTTTAGAAGTTTTGTTTATGAAGAAGGTTTCTTCTATTGAAAATAGAGGGGAGCGGAGGAGTGGAGAAAGGGGAAGGAGAAACAAAAACGAAAAAGAGAAACACTATAGGGGTCACTATAGCAGACATGACTATTTTGGTTTGATTTGCTGTTATCGGACCTCGTTGTGGAAAGATGTATCTTTTATTTTCCATATAACACGCTGCGTGGTTATTGTTGTCTCTCTGTCCACTTTGAATCACTGATCCAAATAGATGGAAAAATTGTTAAATTAATTAACATGAGTGGGCCATATCATTTAAAGTATGACTCAAAATAAAAGGCCTAATATGATGGTTGGTTAGGCATAACGGTAATTTGGGTCATCGGGTTTAAAATTTCTCCACTCTCCCTATTAAGAATAAACGTTATAGGAAAGGAATATGTGTATATATATTTTTTCCTATTAAGAATAACAGGAAAAGGAATATCTTCTCATTTAAGATAATTATTACAGAAAGAGAGGATCTTACTATTTAAGGTAACGGTTACAGTAAAGGAAGATGTGTATATATATATATATATATGCTATTACAGACCTTTCCGAGAGCTCAACCGTCAGAGTGAGAAAACGTAAAGAAAAGAAATGGGAAAGAGTAGGAGAAAAGAGAGAAGCGTTCAGGAACGAAACAGAAGAGGCTTTCCATCTCCACTGCGGGACATCAGCATAATGGACAACGGTATGTTGATTTCAATTACAGTTTTATTGCTAGTATTCGCATAAAGAAAAATCCTGCAATATATATGAAATAAGAATTTCAGAAAGAGAAATTCTAAAAAAGTCCAACAATTGGTATCAGAGCGGGTCTGCGAATATTGCAATTTGGTTTTTTTTATCTCTTTGTGCCGTATAGTATTTTATTTTATTAGGCTGTATTTTGTTTTTCCTTTGCGTGTAATCAATAATTACAACGCGGGACAAAACAAATATTTTGGTTACCTTGTACGCGGGTCCCACCTGCAGTATGGTGGTGCTCGGGTAGTATTTTATTTTATTAGGTTGTATTTTGTTTTTCCTTTGCGTGTAATCAATAATTACAACGCGAGACAAAACAAATATTTTGGTTGCCTGGTACGCGGGTCCCACCTACAGTATGGTGGTGCTCGGGTAGTATTTTATTTTATTAGGCAGTATTTTGTTTTTCCTTTGCGTGTAATCAATAATTATAACGCGGGACAAAACAAATATTTTGGTTACCTTGTACGCGGGTCCCACCTGCAGTATGGTGGTGTTCGGGTAGTATTTTATTTTATTAGGTTGTATTTTATTTTTCCTTTGCGTGTAATCAATAATTACAACGCGGGACAAAACAAATATTTTGGTTACCTGGTACGCGGGTCCCACCTGCAGTATGGTAGTGCTCGGGTAGTATTTTATTTTATTAGGTTGTATTTTGTTTTTCCTTTGCGTGTAATCAATAATTACAACGCGAGACAAAACAAATATTTTGGTTGCCTGGTACGCGGGTCCCACCTGCAGTATGGTGGTGCTCGGGTAGTATTTTATTTTATTAGGCTGTATTTTTTGTTTTTCCTTTGCGTGTAATCAATAATTACAACGCGGGACAAAACAAATATTTTGGTTGCCTGGTACGCAGGTCCCACCTGCAGTATGGTGGTGCTCGGGTAGTATTTTATTTTATTAGGCTGTATTTTGTTTTTCCTTTGCGTGTAATCAATAATTACAACGCGGGACAAAACAAATATTTTGGTTGCCTGGTACGCGGGTCCCACCTGCAGTATGGTGGTGCTCGGGTAGTATTTTATTTTATTAGGCTGTATTTTGTTTTTCCTTTGCGTGTAATCAATAATTACAACGCGGGACAAAACAAATATTTTGGTTGCCTGGTACGCGGGTCCCACCTGCACTATGGTGGTGCTCGGGTAGTATTTTATTTTATTAGGTTGTATTTTATTTTTCCTTTGCGTATAATCAATAATTACAACGCGGGACAAAACAAATATTTTGGTTGCCTGGTACGCGGGTCCCACCTGCACTATGGTGGTGCTCGGGTCCGAATGAATACCATAAAAAAAAAAAACTCTCACATAAAAGATAATTTAATCTTCGTAATTGAAGATTATTAAATTCACGTTAATGAGTCAAATATTAAAAGCTTGTTAGTCACCAAAGTGGCCTGGCTTTGAATGGATTTGAACAGCTGACTGTGAATTTTAATTGTTCATTTTGGATGCTAATAAAATGTTTTGAAATGAATAATTGTGGTTATTAATTATAAAGCTAGGAGATCATTCAAAGATGGATCATTGCTTATAATTAATGACACTAAAAGGGATTAATTAATATACTAAATAAACGTGATTGTATATCCAAAGATGACATTCATGTTAATTTTAGTATGATTAATTGATCTATTAAAGTTTATTTAAATTAGCATCATTATTGATTAGAGTTATGTATTTGAGGATCACCCAAAGGTGAACTTAAATACATAATTAAAGTTTGTAATGTATCTGAATCCATTAGAGTTTACTCAAAGCATTAACGTATAAATTTGGATTATATTTGCAGCTTCCACCAATGTATTCGCCTTAGGCAATTCAATGGTCAAATTCAATGGGTTGAACTATGCTGAATGGTTTGAGCATATTCAGTTTCATTTGGGTGTATTGGGCCTGGACTTAGCAGTCATTTCGGATGAAAAGCCTGCAGTCATTACAGGGACTAGTACAGAATCTGATAAGTCTTTTTATGAGGCTTGGGTACGGTCCAATAGGCTGAGTTTGAATTTGATGCGAATGACGATAGTTGAAAACGTCAAGCCATCGATGCCTAAGACGGAAAATGCGAGGGAATTTCTGATGAGAATTAAGGAATACTCTCAGTCAGATATAACTGATAAATCCATCGTAGGAACCCTAATGAGTGAGCTGACAACCAAGAAATTTGATTGGTCACAGCCCATTCATGATCATGTGACCAATATGGCTAATCTAGCAGCAAGGTTGAAAACAATGGGCATGGATGTGAGTGAATCATTTCTGATTCAATTCATCATAAACTCACTGCCTCCTGAATTTGGCCAGTTCCAAGTGAATTATAACACTATTAAAGAGAAATGGAACTTTCAAGAAATTAAGGTCATGTTAGTTCAGGAGGAAGGGAGATTAAAGAAGATGAAGGATCACTCCATTCATCTCATCGTTCATAAGGATGCTAGTGGTAGCAGGTCTAAAGCACATAAGAAAGGTAAGAAGAAGGACAAAGCCTCTATGAAAGTCACTGGAGGTCAGATCCAGAAGGATCAGAAATGTTTCTTCTGCAAAAAGATGGGTCACTTCAAAAATGATTGCCCAAAAAGAAAGGCTTGGTTCGAAAAGAAAGGTACGTACTGTATATCAGTATGTTTTGAATCAAACATAATTAAAGTGCCCAATAATACTTGGTGGTTAGATTCTGGAGCTACTATTCATGTGTCACATATTATGCAGGGATTCTTTTCAATCCAGCCCATAACAGGAACTGAGAAGTTCCTCTATATGGGAAACAGAATGAAGGTACGAATAGAAGGGATTGGGACGTACAGATTGATCTTGGACACCAAGTGTCATCTGGATCTAGAAAAGTGTCTCTATGTTCCTGAATGTGCTAGAAATTTAATTTCTGTTGCAAAGTTGGATAAAGAAGGATTTAACCTCAAGATTGGAAATGTTGCATTTTCATTGTATAGACATTCGTACTATTATGGATCTGGTACTTTGATTGATGATTTGTACCGTTTGAATCTTGATGCTATATATGCTGATTCCATATTTCTTGTTGAGCATGGTATAGGTAACAAACGTAATATGCATGATGAAAGTTCTGCTTTCTTATGGCATCAAAGATTGGGTCATATATCCAAAGAAAGGATATTGAGGTTGATGAAAGGTGATGTCCTGCCTCAATTGGATTTTACTGATTGAGATGTATGTGTTGATTGTATAAAAGGGAAACAAACAAAACATACATCAAAGAACCCAGCCATAAGAAGCAATGAGCCTTTAGAATTGATACACACTGATGTTTGTGGCCCGTTTGATATCCCAACATGGGGTGGTGAGAAATATTTCATCACCTTTATAGATGACTACTCACGATATTGTTACTTGTATCTACTGCATGAAAAGTCTCAGTCAGTAAACATCCTAGAGGTGTTTATTAATGAAGTTGAAAGGCAGTTAGATAGAAAAGTAAAAGTGATTAAGTCAGATAGGGGTGGTGAATATTATGGAAAATTCAATGAAAGTGTGGACAATGTCCTGGTCTATTTGCAAAACTTCTTGAGAGTCGAGGCATATGTGCACAGTATACAATGCCTGGTACACCACACAACAGAATGGTGTAGCGGAAAGGCGGAATCGCACACTTATGGATATGGTTAGGAGCATGTTGAATTACAGTACTGTACCCTTTATCCTTGTGGATGCATGCATTAAGAACTGCTGCATATCTGCTGAATAGAGTTCCTAGTAAGGCTGTCCCTAAAACTCCTTACGAGTTATGGACAGGAAGGAAACCCAGTTTGAGACATCTTCATGTTTGGGGTTGTCCAGCAGAAGTAAGGATATACAATCCACATGAAGGAAAGCTTGATGCAAGAACCATTAGTGGTTACTTCATTGGCTATCCTGAAAAGTCCAAAGGGTATAGGTTTTACTGCCCTAACCATAGTACTAGAATAGTTGAGTCTGGTAATGCTCGGTTCATTGAAAATGGTCAGTTCAGTGGGAGTGGGGAATCACGAAAGGTGGATATTAAAGAATCACAAAATGAATGGTCCACAGTGAGTACTCCTACTCATGTCGGTATTCCCACACCCAGTGTTTCTACTCAAATTGTTATTCCTTATGTTGCATCACAGTCACGTGACATGCAAGGACAACAAATGATACTCGAAACACGCAAAGTGAACACATAAGAGATGAACCAAGTGACAATATTCAATTTACAAATGAACAAGTGATACCACAAGAAATGGCATTACGGAGGTCTACAAGACAGAAAAGGCCAGCAGTTTCAAATGATTATGTGGTTTACTCACTTGAGCATGAATCGGAATTGAGCATTGATAAAGATCCAGTCTCATTTAAACAAGCCATGGAATGTAATGATTCTGAAAGGTGGTTCAATGCCATGAAAGAAGAGATGAAATCGATGGATGTAAACCAAGTCTGGGAGCTAATAGAGTTACCTGAAGGATCAAAACGAGTTGGCTGTAAGTGGGTCTTCAAGACCAAGCGAAACTCGAACGGTAACATCGAAAGGTATAAGGCCAGACTTGTAGCCAAAGGTTTCACTCAAAGGGATGGTGTTGACTATAAAGAGACTTTCTCTCCAGTTTCTAAGAAAGACTCTTTAAGAATTATTATGGCATTGGTGGCTCATAATGATCTAGAGCTCCACCAAATGGATGTAAAGATCGCCTTTCTGAATGGTGACTTGGAAGAGGAAGTGTATATGGACCAACCTGAAGGTTTCATCACTACGGGGCAAGAAAATTTGGTGTGTAAATTAAAGAAATCGATATATGGACTGAAACAAGCCTCCCAACAATGGTATATTAAGTTCAATAATACCATTACGTCATACGGTTTTGTAGAAAACACCGTTGATCGGTGTATCTATATGAAGGTCAGTGGGAGCAAGTTCATTATATTAGTCCTATATGTCGATGACATTCTTTTGGCCGCTAATGACATAGGTTTGTTACATAATGTGAAGAAATTTCTCTCTGAAACTTTTGAAATGAAAGATATGAATGAGGCATCCTATGTGATAGGAATAGAAATATTCCGTGATAGATCACAAGGATTGTTAGGATTGTCTCAGAAAGGCTATATCAATAAAGTATTAGAGAGATTTAGAATGAAAAATTGCTCAACAGGAATAGTTCCAATTCAGAAAGGGGACAAGTTCAGTGAATTACAATGTCCAAAGAATGATTTGGAATGGAAAGTGATGGAATCAGTTCCCTATGCATCACTGGTTGGAAGCCTGATGTATGCGCAAACATGTACTCGGCCAGACATCAATTTCGCAGTTGGAATGTTAGGCCGATATCAAAGTAATCCTGGAATAGATCATTGGAAAGCCGGAAAGAAAGTACTTAGGTACTTACAAGACACCAAAGATTACATGCTTACTTATAAAAGATCAAGTCATCTTGAAGTAGTAGGCTACTCGGATTCAGATTATGCTGGATGTGTAGACTCGAGGAAATCTACATTTGGTTACATGTTTCTCCTGGCTGGAGGAGCAGTTTCCTGGAAAAGCGGGAAGCAGTCTGTCATTGCTACTTCCACTATGGAGGCTGAATTTGTAGCATGCTTTGAGGCTACTGTTCATGCATTATGGTTGCGGAATTTTATCTTAAGGCTTGGTTTGGTTGACAGTATAGAAAAGCCGTTAAGAATTTTTTGTGACAATTCCGCAGCAGTCTTCTTCTCTAAGAATGATAGGTATTCTAAAGGTGCGAAACATATGAATTTGAAATACCTATCTGTTAAAGAAGAAGTGCAAAACCAAAGAGTGTCCATTGAGCATATTGGCACTGAGTTGATGATAGCGGACCCGTTAACTAAAGGTTTGCCACCGAAAATATTTACTGGACATGTTGATCGGATGGGCATTATGGACAGGTCTTCGTACACTTAAAAGCCAATATTTAGATGCTCATATCATTGTGACACTCGTGAATTCAATTAAAGTTATGGTTTTGCTTGTACTCTGTTATCTTTGTTTAGATGTATACAATTATGGTTTGTGAGATAATTAATAGCATATATGAGAATGACAGTTTAAAGTTTCAATGTTCCTCAGTAAAGTATTATGAATTATGATGATTATGTGATACATGGAAGGAATCATATTGCTATAAGATGTGTGACCGCCATGATCCAATCATCTTAATTCAATTAAGTGTTGTGATTTGATGATCTTTAAGAATTGTGTGCACTTAATTGTTATTGTTTCATCAAGTTATGACATGGACCAAGTGGGAGATTGTTAAATTAATTAACATGAGTGGTCCATGTCATTTAAAGTATGACTCAAAATAAAAGGCCTAATATGATGGTCGGTTAGGCATAACGGTAATTTGAGTCATCGGGTTTAAAATCTCTCCACTCTCCCTATTAAGAATAAACGTTACAGGAAAGGAATATGTGTATATATATCTTCCCCTATTAAGAATAACCGTTACAGAAAAAGGAGTATCTTCTCATTTAAGATAATTATTATAGAAAGAGATGATCTTCCTATTTAAGGTAACGGTTACAGGAAAGGAAGATGTGTATATATATATATATATGCTATTACAGACCTTTCCGAGAGCTCAACCGTCAGAGAGAGAAAACGTAAAGAAAAGAAATGGGAAAGAGTAGGAGAAAAGAGAGAAGCGTTCAGGAACGAAACAGAAGAGGCTTCCCATCTCCACTGCGGGACATCAGCATAATGAACAACGGTATGTTGATTTCAATTACAATTTTATTGCTAATATTCGCATAAAGAAAGATCCTGCAATATATGAAATAAGAATTTCAGAAAGAGAAATTCTAGAAAAGTCTAACAAAAATGTCAGTAAAATACCGATAAATTGACTCTTATGGAAAACTGCAAGCCCAAAGTAGAACTTAAGTTTCCATGCAGGCTGCTAGCCCTCATAAACATGGTAAGTTGGAAACTGATATTTAGAAGTCTTCAATTTTTGCGACTCTGCAACATTAATTTGTCAATCAAGCTGAGTTTGATGCGAAGAAACTGAAAATAAATCGCCTTCTGGTTTCTTTATATTTGAAAGAGTTCTGTTTCATGTGGTGGCTCTGGTAGTTTGGATTTACATGGGGTTGGTGTTATTTGCCAATGCTCGGGGTTAAGGTTTCTGTTATCTTTGTGCGAGGCAGCTTGATGGACGAGAAGTCATTTGATACCTGCCTTTTTCTGATGTCCTGAAAGAAAAGAGAGAGGCAGGTAGAAAATTGCTTGCTGGCATGTTTTCACGTAAGATTTTGAAATAGATGTTTATCTCGCTTCAGGAAGTCTCAAACAGCATTGTTATTGTCAATTAAAGAATTTCATTTACTGGCAAACAAGAAATACTTCTTCCTTCTTTGAGGGATATACATAACCTTCTAAATTGGGATATACATAACCTTCTAAATTCTCATTTAAAAATTGGGGATGATAAAACAAATGATGAACTGGATTCAATACAAATATAGGCCAACTGACAGAAATCTCTCTTATATAACATGCAATTGCTTCTTCAAGATGAATTGACTTGCTCAATGTCTTTCATGATGAACCAGCGAAGAAACTTTTGCCACAGGACGACTCT